>CM029274.1:28208707-28683707 GCA_016920895.1 Vaccinium myrtillus
ATTTTGTTCTCGCCCTCCTTTGAACCCCACCAGAATTTACGGACAACACCACAAATACTTTTACAAAGCCATTTTGGTAGAAGAAAGCACTGCATGACGAAATTGGGCATAGATAAAAGCACTGATCTCAGCATCACCTCTTTCCCTGCCAAGTTCAAGGTTGATTCTCTCCAACTGTTGATCTTAGTAATAACTCGGTCATACACATATTTAAAAATTTCAGTTTTCGACCTACCAATGATAGATGGCATCCCCAAATACTTACCCCCACCAGTTTCACAACGAATATTCAATGACCCTGAGATACCCTCCTTGACATCATTTGGTGTATTGGGGCTGAAAAATAGAGAGGATTTTTCTCTATTCACCATTTGACCAGAAGCATCTTCATATTTTCGTAAGATTTCTTCAATGGCATGACACCCCGAGGCTGTGGCTTCCCAAAAAAGAATTGAATCATCCGCAAAGAAAAGGTGCGAGATGGACAGGCAGTGCCTGCCCACCTTGATGCCGTAGAGGGCACATTCCCCTATCGCCTTCTGTATCAGATAGTGAAACCCCTCTGCACAGAGAATAAAAAGGTAAGGGGACAACGGGCATCCCTGCCGGATGCCTCTGGAGGGAGTGAAAATCTCGCCCTTCTCACCATTAATAATAGTAGCAAATGAGATCGTAGTAACGCAAGCCATTACCCATCGAATCCATTGATCAGCGAAACCAAACTTGCGAAGAACCGCTTCCAAATAAGCCCATTCGATACGATCAAAGGCCTTAGCCATATCCAGCTTCAGAGCAACCCAACCTCTCTTGCCGTGCCGCCTATTTTTTAGCGAGTGCATCAATTCATGAGCAATAAGAATACTATCAGAAATTTGACGGCCATCAACAAAAGCACTCTGGTTTTCTGAAATTATAGTGGGGAGGATAGGTTTCAGGCGATTGGCTAGGATCTTGGTAATAATCTTGTAAGAGACGTTGCAGAGGCTAATTGGTCGAAATTGGCTAGGTTTCGTGGGGCAGCTAACTTTGGGGATGAGGGTGATAAGGGTTTGGTTGAGGCTGCGTAGTAAAAGTGATGAATGGAAAAAGCTTTTCACCGCAGCTATAACATCTTCCCCCACCGTCAGCCAATAGCTTTGAAAAAATTGTGGCGTCATCCCATCAATACCAGGGGCTTTAGAAGGCTCCATGTCGTCAAGGGCAGATTTAATCTCGAGGCCAGTGACTGGACGAGTCAGCAGTTGGTTCATAGCACTAGAAATTTTATGTGGAATAGCATCAACAGTCTCTTGAATGTTGAGATGAGGGCTAGCAGTAAAAATCCCAGAGAAGAAGAGCTTAAATTCCGATTGTATTCCGCAGGGGTCATTAAGCCATACTCCATTAGCATCTTCAATACCCGATATATGGTTAAAAGAGCGCCTCTTCATAACAGATGCATGAAAAAAACGTGTATTTTTATCCCCATGCTGCAACCAAACAACTCTGGACTTCTGTTTCCAGAATAGTTCTTCTTTATCCCACTCCTCCTTCAGCTGCTTCTTAAGATTCTGAATAACTTCTGGTTGAGGGCCAGCGTTTGCATTCCTAAGTACACAGATTCTGGCCTTAAGATCATCAATAGACTGTCTCGAGTCAGCACGCTTGCGCCGTTTCCAATTAGTTAATGATGCCCGACATGCATGGATCTTTTTAACCACCATAAAGGATCGTGACCCGTGGACTGGGTTGGCCCATGCTTGACGGATAACCTCATGGACTTCCTCATTCTCCACCCACCTAGCATCAAAGCGAAAGGGAACACGGCGCCTAGCTTGAACAGATCTGAGATTTAAGAGGATGGCGCTATGATCAGAACCCACAGTGTCAAGATGGGACACTGAGGCCTGATCATAGAGAAGACACCATGAAGGAGAGGCCAAAACTCTATCAAGCCGTTCTTGAACATATTCATCTCCACAACAATTATTACGCCAGGTGAAGGGATAACCCGAGAAACCCAAATCAACAAGCCCACAGTCATCTACAAATTTCTGAAAGCCCCGAAACGACCAAAGAGGACGGGCAAGGCCACCCTTTTTCTCCTGTGAGGATAACATGTCATTCATATCTCCCCAAATAATCCAGTCATCACCCAAACAAGATTTGTAATTCACAAAGAAATCCCACTGATACTTCCTTTCATTGTCGTCTGAGCTAAAATATACATTGACTAGCCTCCAGTACTTGTTTAAAGCCGAATCAAAAATTTTCACATCAATAAACCAAGTGCACATCTTTACTAACGTAACAATAGACGTACCTTTCCAAAATAATGCCAATCCACCTGCAGAACCAGTCGGATCAACAAGAAGTGCGCTATCCATATTCAGAGACCTCTTAATCAGATCTAATCTGGGCACTCTGTTCTTTGTCTCTGAAAGAAAGAACAGAGAGGGGGAGTGGAGGCGAGCAAGCTCCTTAAGTTGATGGACTGTCAGGGGGCTCCCCACACCCTGACAATTCCAGCAGATCATTGGGCATTTGGAGACCATTTTAGGCTGGTCTCCACCACCATAGCAGCAGTAGCATTATCTTCCACAGATGCCACTCCAATCGTACCACGGGCCTTCTTACGAGTGGCAGAAGTTGACCCACATTGGATAGTCTCAGCCCCAACCAAATTGGGATTTTGGTTTTCCAAATATCGTTTACCGTTGGGATTGAGGTTGGATTTAGGGGTAGGGGGGATTGAGGGTATGCATGGGATTCCCAGTGATAGGTCCCAACACTCGGCGATGGCTACGAACAGGGGCAAAGACACCTGAAGAGCGTTTGGTACGGCTCTTGCGAGAGAGGGGAGCAGTAGCAACGGGAACATCAATGAAGGTAGAAGTGGGGAAATCAGTGATGATTGTGGAGGAGCTGTGGGCATCGGCAGAGGGTGTATTAATAGGGATAGGGAGAGAAGGGGGGTCCGAGATTAAAGGGGAGGAAGGAGAGGGGATTCTACGTTGAGCAGAATCTGGAGATGGAGGAAATAAAACCCACTTTGCAGGGGAAGGGGTTATATGGGATGGGTTGGGAGGGGCTACGAAGCCAGCTTGTAGGGAATGGATTTGATTAGGCCCAAGCAAAGGGGCAGAAGTAGTTAAGATATTGGGCTTAGGAGGGGCATTTGGGTTCATATGAGTTGGTGGAGTAATGGGTTCAGATGTGGGATAGGTTGGGCCTGGTGGGATGCTTTGAGGGGCTATGAGCTGGGCTACAGGAGTTGTGTTACTGGGCTTATGTGGGATAGGTTGGGTTGTAGAAATAGGTTGGGCTGGGCCTGATTGGATAATTTGAGGAGATACGGGTCGGGAGAATTTTTTAAGGATCTGTTGTAAATATAGGGTGAGGTGGTTCTCTTTCAATTCTGGAGATGGATTAGGAACAAACTCCATCGATCTCTCCGCAATATATGCTTCCGTTAACATCTCTTCATGAGCTGAATCCCTTGATTTGTCAATTGAATTGGAAATATCCTCATTACCTTTCTGATTCGAATTTGAGATGGCATTAACATCCCGAGATTTGCTCCCCTGATTATCCGCCGAAGATTCACCGGAAACTGAGTTCGATTCCTCCGCCCTAGATCGCCCTACCGGAGCCCCACCATCGTAACGCCGCCCTTGCTGAGTTGCTGGCGATGCTCGTAGCCATACCCCATATTCTGCTGGCCGGAATACTTCATCTTCCATATCAAGAAATCGTTTATCACAGCCCAGAAACTCATGACCAACTTTCCCGCAGTAGCGACAAAATGAGGGGAGTTTTTCGTATCGGAATTCAACCCAAACAGGGGTTGCCTTCGGAAATTTAATCATACATCCCCGCTTAAGGGGTTGTGTAACATCCAAAACAGTGCGGATGCGTATGTAGCGCCCATCCCTGCTGCCAGATTGGGGGATCATCACCTCATCTACATCCCCAAACCGTAATCCCAGTTTGACACCAACATCTTTGGAAAGAAATTGCAGAGGTAGCCCCCAGGCCTGAATCCACATAGGGGTATAATCAAAAGAATAATCCTTGATCGCCTTGTCGGGCTGCCATCTTTCTAAATTCAGAAAATGATTGTTAAAGAACCAAGGTTTTCCACGGAGAACACGTGAAGCATCCAACTCTGTAGGGAATATAAACTGGTAAACCCCATCCCCAACAGCCAAGACGCGAAAGTTCTTTGGATTACCCCAAACCTTTTCCATGGTGTTTCGGAGCCCCACCAGATTTGGGGGCTTATGGGAGATAACCTTGCCAAGCAAGGAAGAGCGGCACTCGGCCATGCTTTCCACAACATCGTCTTGGGAAAGAAAAATTTCTCCCTGCTCTTCATCAGTAAGGGTAAAAGTTTTGAAACGGGATGCAAGATCTTCATCCATATGGGTAGTTGTAGCACTTTCTAGGGGGGGAGGGGGTGCTGCCATGGTGTGAGGGAAGAAAGAAGACAAAGTAGGGAAAGAGAGGGAAGAAAAATGGTGGAAATTGGGAGCAGGAGAGGGAGTGATGGGGACAGTGATGGAGAATAGGGAAGCCTGGGGAGTGGAGAAGGGAGAAAAAAAGAAGATCTACTCAAAGGAGTAGACTAGGGACTTGCAGAGCAAGACTAGAAACCCTCCGAGAGGGACTTTTTGAAAGCTCACTATTTTTGTTTGGATTCTTTCGAATAGGGGGAAAATGGTGTGGAAGGTTTGATTATGAGAGAGATGGTGATTTTTAGAATTTTTTTTGGGTTAGTAAAGGGATGGACCCACTGCCATGTGGGAGATAAAGAAAATTTTGTTTTTAGCGGATTAACGTCTAAAAAAGTCCACCTCAGCGATTTCCATTTGATATTTGACAGAATTAGACAATGGGAGGTAAATTGAATAATGGAGTAATAGTTTGACAATGCAATTGAAATTTATTAAAGTTCAGTAGTTTTTGAGACATTAATGCCAAAGTTTGGGGATTTTTTTGAAATTTTCTCAAAGTAGTGAGATGTATCATGTATCTCTTTATTGATACAGATGAAACATACTTACTGAAAGAGTTTTCAAGCGTATATAAACATATACATATAGGTAAACAGTCTGGTTCCATTCGAATTATGGTTCCCAATTACGGAACTGACCAAAGCATCTGATTCTCATTTTTTAGAACTAGAACCAAAGCATGAAAACCACAGTACCAATCCAAACGGTCTGGTCTGGTCAGTCCGATTTATGGTTTTCTTTTTTCTTTTTTTCGCATCAAAGAAGAACTTCAAAGATGTTTACCGGATTTCTTGGATACCCACAGTATGTCCGTTTCTGAGCTGCTTTGCTACTCCTAGTACTAATTTGACCAAATTGATTGATTTACATTTTACTATAAATTTAGACATTACATACATGGATTGGCGATCCATTAGCTACTCCTCAAACAAAATTTGACCAAATTGATTGATTTACGAATTTTCAATGTTTTTAAAATGCATTTTTGACATTCCACACGGAAAATCTTTTAAAAGTTTTTATAAATTCAATCATTATCTGATCCTCAAAATAAATGTCCATTTTGAAGAATGAAAAATTATTTAAGTTTTTATAAATCATTATCTTTTAAATGTCCATTTTGAAAATTCTGAAAAAAATTAGGAGACGCACAATCATTACCTTTTTCAAGTTATAGCTTTTCAAGAATGCCTTTCAACAGTTACATCTTTTGTCCTTTTGTTTTAATACATCAATCTCCTCATAGTTTTTACTTATATAAATCTCTTTTCAAATTCTTGATCCAAACTCACCGTTTAACTAGCTTCAAGAATTTTTTTTCTTTAATAGCATTGTTTTACTTATTGCATCAAGAATTTGTTTGGCCATGTTGATGATGCTAAACCCAAATTGTAATATTTTCATAAGAACCAATGTTGTCAATTCTCTCCTATTATTACCAACAATACTACGATCTGTTTATAATCTGTTCTCCCAAAGAAAATGAAAATCCCATTTATAAAATTTATACTACGATCCATTTATAGGCCCATTACTGGAGAATTAACAAAATATATGGTCTGATTTTATGAGTTTTACTAGCAAACTCCCCATATAGCAATTCTATCGACATCTATATATACGCGACCCGTTGTGCTTTACCATGTGGAATGGAATGTTGAATCCAAGGAACTTTTTGCCACCTCTGAATATACTGGAATCTTTTTGTTAGTAGAAATAGGAATCTGAGGCCAAATCAAGTAACTTATATGTTGTTCTTTTTTAGTGTTTTCGTTCAATTCATACATATTTTTGTTGTGGCATGACAGTTTGACCTTTTGATTTGAATTTAAGGTGGTCTCCTACATAATTCCCCCAAGTAAACATGGAATGTATGCACTGGAAGTAGTGGAATTTTCATTTGATCCAGACACACACAAAATAGGAAAGGGAATTGGAAGTCATAGTACTCGAGACTCCAAAGACAAATTAGTACATTGGGAAATTCCAAATCCACTCGCAAGCATTAAAGGGAACCCCAAAAGGAAATGCTAATGGGTGCAATGTTGCACCCGTTAAGCTTACAAAAAGTACACTTGTGGGTCCCACTTATATTTTAAGTGAACTTTAACATACAAGTATAGAAAGTGTATTTTTAAGTACAAATGTGACCCAACAAGTGTATTATTTTGTACCCTTAACAGATGCAATGGTGCACCCGTTAACAAGATCCAACACAAAAATCATGAACTTTGTCTAAGATATATAATGATGACATATATGAAGAAAGAAGAGAAACCTTTATTTACCTGGCAAATTGGGATGCTTTTTTTTTTTTTTTTTAACTACTTCTGTACATATTTTCAGTACATCAAATTACATCAGATTTGAGGGGTAATTAACTAATTATAAAGGGAAGGGAAAAAGGGTGGCACAGTAGCAGGGAGTGGAGCACGACTCAAAATCAGACAATTTTTGTAAAACTCCAAAAAGCCGAGGTTCTTTGTGTTGGTATTTCATTGACAAAACAAGTATCTGTTTATCAAGTTGTATTTTATCTATTTATCTTTCAAGAAAGTCTGTTTAGAGATTATATGAAAATAAATGATTTCGAATATATATTGATTGTTTGAGTGGGATAGTATAGTTGTATCGGGATTTGGGGCATCAAGAAGTATAAAGTGAAGTATCGTTTTGGTTTCTAGAAAGGAGCTCAAGCAACTATCAGGCAACTTTGTTAAGCAGGTCTTCTAGATGTATTTGCTGGATGTTTGCCTCGAGTGAATTTGCAAATTTACAACAGCTCTTTAAGTGCAAAAAATGATGCTAAGAGCCGTTCTCTCTCTCATAAGTGTGAAAAGACCTTGAAACATCTTGCAAGAGATTGAACAGTGTTTCTTTGATGATTCTTGGAGATTAACCAACATTATGAGTTCTTGAAGTGTATCTACGATCTCAAAGTTGTATCTTTGTTCTACATCAATTTGCGATTAGTTTAAGAGAAGCCCTAAGGAGGATTCCTGGGCATTACAAAGTCCTTAGGTGGATTCTGGGAGGCAAACAGAAGGCTTGTAGATTCAAGGCAATAAGGGTCAAAGCACTGTGGTGAACATGGATTCGGCAAGTAAGTCTTACGCTCGATTGTGAGGGTTCTAGTCATAGGGTAAGTGTAATGACCCGCCCTAGTTGACGTGCTAACTCTTAGCCTAACCACGTGGCTCAAAAGGTTAACTTTAAGTTATATAGTAACTGGTCAAAATTGTTTATATTTAATTCTCCATTTTCCTAGTTCGCCGATGTGGGATATGGGCTTCACAATCTCCCTCACTTGGAATTGCAATGTCCTCGTTGCGCCCCATGGCCCATCACTTTCACCCACCAAATGATGTGAGACAAATACCCACTTAATCACATCAAGCTTCCCAAGCTCGTCACATGGTGGGATCCACCCAAGCATGACAAGCACCTCAAGCTCCTCCCTTGTCAGGCCCACCCAAGCACGTCTCCTCGCGAGACCTGCCTCACATTTCCAGTTGTTGTTTATATTTAATTCTCCACTTTCCTATTTCCCCGATGTGGGACAAGGCTTTACAGTAAGATTTCCCCCAATAAGTGCAAAGATTTTATTAAGACACAACCAAATGAATAAAAAGGGAGGGACATCAATCATCCCAAAACCATCACAACTGAAAAAGCACAGCAAAAAGAAGCAAAACAAAACTATATAGGCAAGATATACAAATCCTAAAATTCTATATGTCAACCTCCATCTCGTACATATAACTTTGTTCTTGATGGATGAAAAATCCTAGATCGCCTAGGTTTGATAATTTGCTAGATTATTTTATCTTAATAAAAACAATAACATCAATCAATATATGACCCAATCACAACCATAAAGCAAATAAACTGATGAACACCAGATATACGTGGAAAAACCCTAAATGGGCAAAAACCACGGGAAGGAATCAAACACTATAAAACCATTGTGTAATTACAAGTAATCTTACCCTACGATTTGAATCACTCACAATCGCTCTAAGATGTACTTGCCGAATCCTCGTACACCACACCCAGTATTTGATTGCCGCTGCCTCGAATCCTCGAGCCTTCCAAACGTACTTCCGGAAATCCACCGGAAAACAACCTTGAACTTGACTATTGATAATTGATGTAGAAACCTCTTGAAGCCTTGATTAAAGTTCCATCGATCTTGTGCTTCAAGATTCACTCTCGATACTCTAGAGTTTTGATATATTAGTGAACAAAGAGGCACGGCTCACTTTTCTTCCAGTCGACTTAACCTAGATAAAAAAAGACGTGACATATTTATAGAGTTGCCAATCCGATCAATCGGATTGCAAGCCGATTGATCGGACCATTATAGATTTGATTTTTGGAGATGCCCGAGTACGAACCCGATCGATCCCTCTATTAATCGCTATGCTCTGAAACTTGTTTCATACCACGGTCCACGGCCTGTGCTAAAATCAGAGTTACTCGATTGAGAAGCCGATTGATCGCATGATTGATCTTCCCGTTCCGAATGCCGTCAACCGACTAAAAACACTAACACTCAAATTACATTACAAAGAGATTCCTTCCACTCTAATCCTATACAGACTTCTACTTAGAAAATTACAACTCGATAATAAATATGTGTTTTGTTATATGGAATTTGCCAAAAACAAGACGACTCCGGAATTTGGTCCTTACAATCTCCCCCTTTGGCACTTCCATGACAAAACACACTACAATGAAAATCTCTCCTATAAAATGAATTCAAAAGACGAACTGAGTTCGAGTTGTAGAGAAGCTGCAAATAAAACTCAACATCCAACCAAATTAGAACAATAAGCAACCTACTCCTCCTTTCAACATTCTCCCCCCTTTTGACATGGAGTGACAAAGGGCAAAAAGGATAAATGATAAAGTAATAAATGCGAGTGGAAGAGCACTAAACAATTAATGACCAATAAAAGCAACCAAATAAGAAATTTAGGAGAGGAGTGAATACTAGCATAAATGTGCATTAAACACGAATCGATGACAAAGGTGTGTGGGTGACAGATCAGTAGCCCTCAAGATTATCAAACACAAACGAGGTTTCTCATATAAGCTCGGGTTGTCAAACTAACTCCCCCTCATGAAGTCAATCTACGCAAAAAACAATGAGACGGAAAAATGAAATAGAACACCGAAACTCCCCCTCAATCAATAAATATATATTAATCTTGCCAGGATATTCTACTCCCCCTCAAACAATGAATAGTAATTTTTTTTTGTCACAACATTTTTATATAACAAAAGAAACACTAAAAATGTGAGTAAATAAAGGAAGAGGATCACATGTGACACACCTGCTCTTATCACTATCGTTAATAACCATGAACAAATATTATAAAAGCGCACCATAGAGACATCAGACCAAGAATGCGACACACAACATGGCCGAATGATAAAGTGTGTGTGTGTGAATCACAAAGATCATATCAAGCTTAACTCAATAAGTTCGTCGATTTACATGTATACTAGGAGTTTCAAGCAACTCTCCCTCATGAAGTCAAACCGAGCTAGGTCCTTAATGTAATTAACGAATGAGCAAGCTAAATACTCCCCCTCAAAGTCACATCCTCTTTCTTTTTCTTTATTTTTTAATTTTTAGAGAGCAGCACAAACACTAAAATTCTCTTTTACCCCACTGCCGTTTGACGCGAATATTGGGAGTAAGAGTACCTCATACCCAATGCCCGGTTACTAAGCGAATGGTCCAATAATACCTTCACAAGGTCTATCCATCTTTTGACGCGAACACTCAGAGGGAGAGTACCTCACCCCGATTGTCCGGTTACTCAATAAACGCCCGGATAGGTAAACAATATAATACTAACAGATTGGCTCTTGCAGAGATAAATTTAAAACCACATGAGAATTGTAGCCATAGGTCAATCTCAAAGGGACGAACACAAGAAAACGGCTAGATACATGAGACTAACGTGAATAAGGAGCAATCTAGCATTTTTGTGAAGTAGTGGAGACAAACGGCAATGTAGCATGCAACACTCATCATCTAAATGCATCTAAGAGTGAGAGATCACAATATATGCTCATGCTCTATCAAGAATGTCCGTACTCATGATAATAGATGATAGCAACTCGACACAGAATGAAACCACAAAAAAAAAGAATCTTTTTAAAATTTTAGAAATATGAATGTTGTTGGTATTTTCTTAAGAACATATTAGAAAACTAAAAACCAACAACAACAAAGATTATTATGCTCAGCTCAAACTCTCCTAGTAAAAAAATGACAATCCTTTTTTTTTTTTTTTAAAACAATAAAAGAACACAATCTTTTTCCATTTTTATAGGCAAAGTGAGGAAAGAAAATAAAGCAACAACATAATAAAATAACAATAAAAAAACACAAAGCATAGCTCTAGGTTCAAGAGAGACAATAAAATTAACCTAAGACTACGAATGCAAGATCAAGCCATCAAAATGTGAGGTCAACTCCTCCGGATAATCCAGTGTCATCTAAAGGGTTAGTAGGCAAATTGGCACAAGGTATTAAGTTCGACCTCCTTACCCAAATAAGTCTAGTCTTGACCTCCCCAATCCTTCTAACAATTTTAGGCACATGTTTAGGGTTCACATTAGTAACTATTTTATGAGAAGCCACGTTATGTTTATGCCTTTGGATTCGATCCCAACCATAATTAAAATAATGATACCTAACCCTCTTTGTATTACCATGATGATATTGGGGTGGAGCATCGAGATACCCACGGAGTTTGAAGCAATTTGGTCGAATATGACCTTTCATCCCACAAAAATGACAAGTGGGTACAAATTTGGCATGTTTACACACACTTATTTTTTCAGGTGTATTAGAAACACAATGTGGTCTTGTGTGGCCAACCAATCCACATGTATGACAAGTAGGAATATATTTGGCATATCCATGAGAATGTGCTAAGTGCGAGTTAGAAGTACTTGGCGCATGTAACTTTCTACAATGAGGTCTAATGTGACCTTTAATACCACAATGATGACAAATAGGAATAAATTTAAGAAAATTCAACTCACCATGCTTGGTGGTGGCATGTCCACTTATTGCACTTCGTGTATTTTCCTTCAAAAACTTTGGCTTTGTGTGCTCCTGTTTGACATTGTTCTCTTTGATACGCCACTTGGTTTTATTGGCCACGGGAGGAATAGGAGCACTGTTACTTGGCTAAATAAAATCCGTCTTTCCTTCCACCTTATGTGTTGAAGCTTTTCTTGTATATCCAAGCCCTTCTCTATTCGAAGTCACCTTTTGAACACTTAAAACTTCATTCAAGACTTGTGTACCTGTGTTCAATTTCTTAAAAGTAGCATTGGCCTTGTCAAGCTCAACTTTCAATTTAGCTACTTTTGATTCAAGAAGCTTGTTAGTCTCAGAAATACTATGCACATTGCTTTGATCGACCAGGTGACTAAAATAAAGACGCGTCCCAAGCGTAGGACTCTCGATCAGTGTAGCACAATATCCGGAAGTACCGGAGTCGAACCACAGAGACGACAAACAGTGTTGACTCAAAAGTGTGAAACTGTAGTTTAACTGGCTCTTAGGTAGCCACCCCTTGATTTGATGAGATTAATTAACTAAGTTACCGACTAATTTATTGAATACAGATTAAAAATGAGAGCACAGCTGAGGGAACCCAGCGTCCGCAACTAGACTAACCGATGTTTACTCGGGCCACAATTTCCCTTTTTACTGATTTTAGAATAAAAGAAAGGCTCCCTAACAAATGCGCACCACCTGTCACCAGATTCCGTGCGCATTCGAATTCCGGCGATGCTTGGGTTTTGTTTGTTAGATGAATTTCTATTTCCTAAAATTGCTTGAAAATTGAGTTAATTCGGTCCCGAGGTAGAACATCCATTAGCCTAACGGCGAAACGCCTTCGCCCGCAGCCACACTCTATGCGACTACTCGCTCATGATGCTAATAATAACAGAAATTAAATTAAACCTAGATCCAGACATGCTTGAAAGATAAAATAAAAATAAAGAACGATACCGCAGATTGCAATACGGAAACAAACTTGAATATCAATATTGAACGCCAATCCAAAAGCTGTAATTCTGAAAATCTGGAATACGCTTGAATGTAGAATGCTGAAAATCTGAAGAACTGTAGCCGAAAAACTTCAAAAGGTCACAACCTAAAGATAATACGTGGAACCCTAATTCGAGTTAAGAACGAGTATATATACTAATCCTTATAATCTTAATTAAAAACGACAAAGGTCTGAAGAATCTCGACGTGAAACCCAAAACGCTGCCGTTCAGAAGACGTGATGAGGACCTCGGTAGCGCTACCCCAAAACATAGGTAGCGCTACCGCTTGCTTAAGTTCTGCTGCCCCGTACGACTTTGACGTTTGACCGTTGACCAGTCCCCTCTCGGTAGCGCTACACCACTTTTGGTGTAGCGCTCCAAACCTTCTGTTCATTTTCGTGCCCCTTTTGTGCCATCCTTGAGCGCTCCAGAGAAATAGGGTAGCGCTCCCGACGGGTTTCGATCACTTCTACGCGAAATCTACTTCATTCTCACTTAGCCTCCTCAGTCTACGTGCATGTATTCCACAATGTCTCGAAATTCGCGCCCACATCCCTAGATTACTTGCAAATTAAGCTCAACACACAAAAACACCACGTGCATATATCAAAATGGAAAATAAAGCTTAAATTGCACGTCTAACATGCTAAACCACCCTACTTAGGCGCTCAAAAGCAAGTTTTCCACGCGCCTATCACACATCATTCTCAAGATTCATATTTTTGCATTTAAACACATTAAGTTCATGCAAGACATCAATTTTCTCTTTCTCACATTGCTTTAGCTTGGTGGCTAACCCTAAATCATGTTTTTTTCTTAAAAGAACGTTTAAAATTTTTCATACTGATAGCCATAGCTTCGATATCATATTTATCCTCTCCATCACTAGTTTGGTTTGTTTCAACACCACAATAAATATTATTTGCACTATCGGAATTAGATTTAGCATAAAAAAATGGGAAAACTTCAAAAAAACCTCCGAACTTTCACCGCAATGCTTCATAGGCCTCCAAACTTAACGAAATTTCAATTAGACATCCAAACTTCACACATTTTAATCAATTACACCCACACCGTTACTTTCCGTCAATTTGCTAACGGAAAATGCTTACCTGGCGCCTTTGGAGGGAATTACCGCTCGTTTTGAAGGGAAATGGATACACGTGGCAAGAGAAGACGTATGTATAGAGGAAAATACCATGTTCGTTCATTTTGATCCCAACAAACCCTCTTTCCCACTATTTTCATAAACACCTCAAACGAATCACATTAATCTGCTTTCTTAATCCTTATCGATCGCGAGGAAGACGAAAATGGGTTGGATGATGCGAGAATCTAGGTGTGATCCTCCTACCTATGGTACGTATACTTTACACTGCATGAAGAATCGATTAAGGTATTTTTAGAACAGAGTGCAATTTTTTAGAATAGAGTGCACTACATGGTTACATGCTCTGTTTAATGGAACCTGGATTACACTCTGTTTTATTTTCCCAAACAAAGGCCATTCTTACATGCTCTATTTAGAGTGCAATTTTGAAGCATGGAGGAAGAATAATTCCTTCCTCATACATACAACAATTAGGAAACACAAAACTTCATTAAATAAACTAATAGTGTCATTACATTGGTCATTCACTTCATACACCACCACAAAAAAGAAACAAATGTCCAAGAGGTGTCCAAGAGGTAGAAGCCCTACATTTTCTGCAACCAGAGGTGTGCATCTCTCTCCGGTTGCCACAAACTTTGCAAGATTGTCTTCCATGAAGTTGCCAATGTCACGTGTATTTTTCATTTTTCAGATGTGAGAGAGAGAAGATGGAAGTGGATTTTAAGATGGGAGAGAGAGAATGAAGAAGGGAAGTCGGGTTTTAGGGTTATTTGGTGTGGGGGTGGGTATATATAGAGATAAAATGAAGGATGGAGTCAAAATGGCAGGAGATGACCAACTAAATATTGCATTTTCGTCCAAAACGAGGGCTAACACGCTTGGTAAGCATTTTCCGTTAGAAAATTGACAGGAAGTAACGGCGTGGGTGTAATTGATTAGAATGTGTGAAGTTTGGAGGTCTAATTGAAATTTCATTAAGTTTGGAGGCCTATGAAGCATTGCGGTGAAAGTTTAGAGGCTTTTTTGAAGTTTTCCCTAAAAAAATATTGAAGAAGCACATGCAACATATTTGGAGCTATCAAAAATAGGAGGTTTGAATATAAAATTGCTTTCTTTTGATGAATCCATACTAGCAAATTATAAAAAACAAGGATCCGCTCGTGAAAAAAAAATTCACAAAATCAATATGAGCGACCCGCTCTGATACCAAATGAAAAATCCTAGATCGCCTAGGTTTGATAATTTGCTAGATTATTTTATCTTAATAAAAACAATAACATCAATCAATATATGACCCAATCACAACCATAAAGCAAATAAACTGATGAACACCAGATATACATGGAAAAACCCTAAATGGGCAAAAACCACGGGAATGAATCAAACACTATAAAACCATTGTGTAGTTACAAGTAATCTTACCCTACGATTTGAATCACTCACAATCGCTCTAAGCAGGGGCGGACGCAGGATTTACTATCAGCGGGGTCAAGTTTACAGTAGAATAGTAGATCCAATATAATACTTAACCAAAAGATATTTAATATATACATATAAGCAAAAGTGGTATGTCAACCATAACATATCATATCGTTTACAACTCGCCCCGACGATTTTTCATATTTTGAAACCGATTCATGATAGCCTCATTTGAAATGGTATCAAAAATCTCTCGCTCAATGTACACAACCAAACTATCCTGCATCCACTGGTCACCCATTCGGCTACGAAATCGGTTCTTCACAATCTTCATTGCAGAAAATGCTCTCTCCACTGTAGCGGTCGCAACTGGTAAAACTAAGGCTACCCCATCATAGAGAGAGTTAAAAAGTTCTAGGACCACCAAAAAAAGAAAAGATTGGAGGTGATCCAAAAAAATTATTTGGGCATAGTTATATTTATTTTTTATTACTTGGGGCAAAATTAGAAAATAATCTATAGCGTATGGGGGCAAAATTACCAAAATACCCCAAATTATATATACACGGCAGTAGAAAATTTCGGTCCAGCGGGGTCGCTTGACCCCGCTTGCCCCTATGTGGGGCCGCCATTGGCTCTAAGATGTACTTGCCGAATCCTCGTACACCACACCCAGTATTTGATTGCCGCTGCCTCGAATCCTCGAGCCTTCCAAACGTTCTTCCAGAAATCCACCGGAAAACAACCTTGAACTTGACTATTGATAATTGATGTAGAAACCTCTTGAAGCCTTGATTAAAGTTCCATCGATCTTGTGCTTCAAGATTCACTCTCGATACTCTAGAGTTTTGATATATTAGTGAACAAAGAGGCACGACTAACTTTTCTTCCAGTCGGCTTAACCTAGATAAAAAAAGACGTGACATATTTATAGAGTTGCCAATCCGATCAATCGGATTGCAAGCCGATTGATCGGACCATTATAGATTTGATTTTTGGAGATGCCCGAGTAAGAACCCGATCGATCCCTCTATTAATCGCTATGCTCTGAAACTTGTTTCATACCACGGTCCACGGCCTATGCTAAAATCAGAGTTACTCGATTGAGAAGCCGATTGATCGCATGATTGATCTTCCCGGTCCGAATGCCGTCAACCGACTAAAAACACTAACACTCAAATTACATTACAAAGAGATTCCTTCCACTCTAATCCTATACAGACTTCTACTTAGAAAATTACAACTCGATAATAAATATGTGTTTTGTCATATGGAATTGCCAAAAACAAGACGACTCCGGAATTTGGTCCTTACAATGGAAGCCTTCAAATTCCTTTTAGAGCTAAGGAAATCCCTGACAGTGGTATGAATACCTTGAGAAACTTGATCAAGCGCAGAGATCAATCCTTGAAAAATTCTAGCATTTCTCTCACTCCACATACCATAAACTGTAGCAACTAATGGTCCTATAAGACAAAGGCACCTTAAACTCTTCCCCTTGGCCTTGAGAATATACCAACTGAGAATATCAAACAGCGTATCCGGCATCCTTGTAACCTGGCAACGATTCATCAAACTGTGACATACATGCAATGAAAAAGGGCAGGCAAAAAGGAGATAAGTATGGGACTCGGGTGCAATCCCACACAGGCAACAATGACCATCCACCACCATGCCCCAATTTCTCAAACGATCTCTAGTACTTAGTCTTGACTGAGCAGCAAGCTAGAGAATAAAAGACCAACGAAGGACATTATTGTTTCCCTAAAAATACTACACCAGTCCTGAAGAGTAAACCTCGATCTGATAGCTTCCCATGCTGACTCAGTAGTGTACTGTCCACTCGGATGTGGCATCCATACCACTGTATCTTCCATTGCAGGATCGGGTAAAATAAAAGGAGGAGAATGGGCAATTATGGATTGAATTGCTAAGGTCCTCAATCTAGGCCAACACCAGTTACCATAGACAAAAACAGTTGCAAATTTAGCTAGTAGAGCGCTGCCCCTATTAACCACCAAACTATCCCAAAATTGGTCATAGGGTCCAAAAGAGTGCCAATTGTCAATCCATAAGAAAGTTGTTAGACCATTACTGATAAAGGGACTTAATAAGAGGCTTACCTAGATACCTCAGACCCCAAACTTTTCTAATTGTCTAAGAAGCACCATGGGGAATGGCCATATTCCAGATACATTTATCTTTTATAATATAAGTATGGACCCATTTTCACCCACAGAGTGTTAGCCAGAGGGCCCACGAGTGCCTAAGCATAGTTGCCTTCTTCCAATCTTTAATTCTTCAAAATCCCAGACCTCCTTATTCTTATGACAACAAATCTACTCCCATTTGACCTTTACTCCTCTATGTTTAAGCTCTGCACCAAACCACAGAAACGCCATAAGGGATCCCTCAATCTCTTTAACCAGCTTGCTAGGAAGGATGAAAATAGAGCTCTAGTACACTTGGAGGATTAAGATAGCCCTCCCATCATAAGTCAAGGACTTATTAGACCAACCTTATATTTGATGCAAGATTTTATCCTTCAAAATAGCACAATCCCCAGCTTTTAACTTTGTAGAAATCAGAAGAACTCCAAGATACTTGATGGGGAAACAACCTTCAGGAAAAGGAAGAATGCCAAGCATTTGGAGCTTCAAAAGGATCATTCACACCTCCAAAGAAAACTGCACTCTTCTAAACATTTTGCTGAAGCCCAGAAAAGGAATGAAAATCATGCAACAATTTTTTAATAAGGATAAAGGAATCCTGAGACACTCCACATAAAATGAAAAGATCGTCCGCA
This sequence comes from Vaccinium myrtillus, assembly GCA_016920895.1. Taxonomy (NCBI): domain Eukaryota; kingdom Viridiplantae; phylum Streptophyta; class Magnoliopsida; order Ericales; family Ericaceae; genus Vaccinium; species Vaccinium myrtillus. The sequence goes on from CM029274.1 coordinate 28,226,634, forward strand.
AAAGCAAGGTGGCACAATTTGAGGGCACAACACTTTGGGTGGTAGTTAAAACTGCCATTCAATACTCTGAACTTGAGACGAGTAGCAAACAATTTCATCACAATGCGATAAAGATAGGGTGATATGGGATCCCCTTGCCTGAGCCCTCTTTTACCAGGAAAACCCCCCTCAAAACCTCCATTGATAACCACTGAGTATTTCACAGAACATACACATTGTTGAACCCAAAGCATAAACAAAGGAGGGAACTCCATACAAACCATAGTATAAAAAAGGAAATGCCAATCCCAGAGTCATAAACCTTCATAAGATCTATCTTAATCGAACACATAGGAATACCATCTGACCTATGATACCCTCTCACTAGCTCTTGCAATTAAAAACATTGTCAAGTATTGATCTCCCTTTTATAAAAGCAGACTGAGCTTGGTCTATGATATATGGAAGGACAAGTTGCATTCCACTGGCCAACACCTTAGTGATGCATTTGTATTTAGAGAGTTTTTTTGAGAAGGACATAGTATATGGATTATTAATGGAATAAGGACATCAACTTTTTCAATAAGGCCAACAGGACATTTGAGCAATAGGTGACAAAAATACCCTGCAAGGGCCCTGTTTGGCTAACACAAATAATGAATTTTTCATTTTTTTTCCATATCTGATGGCGCAAATAGCGTTATCTGTTGACCCTCCGGGAAGGGCCTTGTTTGGCTAACACTGAAAATAGATTTTTCATTTTTTTCAAATCTGGTTGCGCAGATAACATTATCTGTTGACCCTCAGGGATGGGCCTTGTTTGGCTAACACAAAAAATAATTTATTTATTTATTTATTTTTAGATCTGGTTGCGCAGATAACGTTATCTGTTAATACAAAATATGTTTTTTTTGTATTTTTTTTCTCAATTATTAAATATATCATTATCTGTTGATTTTTCCTACTATACAAAAAAAAATGATGGCATAAATACCCTTATATGTTGATTTTTTAAGAAAATATATAGGTAATTGATTAGCATAAATACACTTATTAGTTATTTTTCATATTTAACCACTTTCATTCAATATTTAAGTAAGGATAATTCTAAAATACCCTTATAAATGCACTATAGTATTTTTTTTTATCTTTCTTTTCTTTAAAAAAAAAAAACCTTCAAGGGGCTAGGAGGTAAATTGAGAATTTGCGAGTTGCAGTATTAAGAGGGTATTGTGTACTCTCTTGGGCTTAAGTATTAGTTGGCTTCTTGACAAAGTACTATAAAACAGACATATATGGTAGTCTGTTGCAGTCTAGCCTTTTCATGCCAATAAAATCAACATATTACCAAATATGTGTAAATATGTACTTTGTATCATGCCCGCAAAACAAACATATATGATAATCTGTTACAATCTGGCCTCTATTTCATGGCAATAACAGCAACAGATTACCAAATATGTGTAAATCTGTACTCTGTATCATGCCAACAAAGCAAAAATATGTAATCTTTGGTCGTCTAGTATTATTTCTCAAAGTCTATTTTATGCGTGTTTCACAAAGTAGATTCTAATAATTTTTACAATATGTATTAAAAGTTTTACCCAAAAATGTTTGAAAAAATTACTCCCTCCGTCCCAAATTTCTTACCCCTTTTGGTTAATTATTCTCACCTTAAAGCAATTGTTTTTTTTTCTCTATTGATTAAATTTCTTTCGCATTTGTTGGTTTCAGTCAATTCTTATCCACATTGATCAAAGTGTCTTATTTTTGTCTTTATTAAACAAAAGGATTTTGATCATAATTTTTTCCCTTTTCGATTATTTTCGTCAAGACGAACCGATAATCGACAAAAATTGATGCGAAACTAGTGAATAAGAACAGATTACCAAATATGTATACATCTGTACTCTGTATCATGCTCGCAAAACAGACATATATGATAGTCTGTTGCAATCTGACCTCTGTTTCATGCACAAATCAAGCAAATTTAATGGTTTAGTGCTGCAATCAGTGTGCTTTGGCTAAAAATATGTCACATAGTTTTTTTTTTCCATCTTTATTCAAATTTATTTTACCTTTGTTAGTTTTGCGTCGATTTTTTTGTGGAATATTGTTTTGTCACGACGAGAAGAATCTAAAAAGTAAAAAAAAAAAAATATTTAAAAAATTCACTAAAGACAAAAATAATCTATTTTTTTGTGGATTATTGAATTATCTTTTGCATTTATTCACAAAAAAATTATTTAGTTAATAATTTTTTATTCTTTAGACTCCTCTCGTCGAGACGAACCAATAATCCAAAAAAAATCGACGTAAAATTAACAAATGCAATTTTTTTTAATAAAGATATTTTGCCAAAGCATCTTTGACAACTTGTATCACAAAAATCAAATCCAATCTGAGAGAGAAGAGAGAATCAGGGTAAAGTTGAATCGCCAAAAATTATTTGGAACACTTGTTTCTTTAACTGAACCAAATGAAAGCAATATAATAAAAATAAACGTCGAGGACAAAGAGTTAGCTTCAATGCTTTAAGCTAGACGACACATGACCCAATGAGAGAGAGATACCCACGTATGCTCTGCTAGGTTTGAATAGTTCTGGTGGGTTTGAGGGAAATTCCCACACAATTGTTCCAAGTCGACGTGGGTCTGCCGCATTTTAATTTTTTTGTTTTGGAACGGCTGTGGCTGGACATGTGTCATGGTTCATTAAGGGTATTTTTGTCTAGTATTGTCCTTGAGCCCTCAAAAACTTCCAATTCATGTATTGGGAGCATTAAAATAAGTTAGGTTGGGTCAAAGACACTTTAAAGCCCCAAACTTGGCCTTTAGGCCAATTGTATGTTGTATTTAACATTGCAGCATGAAATTGGTCTCTTTTAACTGATGAAGGAGCACTCACCTTAGGGATAAGAGAAATTGCAGTAGCATTCCATTCCTTAACGTGAGCTTTTTGGGAATTCTCTTCTCGATGGCAAAAATTATCTTGTGATCAAAACAACCTCACCAAACTCCAGTCGAGTAATCTAAGGTATCCAGTTAGCTCACATCCCACAAGTAGAACCAAACCCCAATTCCCATTCTGCTTCTGAGTGTAAAAATGGAACCATCAACCAAGTAGTACATTACGAAAACATATTGGGAGAAAATCTTGACTGGGTGTTCAACCTAATTTTCGTCTGACATATATTTTATTATCATTTTGTATGTTTGAAATGACAATATAGTTCTTCTAAGAGGTTAGAGTTTCAAAAACAGTGTAAAAAAATGTAAAATATGTACAGAACTCATTTAACCACCTTCTTGATAACGAATTAGAAACTTGTAAATGAAGAAGCAGCTCCTTGGCAAAGAACAAACTTGGTGCATGCAGTTATCGTTTTCAAAACGAATTAGCAGCTTATGCGTAAAAAACACACACACCATGGAGGGAACTATACAATTTGCAATAAATAAATGAATTGAATCAACAGAGATGAGGGAATGCAGCTTCACTCTTCAGACTTAATATTCAGTTAGATGGTTAAAAAGTATGTTAAATCCAAGAAAATTGAATCCATTCTTACAGGATCATTCCAAAGAACTACTGTCAAATAGTTCACAGTTTCAAATAGTGGTTATGATCGCCTTAACAATAATGGCAATGGCGTGGTTGGAGGGTGAAACAGCTGTAGCATAACACTGGCAGCAACAGAGCCGCGATTTTCTCTTCTCCACACAATTGTAGGGAATAATGGTCGAGCGCATCGAGTGGCAATAACCACCCATAAGGCTACGAAGCAGCATCACATTATGGTTGCAGCCCATTGTTAAAACCCCCTGTGTCATCCAATAGTTGCAATAGAAAGCCTGGCACTTTCTTAGGCGTTTTCTCGGCTACCATATGAAAATCACTGTCTCAGTCAAATCGGGGTGGTGTTTGCTGCAGTTTCGTTGTCTGGAATTTAGATTCATTCGGGTGAGATGGATTACTATGTCATGATGCGCCCATTCATATGACAATTCCTTCAAGTCGAGCAAAATCATGCGGATCACTGAAAGTAAAGAAAAACAGTTTTGGCCTTTAGACTAAATTCCAAAAAGAGCATCTACTTTTAGGTTACCATCAAGTCACCTCTCCACCGAAAGTGAAGATAGCATCTGCTTTCAGTCACGTCTCAACCATATATATATATATATGACACGCTTTTTGTTTGTTACTGCGCTGCTGCATCTTGGCTGAAAACAGCTCAAGTAAGTTGGAAAACATTGCTAATCAGAAAGCACCAATTTGATACTTTTGACTTCCGATTCAACAAATAACTTTATACTACAATAATACCCAAATACCCACATTCTCCATCTAAAGACACAATCAAACAGCTGAAGAGGTTTCTGAACCTCCAGGCTACATCAAACAAAATTCCCAGAAGCCTGCCTTTAACCAGCAGCAGTTTGGATTTATGGCTGTTTATTCTAAAGAGAGCTACCAGTAGAAATCACGAATCCCTAATAGGTGACGCTACGGCTTTGTTTGCCATATCAAAGAGCATCTCCATCCCTTACTCTTTTAATTGACTAAAAAACAAATTCTGAGCAAAATCCCTCTATACTTGCTCCATTCCTTGACTCAAACTCGCACAAGATCGAGTTTTTTATTCAAATTTTTAACCAAACCAAGGGAGACTCACATTTTTACTAACATTTGAAGGCTTGTTTTGCTCTTCACAATTTACATCTATGCCATTGATGAAGCTTTTTACTCAGGGTGCTGTGCTTTGGTGTCTGAATATTGGTGGTTTATAGGAATGAAGGCAAAGTACAAGGGAATATGACATGTTGCCATTTTCTCATTTTTGCATTGATAACAAAACAAGCACCTACTCTCACACTCTATGCATTTGGCAGCATTCTTACATTCATAAACCTTGCTACATTCAACTCTCAAAAACTAACGACAGTTTATTTGCACCGATAATTTGATCACATGATCTTTAAACCTAGCTATATTAAAACGAAAAACAGTTCTATGGGAGCTCAACAATCTTTGGTCGCTTTTTTGAACTACCGTTTCCAGAAGGTTTGGTAGAAAGATCACCATCGAGAGGCTGCTTCAACCTTTTTATTTTCGTAGGTGAGCAAGCCAAACTGTCAACATCAACATAACCACCATTGGTTTCGTCATTGTCACTATCATCACTGTCTTCATCGTCATCATCACTGCTACTGCTAGCTGCCAAAGAAATCACTGGTTGATAACCAGCAATTGCAGACTCGGCAGCAGCAACAGCCTCAGGTGTATGGAGATCAGCAACGCCCAACATTAAATCCTAAATAGGACAAATACCAACATCAACTAGTAGTTGTATTGATGCTACTTTGTCTGAATAGGGAAAAAAATTACTGAAAAAGTTCGTACTTACCATTTCAATGTATTCGGATTCGCTCCCGGTAAGTGCCTCAATATCGTATTCCTTAGCATTGTCCTGCATGTCCATGAAGTCTAATTCATGTTAGGACGAAGGAGAGAATTGGTGAAATTTTGAGAGGCAATTTGGGTAATGATATTCATATGCGTGCCTTTGCATCATCCTCCAGCCTTTTATTTGCTTCCAAAAAAACTCCTAGGAAGTCCTTTGCTTTTCCAAGAACTGTAAAGAGACAATAGATTAACCGTCAGTTCAGATAAGTAGTTACTACTAGTGCCAACTTTTGGGTGCTAATAAGGAGAAACCCGACAAATAGTGACACCATTCGTTCACCACCCGTACAAAGTCTATGCCCATTGCCCACTAGAGTCGCTGAGAAACACTAGAATCTCTAAGTGATCACCACCATGAGAAAATAGAGCCATATACACATCGAGGATAGAGATAAGATCCAAAATAAGGGAACATAACAACCGGATAACTCACCAAGTGAATTATCAACTATTAAACGATATACATGCTTATTTCCCTGAATTTCTTTAATATGAAGCTTATGCCAGCAGTAAAAGGAAGACATAGTTACGACTCACATCCGCAGCAAAAACAGGAAGAAATATGAAGGCATAAACATTACCCAGAAGTATACCACCTTATCTACGGAAGAAAGACGGAGAACTAATCACTTAGATATCTTGAGTAAAGATATAATTAGAGATACTGGAAATCTAATGTCTAAAACCACATACTACCAATATTATTAGCGTAGGATATATGTGAATGACTCTAAAGTGCAAGGGAATTCCAATATGCAAAGGTAATGTTTTCACATTCTGTCCCATGGGTAAAAAACTTGAGTAATTGCTGAGCCAAAAAAAAAAAAAAAGTTTTGAATAATTACAAAGAACGGCCTTCTCCGGGATATCATAATTGCTCGGAATGCAAAAATATTATTAGCGTAGGATATGTGTGAATGACGCAGAGCTACCAGCAAAATAGATCAAGGAGATCCATAGCAAGTATAGCCATAAAGTCAACGTGTATCAATGTAAATCTTTGTATTCAAAGTAATCTATGTTGATTTCCTCTGATGTTGAAAATTCGCATACGTATAGAATTAGCATTATAAGTTATCATTTTCATATGATGCCCAGGTGAATTTAGAACCATAACAGAAATTTCAAACCAAATTAATATGAACAAGTCAACCAACACAGCAAACTCCGCTCATAACCACACCCAAAGTCTTTTTTCAATGTTAATTTATTTTAGTTTCATTATGTTCCTCATACCATCGCTGGAATCCAAATTGTCATGCTCAAATGCAATACATACAGAGACATAAGAAAAATAAGATGGGAACAATGTGGGGGTACCTTGGCTTTTGGGAACAGAAGAAGTGAATGGCATTCCATCGTGGGGTTTAGGTTTTGGATTTTGAGTCTGACGAAATTCGTTGTTTTGGCAGACAATAAGCTTTGATTCTGCACAAAATGCATTTTAGGACCAAGTTAACATAATACACATAAAAGATTTATAGAGAGAGAGAGAGAGACCTATGGTTGAAGAGGACGAACTGTTTTTCTCCAGGTTGAGAAGATCTTTGTTGCTCTCAGCCATCTCTCTGTTTCTCTCTATCCCTCTGTCTCACTCTAAGGGGGAGTGCAAACAACAGGTTCGGCGCTAAGTTTTTTGGAGCTCAAAGAGAACCTAAAAAATGGAGCCCTTTAGGCAAAATTGCAAAAACTCAACAAGATAAAATGTCAAACAGTCAAAGGATAAGGTTCATTTCAAGAATTTGGAGGTATCACTTTAACATCACTCTTATTACACAGTTGTCAAAGGCGCGCCTAGGCAGGAGGCGCAGGGCTAGCGCCTTTACTGAGCCCTCAATGAAGCATAGCCAATGGGCGCCCGGCGAGAAAGGCGCTTTCACTTTTAATACAGCCATAGGATCAAAGCAAGGTTAAACAACTTAAACAATCACCTCCACCCTTTCAATTCAGTCGATAACAAACACATAAACACAAGTATTTCAGCGACATCTCCACTTGACCTTCTCTCTCGATCAATGAAACAAATCTCAGTTGCTCTCTCTCACCTCGTCTCTCTTGATCATCCCTCAGTCGATCTTCTCTCTTGCTCATCTCTCAGTCAATCGTAAACACATCTTAACCAGTCAATTTTCTTCAACATCCGAGGTAATCTGTCCCCTCTCTCTATATATGTATATGTCTAAATACTCTGATCTGACCTATTTAACGAGAAAAGAGAAATTATTTATAGAATTAAAGACCCTGTTTATGAAAATAAAGGCAGGTTCAGGTTTTTGGTATTTCCCTATTTTTCTTTGCATAGGTGTGCCTCACTTCAAAAAGGCGGGTACCACGCCTTACACCTCTCGCCTACGCCCTAACAGGACTTTGCGCTCGGTAAGCTTCTCGCCTTAACAACTATGCTCTTATAGCCTTATTGCATGATTTGCATATTTAGAAGCAAAAGTACTAATTAAGCAAAGGTATTCAATCTACTCCACCAAAATTTTGTCTTTCAATGAATAGCATATTATTATCATCACATTGTGAGAGAAAACATAGGAATAAAACGTAGCACTATAACCTATTATAGATTGTAGCAATTACCAAAAATTATTAACAAATCAAATACCAGAGGAGTACAAAATCAAATCATACAATGTATTAAAAAACCGCCGTAGCTTCTGATAACATTACCAAGAGAAACCCAGGATTTGAAAAGGAGTCAGAAAGAACAAGCAGAATACAGTTGCAGCGAGGTCCAGAGAATATCTATTGTAATATACCAAAGGAGAGAGAAGTTGGTGTGACCCTCCAATCAAAGCTGTGAAAATTTCCGTCCAATTCAATGCTGCCCTCACCCAGATCACCTAATTAAATATTAATAATCTATCAAGGACAGTGCATTCGGCATAATTGTAAGTTGAGTCCAACCAAACCCACGTTAGCTTCTTCATAACTTAAAACTCCCACAGAAATAGTTTCCCCTAATCCTGACAACTATTGCCTCCTAACTGTTCTCGGCAGTTTCTAAATGTTCTAGGAATTTTGAGAATGGAAACAACCAGGGTATTAGATAAAGGCCGCTACTTATCATATTGGCCATTACGTAACGGCATTTTATACCAACGAATTTGTTTAATACATATGTATCGACCGCCCATACTGTTCGACATCGGCCGAAAAATAGCAGTATCACTGGTACTGTTACATTTTTTGATATCGCAATTTAGAACCCTGGAAGCAAATGAATCAACTCACATTTTGAGTCCTTGGCTCTTTGATTTTCAAGACCATCTCACTGCTAGCATCAGTTCCATGATTGGACATAGAGAACAATGAGAAAATAGAGAAAAAATTTATTGGAAAAGACGGGGAAGCATGTGGCCAACTCTCTGAGGGAACGTTCTTTCTTTCAACCTACATCTTCTAAATTTGAATTGTGTATTGAATATTGTTGCTCTTTTTCTCCTGAAAAGAGTACGAGTACAGGGAATCCCTTTTTTGAATCACATTTTGAATGCTTGTATATTTTGAAATTCTGTTATTTCAAATTGCTATTTAATTTTAGACTTGAAATCTTGATGTCAATGTTCCTTGATAAATTTGAGAATCGAATGAGAGGGCAACCAAAGATAATAACTAAGTGATCAGAATATTGGCTAAGATTCTTCTTACACTTAAATAATGTTTGAGAGGATTATATCAACTTAACCAACCAGGTGTTGTGTAAGGATCGACAAACCAATCACACGCACGAATCAAACACAAAGAAGTAGACGTACAATTTTGTGTGGCTGTCAAAAACCGGGTACCTCCATGGAGGCAGCAGATTTCACTCTATGTGGGGGAGGATTACATTCACACTCAACCTCACATACACTCTACAATTGTTCCCTCAATCACTCAGATTGCTACAACAGCGAATACAAAAGAAAAGCAACAACAAATATATAGGAGTCCCAGGGAGAGGCTCCAACGGGCAATTCTTGACAAGGCACAAGGCTCCTCTCGAATGCACTGTTTTGGTCCTCTGAAGCTGCAGGTGCTACTAATTTCTCTTGTTAGACCACCGAACTTCTAGAAACCCAATTGAGGTCTAATTGGATTTGAGCCAATAATCCCCACAATAGGGTAGCCCTAGTTGGCCACCCTTGTTCACTCTCTGCTGAGAGGTCTAGAGGTTAATTGTTATCTTGTGTAGGAGTATTGTTAGTATAATACTAAAACATTTTTACAGTCCATTCAACTAGCCAATATGTCCGTGAGTTCAAGTATGGAGATATATATAGAGAGAGAGAGAGAGAGAGAGAGAGAGAGAGAGAGAGAGAGAGCTGACTTGTGGAGCCGCGACGGCAGTTGACGGCGGAGGATGAGTAGGAGCGACAGAGGCAACTGGCGAAGCTCTGCTTTCTTTGAAGTTTGAACATCAAGAGGAGCACCAAAACTAATTTAGGTCAGTCTCGAACACACGAATGAACATCATATTACTTTGATGACACAGCAACGCTACGTGTAGGAAAAAGATTTGCAGGGAATCACAATGGAAAGGCTATGTGGGGCCTAATACGGATCCTGAATGTCTAATCTGAGCCGCTCAAGAATTTAAGAAACACATTTCGAGTTGGCCCGCTAAAAATCAGCTCTATCCGATATGTGTAGATGCTCGATCCGAACTTTCATGTTTTTCTTTTTTCATCCAAGCCATTAAAAATTGAAAGTTTGGATCAAGCATCCACACATATCGGGTAGAGCTAGTTTCTACCAAGCCCACTCAAAATGTGTTTTTAAAATTTTTGAGCGGCTCAGATTAACCGTTTGAGATCCGTATTGGGCCTCGTAAGACCTTCCCTGTGTGATTCCTTGCACATATCATTTTTGTTCGGCCCCTTTTAATCATATGACTTTGGCGACCGAACATCCCAAGGCTCAAGAATGTTGTATCCCCCACATTTTTTTATACACTCCTTTCGACCAATTTTGGTAATTTAAAATTTAAGAAAAACATCAAAAGTTTGGGGAAAAGGTTCATTCGTGTTTTGAGACTGACCTAAATTAGTTTGGGTGCTACTCTTGATGTTCAAACTTCAAAGAAAGCAGAGCTTCGCCAGTTGCCTATGCCGCTCCTGTTCAACCACCGCTGTCGCGGCTCCACAAGTCATCTCTCTCTCTCCCTCTCTCAAAATTCAATCGGGAAAGGCGATGTCCTGACTTTAAGCAAAGTCAGGGATCCTGACTAGAAGATTTTCGTATATATATGCCGGTTCCACTAACACCTATTTTGCACCGCACTTTTGCAAACCACTTTTTTTCACGTTTCAAATTCCCATGATTAATGGGATTAGTTATTTAGGTCATCATACATGAACCCTCTTCACTGCCTGACCATCTTCGAAAACAACCCCCTCTCTCTCCTCTCTTCGAAATCCACTCTTTCTCCCCTCTCTCCGGCAATCCTACTTAGATCTGGCGGTCCACATCCACTTGCGGCTTCCCGCACGATCAAATCCCAAAGAGCTTTCTCATCCAAAATGTTGTCACTGGAACCCATCGGAGGAAACGACTCAACAACTGTGGTATTGGACTCTAATTTGTACCAGTATTGATAACGCAAATCATTCTTGAAGACCCACATTTAATTCTTTTTTGTTTTTCAGGTTTGAGCAATTTGTATTTTTCTTTCTTGGTTTTGTTGAAATACAAATTTGTATTAAAAGATTTGTCGGTTTTTTAAAGATGAGAATTTTAATTTGGCATCATGTATGAATAATGTCCTTATGGTTTCATCCTATAGAGTTTGAATTCTTATAATTACATTCTGAAATTGTATAATTGGACAATTGTGCCTTGTTAACTCTCCCTAAATACCATTTAATCAATTATATTGATACCATTTATAGATATTCCTTAATTAAATCATTACCCATGTCAGAAGATGGAGGAGTGTATGTATATCATTACCTATATTCATTACCTTTATTCACATTTCAAATTCCCATGGTTAATGGGATTAGTTATTTAGGTCATCATACATGAACCCTCTTCTCTGCCCGACCATCTTCGGAAACAACCCCCTCTCTCTCCTCTCTTTGAAATCCACTCTTTCTCCCCTCTCTCCGGCGGTCCACATCCATTTGCGGGTCCCCGCACGATCAAATCCCAAAGAGCTTTCTCATCCAAAATGTTGTCACTGGAACCCATCGGAGGAAACGACTCAACAACCGTGGCGTCGGACTTTAATTTGTACCAGTATTGATACCGCAAAATCATTCTTGAAGACCCACGTTTAATTCTTTTTTTGTTTTTCCGGTTTGAGCAATTTGTATTTTTCTTTCTTGGTTTTGTTGAGTTACAGATTTGTATTTAAAGATTTGTTGATTTTTTAAGGAAAAATTATTTTGGCATTCCATACAAAAAAGATTGTTATTTTCCCACCCCATGTATTTCAAATTGTTATGATTTCATCCTGTAAAATGATTTCAGGACGATTGTGCCCTTATTAGGTATTAATATTAATATATATGTTAATAATATATTCAATATTAAGTGGTAGGACTAAAATCTAGAAATGATTGTCATCCCATAACTGTCCCTTGACTGGAATCTTTTAAACCATATTAGGATGTCTAAAATCACGGATTTTAAACTCCATTTGAATTTGAAATATTCTAATCCTACTCAATACTAGTTCGGCTAGTTATAGATCAAGACCAATTTGACCATTCTTGTTCAAATAATTCAATTTGTCATGCCAGCTGTGGGACCAGAAAGTTGGGATTTAACAATTCCTCAAGCGATTCATCAAGTAATTTCGTCGGTATCGAAAAAGGTATTATATATCATCACTGGTTTGTTTTTTTTTTCATGATGCAATTGCGGTTCATGAAGCCCATTTCGATGGATGAAAAATGAAGATATCATCATCACACGTTAATACACCAGTGCCATCTTTTGCACAGAAAATATGATCTTGTATTTCACCACATTTGGCACGCAGAAAATATGATGTCCTATTTCATCATCATATGTTAATTTTTCCAATTATTTCGATACCACTGGTGTGACAAATGTGGTGAAAAATCCGGAAATCATCGTCACACAGAATTATAAGATTGTCACACAGAATTAATACACCGGTGACATTTTTTGTACATAAATTATGATCTTGTATTTCACCACATTTGTCACGCATAAATTATGATATTCTATTTCATCATCATATGTTAATGTTGCCAATTATTTCGATGCCACTGGTGTGACAAATGTGGTGAACAATTCCATTGGTCAAGGCTTGTGGATTACCTTGGTACATTCAAACACCATATTCAAACACCATATCCAAACACCATATCCAATTCAAGCAGAAGTTGAATGATAGTTTTATGGTTTCACACTACTTTTGATGCCCCAAACAAACAACTAATCTTCAGTGTTTAGCCAACCCCAAAAAAAAAAAATTGGGACGGAAATCTTCGATGCATCAAAACGAAGATGAACAAATAAAATCATAATTTATTTGTGTCCACCTTTGGTTTATTAATAAACCATAGACAAACCCCCCAAATATACTTCCCAAAAACCCCACAAAAAATACATCAATCTTAAGAAAAACATCATAATTCAACTTCCAATGAATATGAAAATGGTAAAACAGTGTTCCATTTGTCTCATATCATGAAACACATACATCCCGACAACTAGAAGATAACCATGGTACATTAACGAACCATAATCAATTCAACCATATATCACTACTTTCAGCATCCCAAACAACTACTATTCAGTGTTTAGTGTACCATGCTACATTCAAAAACCATAATCAAACCAACCAGAACTGACTACCATTGCTACATCCAAAAACCATAATCAAACCAAAAACATTCCAGAACTGACTACCATTGCTACATTCAAAAATCATAATCAAATCACCCGATTGTTGAGTACGAAAGAAGACTTACGAGCCATTAGTCGGACCAGAAAAGACGTAGACTGTTAGGGCTTTACTCCGGTGAGCACTTCGGTAGCCATCTGATTCCGACTCCTATCCTCTGTCGGCCGACATCTGAGTAAGGGGATGGTGGTGTCTCCGGCGAAATCGGGTGGTGGGGTGGTGGGATGGGACGATGTGGGTAGTGGATAGCTTTACACCGATTAGTTATGGATTGGGAATTTCGGGATGGGACGGTTTCACCGGAAATTTAGGGATGTGGGTTGTGGGATTTTGAATCACCGGAATAGTAGGGATTGGGGTTGTGGAGTTAGGGATTTGGGACGGTTTGGGACGAAGAGGGTTTTGGGATGTTTGGGATGGTTTCTACCTATACACAGGAAAGGGGGTGTTTGGGACGGTTTTAGGATGGTGTTTGATAAGGAAAACAGTACATAACCATTTCCAAACATTCCAAAACGATTAAATTAAGTTTTTTCCGAGACTTATGGGATTGTGGAACCATTAAGCTTTCCATAACCATTAAATTAAGTTTTCCCGATACTTATGGGATTGTGGTACCATTAAGTCTTCCAAAACTGTTACTAAAATGTAGGAAATTTAAAAGGTCAAACTATTACACAAGGGCTTTCTGGGTATTTTTTATATTTCAAGATGGGATCATAACAATTCGAATTCGATAGGATGAAATCATAACGTTTTTTTTTGTATGGGTCCTCTAATTAACTGCCCCATTTTTTAAAGATTAGAATTTTAATTAGGAATCCTGTATCAATAATATCCTTATGATTTCATCTTATAGAGTTTGAATACTTATGATTACATCATGAAATTATACAATTGGACAATTGTGCCCTTGTTAGTTCTCCTTAAATACCATTTAATCAATTATATATCTACCATATATAGATTTTCTTAATTAAATCATTACCCATATACATGTATGCACATCTCCACAAAATCAGAATATGGCAGTGTACGAATATCATTACCTATATTCATTACCTTTATTCATGTTTCAACTTCCCATAATTAATGGGATTAGTTATTTAGGTCATCATACACGAACACTCTTCTCTTCCCGACCATCTTCTGAAACAACCCCCCCCCCTTCGAAATCCTCTCTCTTTGGCATTCCGGCTCAGATACAGCGGTCTATCCACTTATGGCTTCCCGCACGATCAAATCCCAAAGATCTTTCTCATCCAAAACGTTGTCACTGGAACCCATCGACAGAAACGACTCAACAACCGTGGTGTTGGACTCTAATTTGTTGCAGTATTGATACCGCAAAATCATTCTCGAAGACCCACGTTAAATTCTTTTTTGTTTTTCAAGTTTGAGCAATTTGTATTCTTGGTTTTGTTAAGTTACAAATTTGTATTTAAAGATTTGTGGGTTTTTTAAAGATTTGTATTTCAAGGCTGGTGTTTTTCTTTGATACAATAAAAATGGTAAATCAATAAAACATGTTCACATGCCCTTTAAAATATGGTTATTTCATACAGTGAATATGGTTTATTGATTTATCGTTTTGGTGATTTAATATAGTAAAAATGGTAAATCAATAAACCATGTTCACTATATGAAATAAACGACACGCGAACATGGTTTATTGATATTCTATATTGGGTGATTTAATACAATAAAAAATGGTTTATTGGTTCACCACTTCGGCAATTCACTGATTCGACAATGTAAACATGATAAATCAACACATGATTTAACCATGTTTTTCATGTGGTTTTATGGTCCATTAATCAACCATGTTTTTTATGGTTTTGGATTGGGTTGTGGTTTTGTGGTGCATTAATTTACCATATATTTTATGATTTTTTATGTTTTTTTTGTGCATTAATCTACCTATCATGATAAAAAAAAAAACATGGTGAATTATTACAAAAATAATCCGTTAAAATAAACATACGGCCTTTATCAAAAGCAATCAATTTCTCTATTAACTCGTCGAGTCTAATAACATCACCCCAAAGCTTAACAATATTAATAAACGTAGTAGAGCACCAAGCGTTAAGAGGAACACCATAACAAAAAATCCAAACGCACCTAGAAGATTTTATACTCTGATTATCCCATGCTTCCACAGAAGAGAACCACTTACATAGCAAATTATCCTTGTCATTGAGAAAAGTGTCCATCAATTCATAAGAATCGAAGGACACTAAAACATTTAGGTCACCCAAAGGACGAATGTGAGTATCCCAAATTCCATTGTTTATGAAGATCTAGAGAGTATTGACATAACAATAGCTGATCAATTTTTCCACCGCGCTGTTTTTGAGCCAATCCAACTCTGCAACCTTACCATCCACCATCTTCGATTTGCTTTCAGATTCACCTATAACAATATCAGCATAGGAAGGTGTAGACACCCCGATTTTGACCCGAGAAACTTGTCAAGCATCCCCGATGATGAAAATGTCTGATAAGTGCACGCGAGACTTGATTGTGAACTTGGAAATCCCTCCAAAACCTCTCCAAAATTAACCCGAGCCTACACCACCTTCTAGTACATTCAAAACCCTCTTTATTGATATATAATATGTCCCAATCTATTTTGAAATGAGGTAGATATGCCCGTTTTACCGAAACGACTTGTTTTTCAGACCTTCTGAGGGTAAAATGGTCACATATTTTGATGTACAAATAATATTGGGTTCAAACTACTTGGGTTAGAAAGTAGACTTGACAAGCTTTCCAACGCTTCAAACCATGCGCAAAACGGAGTTCGGTAGCATCCGGAGCGGCCCCACAAAGTTTGAAATATTGTGTAGTCTCATGGTCCAGGCGCCTGGTTCCCCAATTCCAAGCGCCCAGAATCACTTCCAGTGAGCAATTTGCAGCTGGTTTATTATGAAACTATGGGCTCCCCCCTACATTGTCCCACGTTTTCTTCATTCCAAACTCCCTCCAACAGACTCTGCCTCCACATTTTTAAGTTCAAAATCTATTTTCCCTCTAAAATCTACCCCAAACTCTCTCATTCTCTCCTTATAAATACACCCCCTCTCCTCCATTTCAAGGAGGATCAGTTCCCTTTCTCTCTCTTACTGTTACTCTGCTGATTTTTCATTAGAAGCTCATTTCTAGTTAATCCCCTTCATCTTCCTTCACTCTCAACATCAAAAACCCATTCTTTCATCACATTAACCATCCATACTTCATTTTCCACACACAAAATCCCACCATTCAACCATAATCAGCTCTCAATAGTTCTGAAAATCCAAGTTCAGTAGCTATAAGCCCACAAAATCCACTCTAAAACCCATTCAAGTTCATAAATCAAGCCATAAAAGGTAGACTTTCTACCAAAATGTTCAAATAGGCCCTGAGGGGGACTCAACCAAGTTCTTACTAGTCTTCTATACTAGTGGAGGACTTGGAAGAGGCTTGAATCATACAAGGAAGAAAGTTCATTTTGTAGATCAGTAGCAAATCCAGGCGCCTAGATCTGCTCAATGCAGGCGCCTGGATTCCCCTCCCCTTGTTGTGTTTTGCTACTTTATTTACTCTCTTTTGGTCATTTGAAGCATTAACAGGTCATTTATGCATGCATTCATCACAATGTGATCATGAGAATCGTTTGAAGGCATGGAAAATGACATTTTGGTAGCAAAATCATGATTAAAATGGGGTTTTATGTTGAGATTAGGGATCATATGATATTCCTTGTTAGTTTCAAATAGCATCAAAGGTGTCACAAACAAATGAAGAAAATGTATTGTGTGCATATTTACATATCATATGACCTCTCAAGATATCTCATGGTTTACACCCATCTCATTCTCTTTCCCTCCACTTTCATGGTCACAAATAGATTTCAGAATTCATCTTATGCATAATAGTGTTTGATGCATGCCTTAAATCAGTTTAGTATTTTCATTTTATCTATCAAAGCATGTTAGGGTCATGAGTTTCAAAGCTTACATCATGTTATAAGGTTGATCTTGAAGTTCATTTCAATCATTAAAACCATTAAACATCATCCTGAGTATGTGAGAGTAAGCTAGGAGCATTGAATTTGTTGTTTATTGTGAGGCCTGGGATACTGGGGTTGCTGTCTGTTCTGCATTCCAGGCGCCTGGATCTGCCTAATCCAGGTGCCTAGTTTATCATTCAGGTGTGGTAAATTTGATGTTTGTGATCAATTTGTGGAGCTTCTATGGGCATTTTGGGTGAGATTAAGTGATGTTTCAGTGTCTTATGCATGTTGTTTATCTATCCATGACATTTTGCACAAGCATCCACATACATTTCATTATTTTTCTTGATGCAATTATGTGTTCTCTCATGAACTTATGATTAAAGTTTGTCTAAACGATGTTTTCAAAATCCCTTAAACATTTAGTAGAGACCGGTGGTCACACCGGGCGTGAGGGGTACTTTAAATTCCTTCCCCTCGCGTAACTAGCTACCGGACCCGAGAAATCTCAATAAACGCAGACCGGTAAAATGTTTTCCATACCAAGGGCAAAAGAGTCATTTTTCAATTAGTTTCTCGGGTATGGTCCTCAAACCCGGGTGGCGACTCCTATTAATCAATCGAAATCGTTTTCCAAACCAAACATCAATTTCGTGAACTCCCGCGGGGTGTTCACAGAAGGAAAACTCGAAGTTCTCTGCTTGCTATTATCCCCGCCAGCAATTGGTTTCCAAGTAAAACCATTAGATGCTAAAAAACCATTTTTATTCCCATTGTTAGCGTTTTGATAATTCCTTGAAAAAGGAGAGGAACATTTAGAATACATTGCAAGCTGCACAAACATTCTGAACCCTCTGATTAAGAACCCATCAAGATCATCGATAGCATGTAAAGCCTCCTCCCTTCTCTTGAATCTGATAAAAAAAAATTTAGTGTTGAAAGATTTACTTTTCTTGCTCGGAATAAAAACATCCTCCACACACCCATAAGAGATGAAGATCTGCCGGAGCCAAACGACATCCATATCTCTGGGAAGATTGTCGGCATAAATCGTAACCAAACCATCCATAGATGACAACAAAAAACCGGAGGGAAAGGAAAAGGCAGGGGAATATGAAGAATTGACGAGATTAGAAAAGGAGCAGGGAAAATGGGATGATGCTAGGAATGGAGATTAACGACAACGATAGGGACTGAGGAAAAAAGAAAGACGGAGATGAAAGCAAAAAGGAAACGGAGACGAAGACTACGAAGAAGAACGGGAATGAAATTGATGACCACAGGAAAGAGAAGGACGAAAACAATAACAAGATCTACGGAAAAGGAAAGGAAAAGGGAAGAAGAAAAGGGGACTGATAGAGATGAACAACTATAAGGGGGACTGCCGGACGGCGAAAGCCGGCGCAGGGAGAGGAAGCGGCTAGGGTTTCATGGTTACAAATCGCCTGGCTAGGGAGAGGAAGGGTCTATATTGTTTCAAAATAGTGACTTACCATGTCACCTAATAGTGCGATAATCGATTATGCAATACAGATGCTAGAACAAACTAGAACTCTGCAAAACAACGGTTAGCACAATTCTATATCTATGTTCTACAGACAACATGGCCTGTTTAATCCATAATCGTGATTACAACCTGCTCCAGTAATAACGCGTAGAGATTAGACAACAACAAAAAAAACACAAACTCTACGAGGCGGAATTAGAGTTTACCTCTCATCCATAAAAACGAACACTGGTTGACTTGTATTTATTTATTAGATTTTGACAGACCCGATTAACGAATTTTCCCGCGTCTCCCCCTCCCAGTCCCCCACGACAATACCTCATGATCTTCTACCATATTCCCTTATACCTCGATCAAGTAGCCAAGCGTGGACTTCTACGTAGTCTCCTTGTTCTCTTTCTCACAGGCTCCCATTCTAATTTTTCCACGTCTCCCCCTCCCCAAACCCCCATGTTGCCCATTTGAGAGAGGAAAAAAAAAACAGTTACTCCAAGTTTGCCCACACACTTGCATCCCCACCTCTCAACTGTAATACTAATTTCACGTACCACCGCAACTCTTGTATTCTTCTCCCGTTGATGTTTCTAGGACCCATCTACAAATATTTTAGTACGGAGTGGCTCAATTGGTTACGAGAATTCGTTCATAGATTTTTAAGTACCAATTTCCGCGAACTCTATCACAGATTTGTTCGCCTTTGCTTATGTGGAGCATACCAATGAAGGTTGGTTTCCATCTCCAAACTACTTACGCATACTTTTTCCCTTTGGCGATGTGCCCACTTGATGCATGAGGTACCAAAAAAATGTAATTTTTTTTCTACTCTCCCGTGCATCGAACGGGCAAAACGCTAGTTTAAACAATAGAGCCCTAGTTTTTTTAACAAAAAAATTCAATATTTGTGGCAAAAAATTCTTGTTTAAAAAAATAAGAGAACTATATTTTAAGCCTTTTTTATAATTAAAATCATAGTTTGTAGAGTGAACATAAGTTATTTGGGTTTATTCATAGTCAAAATTATTTTATTTGTGAATTTGATATAAGTTATAAGTAAAACAAAAATCAACGAAAGATAATTAAAGAAAGAAAAACGAAAGATAATTAAAGAAAAACGAAAGAAAACATTTATTGTGTGCTAAAGATACCTTTGTTCTTGTAACATCTACCACAAAAGCATTATTTGTAAGGCAAAAGCTAGAAACCACCCTAAGGGTGGTCAAGATTGCACCGGACGCGCGCGTTGGTTGGCGATACCTAAGGTTACTGACAGAACAGCTTTAGAGTGGTCAGCTTTATGGTCTCTCTCTTCTTTCAATTCTTTTTTTTCACTTTAATACTCTCTCAGTTTGAAATTCATCCGTATTTCCTTCTTATGCCACTTGTCAAAATTTTGTAAACGTTGTCACAAATTCTTTCCCTTCTCTGTGTACAATGTTTATGTACTGCCTCTCTTCTAAAATTTTTGTATGGTCCGTATGACGATAACTTAAAAATAATACAAAATTTTTAAGAAAATTTCAAAATTTTTTTTTTCATAATTTCTGAATTTTTTTTGCACCAAAATAAAAAACTAATCGGGATCTTTAATTTGGTACAAAGAACTCAAAAAATTATTATTAACATTTTATTGGGTCTCACTTAATTGGGACCCAATAAGTGTATTTTTTTTGTGCCCGTAATGAATGCAATGTTGCACTGGTTACACTTGTTGGGTCCCACAAAAAGTACACTTGTTGTGTCCCACTTAAATGTCTTTGTTGAAGCCCGTAACCGATGCAATATTGCACCCGTTAGCATTTATCATCTTTGAATAAAGGTTAAAGATTTTTTTCATCTCGATTTTTCTTTCCGAGACGAAAGTTTGGCAAAAATAAAAAAAAAAAAAAAATCAATTTTTTGGATTATTTTTCGTCTTTATTCACAAAACTTTAAGTTTGGTTAACAATTTTATACTTTTTAGATTCCTCTCGTCGAGACAAACCAAGAAACCACAAAAATGCTAACAAATGCAACAATGCTATAGGTACACCACGAGTGCACCCCAAATGCACACCACCTTGACGTGACAAATGACGAGAGGGAAGAGGGCATCCTGTAGTGCACTGCCGCACTACAGGGTTGTAGTGCGGCATCCGAGCCGTTGATCGCGCAATCAATGGCTCGGAATTCATCTTGGTACTTGCATGATTTGAGCCGTTCATTGTCGAGAGGAAATCCGAGCCGTTAATTGCCGAGACCAACGGCTCGTGTGCCGCACTACAGGGTTGTAGTGCGGCAGTGCACTACAGGATCCCCGGATCCTGAGGAGAGACCCATTTTTTGGGTGAGCCTCACATTGGACTTCTCCTCATTTGTCATCTCAGGGTGGTGTGCATTTGGGGTGGACATGTGGTGTACCCATATTATTTTCCTCCACCTAAAAAATCGTTAATGCCCAAGGTAAATTCTACATTGTTAATGCCCAAGGTAAATCGTTAATGCCCAAGCTAACACGTGTAATGTACAAATATCAGAAAGAAAAAGGACATCACCCAATAAAGCCCACAAACAGCAATGAAGTGGAGTAGTATTGAGAGGTCTCAGTCGGCTCAGAGGTGATCGAAAGTACTTATTATTCTCATTTTGGAACACCCTGTTTGTAATACGGAACAAGAGTAATGTATGCCACGCGTAGATCCAATAGAAGAATAGGGAACTCTGCCAAAAGGGCCCTCTCCTAATGTTTAAGCCAGGGACACGTTAGTTATACCAAGAGCATCATCTCTCATCAATCTCTATAATTTTAATTTAGAAACAAGACGTGACACGTCAAGGAGAGATTTTTGTAATATAGCTCTTATCTTCTTTAACTTTTTTTACTTTATGAAGAGGGTCACCGTCATTTTTAGAGATTTTTTGTCTCCACATTTACTTCCGGATCTCCAATTATAGAGACCTACACATCTATTTTGGTCTCTAAAACTCTAAAAATGATGATAAGTCCCACCAAAAAATACAACGAACTGAAGAAAAGAAGAGTTAAATTACAAAATCTTGCTACGAATCATCATAGCCTTCTGTTGATCATGGGAGCTCTGGATGCAAAAAGAGTTAGTATGCTTTGCTGAAAGGAAATCATGATGATACCTCTGCATCTTGGCAAGCTAGTTTTTATTAGTTCCCAATTTCTTAGTTGATGATTGTATCTCATGTCATTTTGGGTTTTCAGCAGTGGCCTCTGCATGGACATGGCCATGGGGGACACCTGTTTCTAATTTCACTTATTTTCCTGGGCTTGGTTGAGTTCTTATCAACCATGCTCTTTCGGAGCTTAAGTGGCGTATGATTGTCAAGTTTGTAGGGTGCCAACCTCGTTGGGATGTTATGCTCTTGTTATGATGCCTCCTCTCTTGTTCTTTTAATCTTTTGTATCTGTTACATTTGATTAATAAATCTCTTTTTCGCTGTTAAAAAAAAAAAAAATCCGGCTTCTAAAATAGAGTTTTAGAGCTTGGTAGAAGATGCTCTAAGTTCCCGCGTACCACTGTTGCTAGTGCTCAAGCTAGGAGTATTGAATCACGGAAAAATGTACTATATACTACTTGATGAATGATCGATCATTATAGATTTTGATTATATGATCCGATCCGATTCGATGCTTAATCCAGTAAAACAAAAGCCGTTAAAAGAAAGTAATGATTTGCTTTATCTGCATCGAGACTAAAAGACCCTAGCTCACTAACTTTTAAATTGAATCCGACTATGTGTACACGCACACCACGCGGGTGTCCCACTGCGGGCCCCAAAAAAATTTCAAAAAAATACCAAAAATTTTAAAATATTATTTTAGGGGGCCCCGTAAAAAATCAGCTCAATTGAATATCGGCAAGTATGTTTTCTAGATTCGCAAGGACGAATCTGCTGTTTCAATCCAACGTCCGGCAAATAGCACGGATGAGGCAAAAGCTATCAATCCAACGAAATGCTGAAAAAACTGGCCAAAATAAAAGAAAAAGAGTAAAGCACTAGCCCATAACGGTACATATTACTGAGCCGTGATGGATTTTACTCCTATACTAACAGAAGAGGATAAGAACAATGGCGGAAGCAACCTGGAAATATACCAAGTAGAAAGTGCCAAAGTGGTGATATCTGACAATCGTTTGAAGCAGAATCTGCAATCTCTTTCTTTCCGGATACTTCCTTGGAAGTAAGCAAAGTAAACAGTGACGTTGGGGTCTCTTGTGGATAAAGACTTGAGCAAGACGTCCTTTCCGTTACATCCGATTAGATTCGAACGACAAAAGAGAAGATTTTTTTTGATCAGAAAAGAGAAGATTAGTATGGCCTCTATGCAACGACTTCACATGCACAAATTGAGAAGACTTGAGCAACACCTCTGATCATGAGTCTTGTTTGTCTTAAAATGGATGTTTCTTTTTCTTTTTTTGGAATTCCTTCTGTTTGTCATTTATGAATTTTCTTGAGTTATTATTATTTTTTAGTTCGTCTCGGAAAGTGAAATCAAAGAGGTGAAATTATTTGGATCAATATATATTTTAAAAAATCAAATAAAAAAGATGAGTTAATACCTAGAACCTTAATTATCTGATTTTTTTTAGTATAGTTATCAATTCTGAAATACCCCTTTAATAATGTCGAAGTGTGTTCGATTCGGGGTGTTCCACTAACTCAGTTTTTTTGAAAAATACTGGTTTTTCACGGTTTTTTATGTGATGTGTTGTGAGAGAATGACCTGTCTCGGTGTTTGGAAAAAACAGTTTTTTGTTAGTGACGCTATTATGGAATCCGAGGGCCTCAGCTCCACCAAATCTTTTACCACTTTTATTTACTCCCTCCGTCCCTAAAAGTTAAACTTTTTTTTTAATAGTATGCAATTTTAGATTGCTTATATCTTTTGATTTATAAAGTTTTAAGTGATTTTGAAAACTTTGTTCAAAAGAACTAATCTAAATCTATCAAACAAGATGGATATTACGTATTTTTTGACATTCACATTGAAAGATATATGCATTTGAAAATGACACGCTATCCAAAAAAAGTCTAACTTTTAGGGACGGAGAGAGTAGTATAAAAAAATCCAATATAATTAAAAAGCAAAAAGGATTTTCAGTTTGAGAATACGAAATTAGAGTGAATGATACCGTGTGATAATGATAATGAGTGTTCTCGATTCATATAATAGCATCAACACTTTGACATTAATTCTTTAATTTGTTAATATCGTATCCCAAAAACTCAAATGGCTAGAATTATCATTGAACAAAAATTTCTTTCATAATTCGACCTGTTCAACTTTGATTTTTGGTCCCGCCATTGGACTAAATATAATATGTACTTGATAGGAAGAAATAAAAAATGATACAGACACACCCTTTCAGCCACACTCTACCACACCCTCAATAACATGTGGGTGTGGAGGCCACATGTGGGGACCACCCACATGTGAGTGAGGGTGTGGTAGAGTGTGACTGAAAGAGTGCATCTGTATCATTATTCAGAAGAAATATATGTAAGTTTAGTTAGTGCCCTGGATTGAACTTCTGGATACAGTACCGCAAAATGCATGGGTTTACGTGCCGAAGCCACAAAAGCTAATGGTACGATTGCTGGTGAAGGATGGAAGGGGAGACACATGCGCCCTGTTTGTTAGAGGAATATGTATATGAGGGAGGAAGATGGATATAATAAGAGTGGGATATAGAGGAGGATATAGTTGGAAGGGGATTATTTTATGAGGGGAGATAAAAAGTTACTGGGTTTGTTTTGTTTTTTTAAGATGAGGATAAAGAGGTGGATATAATGTACAATGATATGAATTTTCGGTCATCATAAAAATCATTGTCCTCAGAGTAGTCCTCGTCAAGAGATCGTTGATCAAGAGGTTGTCGTCTAGTTCATGTTTGTCGATCTGTTCTTCTCTCTCTCTCTCTCTCTCTCTCTCTCTCTCTCTCTCTGCGTAAGAACAATGGGCCCAGGGGTGTTTCGGTAATTTAGTGCCCGGATAAGATTTAGACTGGGGTGGGGGTGTCTAAAAATAAGGAGGTTGCAGAGGGATAAACATATCCCGGGAGATTATATCCGGAACACAAAAAAGCAAACAAACGATGGATATGATCTACCCGGATATCTATATCCAGGAGAAATCTATATCCCACTCCTATATACTCCTGCCAAACAGGCCGATGCATTTTAAAATGGGTCTTGCTAACCTTCACTCTATAGGAAGAGGATAATATGCATATAATGTTAAATTAGTTTAGATATTAATGTAAATGTCACGAATATTAATATACTTTCACAGAATATTAATGCAATTTTCTCTGATTATCTATTCACGTTCTAATTGATCCTCCACCTATTGGATAGAGGTTAGCATTTTCCTTTTAAAAATTAAATTTTCTGACTAAGCCCGTTCATGGCACGAACTAATAATAAGGATGAAATTGTTAAAGGTGCGCTCGGGTGCGGGTTAGTACGAAAACCATAGGGGGTTAGAGCATCTCCAATCTATCTACAAAACTGATAAAATAGAAAAATGATACTTTCCCACTTCATCGGTTCTTGAAGCAAAAAATGGAGCTTCTCCGTCATGGACGTGGTGTAGTTTGTTAGAGGAAAAGGAGTTGATTGAGAAAGGGCTTCAGTGGAGGGTTGGTAACAAGGGCGGATTGTTTAAGGGGCAAGGGGGGTCACATGACCCCCCTGAAATTCCAGGAATTTTTTTTTTTTCGGAGTAAAAAATCTAGAGTTATAGATATGCAATTTCAAGAAACAAATGCTCGTTTCACCGAGGCAAATAATGAGTTGTTACTTTGTGTGGCATGTTTAAATCCATCCAACTCATTCTCTTGTTTTGTAGAGGAGAAATTGATTCGTCTTGCCGAGTTTTATCCAAAAGAGTTTTCTCAGGTAGAGCTCATGGTACTTTTTGATCAACTTGATTCATATATCTTTGTTGTGCAATCAAATGATGCTTTTTCGAGCTTGAATGGACTTAGTGGTCTTTCTGAGAAAATGGTAGAGACTGGGAGAGATAAACTATATTTTTTAGTTTACTTGCTCTTGACTTTGGCATTGATCTTACTGGTTGCGACTGCTACAGTTGAAAGAGTATTTTTTGTGATGGCCATTGTGAAGAATCGCCTATGGAACCGAATGAATGATTTGTGGATTAACAATTATTTGGTGGTGTGCATAGAAAGAGATGTTTTTACTGACATTGACGACGATATACCCATGTTTGAAATCTTTTAGAATGTCTTAACTTCGACCTATTATATGCTTAATGAAGAATGTTTAAACATTTTTTCTTCTCATTATATTAGATTAGATTGGATTGTGGATTGTGAATTTTTTTTCCCAGTTATGCTTGAAAGGTGACCCCCGTAGATGGAATTCCTGGATCCACCACTGGTTGGTAATGGAGAGTCCATCAAGTTTTGGGAGGATAAATGGATCCCCAATCATTCTGGGTTCAAGGTCAGCTCCATTTCAACTGTGAATTGTGCGTGGGTGAAAGTTTCAGATTGTATTGACTCTAGTTCAAAGTCCTGGAATCTGGACCTTTTGAGGAGCTGTGTTTCAGAAGAAGATGTCAAGGCTATTGAAGGGATTCCCATTAGCATTTCGAGGATTATGGACAAGCCTAAATGGATTCACAATAAATCAGCAGGGGAGTAAAACCCTATCATCAGATATGACTACGAAGTAAGGAACTTGAAGTGAAAGGGCCTGACTTATTTCCAGAATTAGAGTTCAACCGCAGCTGCCCTTTTTTTTTTTTTTTTTTTTTAGGGGAGAGAGAGAGAGGGGGGGGGAGATCAAGTTCCTTGCCAACTATCGACCCCGATCTCTTTTCATTTGTTTTGGGTATTACCAAACCTAGACTAGCCTTCGTCAATCACACTAAAGCAGAGCACCCAACTATGGCAAGGCCTCCTTAAGGGTTAGGTTAGTCAATCCGGCCCGAGACGCGTTCGTTGACAACGTAGGAATGCATTCATTTCAATAGAGCGGAGGCGAACTGATCAACGAGAAAGAGGCCCTACTCACTACAGACGAATACACCACAAAGATCGAACTGCACTCATGCCTCTCCCGCATCAAGTTTACCGCCCCCCTACGTAGTGATTCTTTCAATTATGTACGTAGGTAGGACCCTCCATTCTGATTGGTATATCATGAAAAAAAAAAAGAAAGCCATTTGCACCAGGCGCACTGCGCTTTCCCTTGCCCAGATGTTCGCTGTAGACACTCTAAGTTGGTTCGGTAGATATTTTCAAGTACCACTGTAAGCGAGCTCCCGAGGATAAAAGCGATACCCGAAAGCTTTGAGAAAATTCACGTGGACTTTCGAACCTTTGCAAGGATTTGGCAACCTAAGCCATAAACCCTCCTAACTCAGCCAAAATATCGGTTGGCATTCTCATCTACCGACCGGTACATCCATCTCTGAACCGCTGGCAACCTAGTCTTCTATCCAGAGCCAATTACCTCGAACCAAATGCGTCAACCGGCCGGCAAATCCATTGGCCGGCCGGCAAATCAGCTTCTTCCAGAAGTTTTCCAGCAAAAGCCCGATCCAAATTCTAGCTCTTCTTCCTCGATCGAATTACTTTCTTTTACATGGTAAGCAAGATTGGGACTCCTTTTGATGGTGTTTTCCCATAGCAAACACCCCCAAATTCGACCTTTAATCGAATTAGGACTCTTCCATTCGAAGCCCTATAAATAGGCAACTCCACTTTCGAAATTGGGACACAATTTTCAATTCCCATACCTCGAAGTTATGTGCAAAACACTCCCCATATCTCTGGCTTCTAAAGCCCTAATACCCCATTGAGAGAAAATACGTGAGTGCAAAACCCCCAAATCCAAACTTAGGGTTTGATGTCCCATGAAGTTCCGCCACAAAGCAAGCAAATCAGAGCAATTCAATTGATGATGGAGTAAATTACCAAGGTTGCAACACTTTCGGTCGGTCAATTTCTCAATCCTTTCTAGATTTGCAGTTTAATTTTGCTCATTTAGCTTTGGTTTTCTATATTATCTGGTGTTGGGAAGAACACCGGTCGACGGTCTGATGTGTCGGCCGGCAAATTAATTCAATGTGATCTGCTGGCTGCCAAATCCATTGGCCGACCGACAAATCAGAGTTGTTGGCATAATTTGATTTCCAGTTTCTGCCTGTGCGTTGTAATATGTTCTCATTCCCCTATCCCCGTTTGTTGGTGTTTTATTGCTTTCGTCACCCATATGTGTTAATGATTTAATAATCAGTTGTGTGCGAGATCTCTTAAAATATTGAAGCAATTTCATGTCAAATGAGTATAGGCTAGCCTTTATGGCTAGGCGGTAGGGGTGCCTAACACCTTCCCCTCACCGTACCCGTATTTCCCAGACCATGAATCTCTAGCAAGGCTCTTTCTTGATTCAGCCTAAACCAAGTGGCGACTCTAAATTTTGAGGTGTGCTGCAACGGGCACCTAGACACTTATTGGCCATCCTGTGTAGTGAGCGCTCCTTCTCGCGAGGGGGCAGTCGCTTTCTAAGTTGACTCACCGAAGATTGGAGCTTCGTAACATGTTGACGAAGACCTCCGAACTGAGGGTTCGGTCAGTAGAAGGGACTACTTTGTCTCCCCGGAAGAAGAATAGCCCCGCTCTCTAGCCGACTGATCCCGTTGATCATATAACTGGGAGGCAACGTGTCACATTAGAGGTGAACGATCAGAGGTGTCCTCTAATCACCACGATGAGGCTGGTCCCTCTTTTAGTAGACTCAGCTATGAATATAAATGAAGAAATGAATGCCGGGCTCTTTCTTTCACTGCTAACCCCAAGAAGTTTCGCTGATACTTTCTGTTTCGTCGAGCCCCGAGCTTTTGGTCCTCTTTTGAGTGTGGGTTCAATTGGATGAATCTGTCAAGTCAAGGTCAACGTACGTAGCAGCAAGGATGGTGCATCGCCTATTTCTCGTTCTCGCCCGGGAGCCAAAACGAACACGCCTGCTACCTACTGTACTGGACCTTCGACCAGGCATTCTACCTTTGTAGAATCGGAACCAAGTACCACTGCATTGCGCTCGAAGAGTTGAGCGGCCGTCGGCCCGCAACTTCCGTGCACAGATATAGATTCATTCTTCGTATCTGGTTCAGCCTCACAACCCTTCGTGGGTTGGTAAGAAGTCAGTCTTGTTTGGTAAGACGGAATTGGACAAAGAAAAGAGAGTGCTCGACCGGAACAACGGCCAACAAAGACCTTAATTACATAGATAACTGTTGGGCTATTTAGAAGTCTAAGAATGACTGCTTTCAATGGAAATATACCCAATCTAGAAAGGACAATTGATAGGGCTAGAGTTGTTTGTGCGGATTACCTTCATGCTATGTTCAAGGGGAATAATATTTCAGTTTCGAAGGTGAATAGAAGTTGTAAATGGTCTCCTCCTTCTCGACCGAGTATCAAATTTAATTGTGATGGAGCGTTTTTCTCCTCCCGCAGTTTAATTGGTTGCATCTGGCATCATTGCTAGAAATAGTGGTGGAGTTGCTTAGATTTGTAATTTCAATATATGTAAAGCGCGATCGTTTTTTTATGCAGAAGCTTGGGCTCTTAGGATTGCATGTGGCATGGCTATTGATATGGGAGTCTCAGATGCAATTTTCGAGTCAGATTGTCACGCGATTATCCACAGTCTTACCAGTGATAATTCCCAGTACCCGTGGGAGATTGGTACTTTGATCGAGGATATCAAATTATGGGCTAGTTGGAGATCATGGTCGTTTGTGTGTTGTTGTCATGAGAAGAATAGAGCAGCTAATTGGTTGGCTACAAAGTCTTTGAAATGTCTGAGTTTTTTCAAGGTTGTATTCCATCTGGATTAGAAGATTTTATTTCCCCAGGATAGGCCTTGTTAGTTTTTTGTTATCATGCGTTCTCTTAAAAAAAAAAAAAAAAAAAGAATAGGCTCCAACTCGCCTCCATTTTTGGGCTCGAAAATGGAGATCCGAGTTTGAAGATGGATCGTTTAAAAAATTAATAATTTTGATGGTCGAACTTCATTTACGTAAATTGCAAATACCTCAATACACCTAGCTCCGATGTATTACAAAATTATATCGTTATAAAGACATCTACAATACCTTCAAAATGAGATACAACTATGATATACTATATATATATAACCAAAACTAAAGATTTGGAGGGAAACTTGTGTTTTTTAAAAGAAATGTACATATATGTTTAAAAATTGACGAAAATAGAAAATTGGGGTTGTAGTGTGTGTGAAGAATGTTGTGCTCCAAACACATTCTGGCCCCGTTTGCTAGCACTTAACTAACTTATTATGCTTATTTGCTTAAAAAAAAGCTAATGAATGATATTTGTTAATTATTATGAATAATCACTTATTTGCCTTTTCTAACTTATTTGACCTAAAAATCTAGATTATTTTAAGCTCCAATTTGAAAGATTTTTGTTTATTTTAAGTTTTTAAAACATGAATGGACAAAAGAATCCTCAATGAATAAGTTATTCTTACTCAAGTTTTAATTAGGCACTCTACACATTAATTAATAAAAAGTTATTTGACAGCTTATTCAAACAAACACATTAAACTTCTTTTTTTACAACTTATAAAAGGCTATAGCAAACAATTTTACAGTTTATTTTAATTTTTTTAGCCAACAATCTAAAAAGCTAACTTATACATGATAGCAAATGGGGCCTTTATAAATAATATATTTTTGTGCGCGTCTTCAAAAAAGAGAATTTTTGAGACCTTCTCCAACCCATTTCCAAAACTCTAAAATGGAAAGTGGATATGACAAAGTAAAGAATGGAAAAACTCAAACCATTTGAGTATCTATAAATTGAGACTCTCTCACAAAATGGATATGGGGATCTCCATTTATGA
The DNA here is from genome assembly GCA_016920895.1 of Vaccinium myrtillus. Classification (NCBI taxonomy): domain Eukaryota; kingdom Viridiplantae; phylum Streptophyta; class Magnoliopsida; order Ericales; family Ericaceae; genus Vaccinium; species Vaccinium myrtillus. Next base: position 28,257,372 of record CM029274.1, read on the forward strand.
AAATTTTGGATAACTCAATTTACCTATCTATATTACATTACACAACGGTTTTGCAAAATCTCTCTCTCACAACTGTCCTCTGTGGCACACATTGAAGGGATGTGGTTGAATTTTAAAAAGTTGAGTTCCAATTGATCCAAGGGCTTTTATTATTCAAGTTCAAAATTCAAATCCATGTGCAGTAAATTTCTCTTCTAGGGCTGTGATTGGCCCAAAGTTAATCTAAGGGGTAAGATGAAATCTGACAGATTGAGAACGGATCATTTTCAATTTCAAACTCACTATTTATCTATATCAATCTTGTAACGACTCGTCCCAGTTGATTTGGTAACCTTAGCCTAACCACGTGGCTCAAAAAGATGGGATTGCCCTGATGAGGTCTCACAATCTCCCCACCTTATGATGCAACGTCCTTGTTGTATTGGTCCAGCAACATTCCCCCAGTGGCCATGGTGTAACATCTAGTTCTGTATAGCCCTTTGCTTCTATTCCGGGATTCAAGAGGTGGCTCATGCAGATTCTAGAGGTGGCCTCCACCATGTAGACCGAGGTTGTGTTCTGATACCACCTGTAACGACCCGTCCCAGCTCACGTTCTAACCCTTAGCTTAACCACGTGGCTCAAAAGGTTAATCTCAAGTTAATAGTAGCTGGTCGGTCTTACTTTGTAAACCAGATGAATTTTCCTTTACTTCTCGATGTGGGATTGCTCTGATGGGGTCTCACAACTCTGCCCCTCACACACACATACATAAACCTTTTAGTTTCATAATTAGTAATCATATTAGGAAAAATTAAGCCTAGTATAGTAGGTATAATCCGTAATTGTCCGTCTTTCATAAATCACGTTAATAATTAGGCAATGTTTTGGAAAACAATAGTTGCCCGAATCCATGATTTATGCATTTTCAAAATATTTTATAGTTACATTTGCTTATAAAATGTTGTAATTACAGTTTTCCATATTGCTCTTCATCCTTCTTTATTCAGTTGTCTGTATTATACCCTAATACATTTGCAAAAGTAGCAGTGTACCATACTTAGAATTCAAAGTTTGAAATTTCCACATTGGTATATAAAAAGAAGTCCTTTCTCTAAATTTCATTCATGATTCTCTTTCTCTTTTCTTTTTTTGTTGTTGCAGGATTAGCATATTGTAACGCCCCCAAAATTTGGGCACGTTAATTATTATTACAAACCATAAATAAGTTTAAATCCTTAAACTTCAATACAAATTACAATGTCCTCAAACACTATATAAATAATAACCGGGGTGGTTCTAGGTCGTCGTCTATCCCTGCGCCGGGTCATTCCCCACTCCGGCAGCACTGCCTGCTCCAAAGGACTGGTCTCCACGGTATTGGTCCTGTCCATCTAGATAATCTAACATAATACGTCCGAGTCGCACATGCAACATCATGGTATTATGCCAGGGTTACACGAGTGCAACACCGTGAGCAAAGCCCAGTAGTTCACTATGCTAAACTTCTAAGTAGCAATTCTAGAACAATAAGTTCATAAACAGTATATAAAACTTGTGAACAGTAAACCATGCAATACATCATGCGTGTCTATGCGGATCAGAGTAAACATGCGCAGAAAACAGTATCTCTCATTACAGTATCTCAAACTGTGCCACGTGTCATTTCCTCAAAATAATTTCTCGTTCAGTTTCTCAAACTTAACTCATTTATCAACCGTTTTCCCAAAAATCATTTTTCCCATATCGGTGCCTCTTTCAGCATTCTTATTCAAATTTCATATATCTCCCATCACTCGAAAGTTATTGGTCCGTTTACGCCTCCTTTCAGCTGACGGTACCAACCTTTCCGCTCGAGGTTCCGGTTATCGTGCATCACCGAACTTAACAGCCTGTTTGCACGGTCCGACCACCCCGCGACTCACACGACACAGTCCCGGCCGTCTTGCATCACCGAACTTAACAGCCTGTTTGCAAGGTCCGTTCACTGTGTGTTGTGCACGCTTAGCCCAAACATCCTAGTTCTCTCCGCGAACTGGAAGTGGCGCTCTCGCTACACTACCGTATCAAAACCATTCCTCCAAATTCTCTCTGCGAATTTGAGGTGGCAACAAATCCATCTCATCACATTTCATTTCATTTCATTTCCCGAAAATTTCATTTCTCATTTCAAAACCCATTTTCATTCTCATCTCTATTTCTCATCAACAACTATTCAATTTCACATCCAGTGTCGTAACGTATTGTGTACGTGCTCAATGTCACAAGCTCAAAATCAAGCTCATGCAATATTTCATAATTTCTCTCAAAAAAATCATATTTCTCCAAATACACATTTCTCACAATAAATCATACATTTCATACATCAACTCTCTCAAAATGAATAATATTTCCTCTAGAAATTTTCCCACATAAAATCATACTTCTTAGTACACCAACTTTCTCCAAAAATAACAGTTTCCAATTCTCTCAAATATTATCTCTCATCAAAAATCCCATTTCTCATTGTCCTCTTTCAAAACTATTTTTATTTCTTTCAAAGAAATAAAACTAATCAACTTGCTCTCTCTAAAAATAATAATTAAATCACAACTCCTTTATAGAAATTTCTTGCCATAAATTAACTCCACTAATTTATGAATTTCTAAAAATATTTAATCTTCCCAAAAATATACTCTTTATATTTCTAGAAAACTTTCTTTCTAATAAACTTACACAAAAACACCATTTTCTATATCTAGAAAAATCCAAATTTTCTTTCTAGAAAATTTAATCAACTCCATTCACTTCTTTTCTTTTCATCATAGCCATAAAATATACTCACCAATATTTTAGTAAAAACATTTCTAGGAAACATTTATGAAAAACCCTCACTTCATATTTATTTAATAAAACTCCATACTTTCTTACCAAGAATTTCCATAAAATACTATCCTTTTCTTTCTAGTAAGAAACAAATCCCTCATTAGAATAAGTTAATCCACTTAGTTAAGAAATATCATCTCAAACAACAACCAATGATTTAATCAACTAAGATTAACTAGTTCTTCCAAAAAATATCAACATAATAATACTAGAACCTTGTCTAGTGAAATACACATCTTCTAATTCCTTCTAATCAACTTCTAATTAACTTCTAATCACTTCTAATCAACTTCTAATCACTTTAATCTTACTAATCTCACTTCTAATTTCATGAAGAACCACTCTAATTAGAACCTCATTAACATTCTTGTTAATCTTTCAACATGAAATCCTCTTTCTTAAACACCAAGAAACATGCTTAGTAACTTAATACATGCATAAATTAACTCAATCAAACTCTAAAATCATGCTTAGAAACATAATTAGAACAACATAATAGAACTAGAAATAACTAATTAGAAGGTTAGTTTAGTAAACTACCTTAGTTTCCTGGTGTAATCCGGAAGCCGAAAAGCTATCCTTTGATGTAGAACTCTTAAATCTCCCTCACTTACTTACTAATTAACTTAGTAAGTAGCTAATTAGTACCCTAATAAGTTGACTAGGTGGTGGTGGAAGTTGGTAGTTGATAGTTGGTTGGGAATAGAGAGACAAACAAGTATAGTAGGGTATATGTGGTCCAAAAGAACAAAAGGGTGTGCTATATATAGCAAGTGAGAGTCCTCTCTCTCCCTCTAGAAAATTTTCGGTACACACCCCCCTCTCTTGGCCGAACCATGCATGTATGGGAAGTAAATGTGTGCTAGAATGGCACATGGGCAAGTACACCACTTGTGGTCTAGGTCCTAGGCTAGGTCTTAGGTTATACTTCTTGCAAAATGAACAAATATGGGGAAATACATAGTAACCAACATGGGAAATGGGGGTAGGGAAGATTATGCCTCTTGTTGTGTAGGTTTTTGCATGGTCACCTTTGTTATGGGGTGTTTTTAGGAGCAATTATGCACCATATGCATGTGAATGTAATAAATGGCTAAGGGGTAGCCTTAAATGGCTAGAGATAGGGAGAATATTCCCCCCTTAAAACAAGGAAGCATGTTTCATGGAGACTTGGAGTGCAAGGTCTAGCATAAATAGGTCTAGGTTGTGTAGATTGTGTTCTAATACATGTATTGTGTGGGTATGCAAAGGTTACTCCTAAAATAGCAAGGCTTATTCTAACTAATTTTGGGTACAAAACCTTAGTTTTAGGAAGTTTCCCTCAACCCTCCACTTGCTTGTGCAAGTGAACAAGCATTTATACTAGCATGTGCAATGTACTTGCACACATGCATGCACACACACACACCCTCACTCCCTCTCTCTACCGATCTATCTATCTCTCTCTCTCTCTCTCTCTCCCCGTGTCTCTCCCTCTCTCTCTCTCTAACTTGGTCAACGGATCAAGTTCCTAGGTAAAGTGGGGAACTCAAGGCGTACCGAATGTAGTTGGATCATTAAATGGTGGTGGTTAGGGTAGTTCCGGGTATTAAAAACGGTCTCCGGGTGTTATGGTAGTGTAACGGGTGTGTTACTCGGTCTCGTACGATCGCACGCACGGCTAGAATTCTAGTTATTAGAATTAAAAGAATTAAATAATATTTTAATAGAAAATATTCCAATAATTCGGAAATTAAAAAAATAAATTATTAAATTATTTAACGAAATTTTTATTTACGAAAATTCGGGTTGTTACACATATCTAGAAAAGATTACTTAAAAAGATGATCAATTGGCTATGGGTGCTCTAATCCTCTCCAAAAGGACAATATTTAGCACGCCATACCATGCCTGGAAGCATGATCAAACAATAAGGTTACATTTCTTGAGAACTTTGTATTCGTTTGTTAATGTTGCTTATCCACAGGCCTTTCTAAAAGGTTATTAATACATCTTTCCCTATCTTATTTTTGCATAGTTTTTATGGCCTGCGTATTTTGTGTCATGTTTCTCTAACTTATGAATCATAAGTAGTTTGACACTTGTAGTCTCATTTCGGTATTGGTTATTGTATGAGATTGATTGATCATCTATAGACCAAGTTTTGAAGAATATTAATATTTCCATAGAATGAGTTGACAGGAACAACAACTCTTACATGATTTGTCGTACATGATTGTAAAGCCCTCAAAATTTGGGCACATTAATAATATTACAAAATATAAATAAAAATCATAATATAAAACTTAATACAATAAAGTCTTCTCCATGAACTAATATTATTACAACCGGGTCGGATCTATGGCTCCGTCTATCGCTGCGCTTGGTTGTCCCCCATGTTGGCAGCACCTCCGGCTCCGAAAGCCTCCTGCCCGTAGAATTCCTCCTGTTCATCTTGGTACACTGACATAATACATCGGAGTCGCGTAGCAACATCGTAGTATTATGTCAGGTTACACAAGTGCAACACCGTGAGCAACAAGGCCCAGTAGACAATACTACTCAATCCTTAACTAGCAATTCTAGAACAATATGATCATGACAAGTAAAGCAAGCTTGATAACAAAAGATCTCATGAATGCAAACATGTCAATGTCAATGCGGATCAGAGTAAATCATTCACAGTAAAACAATGCTTGTATTATCTTTCTGTATCAACATTCTTCTTCAAATTTCATTCATTTCAACATCTCCCGCCACTTGAAAGTTATTGGTCCGTTTTCGTCTCCTTTCAACTGACGGCACAAACCTTTCTGCTCAAGGTCCCGGCCGTCTTGCATTATCGAACTTAACAACCTGTTTGCAAGGTCCATCCACCCCACAACTCACACGACATAGTCTCGGCCGTCTTATATCATTGAACTTAACCAGTCTGTGTATAAGGTCCGTTCACTATGTGTTGTGCATGCTTAGCCCAATCCACCAAGTTCTCCTGCGAAGTTGGAGTGGCGCTCTCGCTGCACTACCGTATCCTTTTCAATCCATTTCTTTGCATTTTCAAACATTTTGAATCTCATCTCTATTTCTCGTCATCGCTATCATTTTCTCGTAAAATCGTGTCGTGTCAATAAACGTATCGTGACGTAATTATGCAGCATGAATGTTAAACTCATATCGTGTCAATGCAACATTTCTCGATAAACGTGTCACATAAAATAACGGCTTTCCTACACGCTATCCTTTTAAAACCAGTCTAGGTTAAATAGAAAATCGTTACTGATTGTTTACTAAGTCATTTATAAAACTTAATTTTCTTTGGTGACTTTCTTTAGACAAATGAGAGTCCAAGGCCGGATGGTCGGCAGAGTCTAGTTAGAATCACCATTCCTTTCTTAGACAGCGCGAAGCTTGTCCTTTTGACAGACTTCAAGGGTGTTAGCCTTGGGTTATCTCATAGTCCAAATACGGTCAAAACATTTTGAAGTTGCTTTAAGAAAAATTAATCGATCTCATTTTTCAAAAATTAGTCGGGCATTATAACAGCGTAATTTCGGAAAGTCGATTTTCACTCGGGCATTATAACTGCGTATTTTCAAAAAAATCTATCTCAATTTGGGCATTATAACGACTACATATGATTATGGAAAAATCACTTTAAGAACTTCTAACTTTTTACTGTAAGGTTTCTAATTAGGAGCTAACTTTCCCGAAAAATGCACTTTAATCAACTTTAAGGAAAAATTTAGAAGTAATGCAAGCATTATAATGGTATAGAAATCGACTAATTAAAGTTAATTTCTACCTTGATTTTCGGTAGAAATTGACTAATTATAATGGTAAGGAAAGCTACCTTGATTTCCGAGTATTAGCCAGAAGCCGATAAGCTAGGTTGGACTTCGGGTTTGGACTTCGAACAATTAAACTTCTAACTTTTCTACTAGTTTTGGATTGGTGGGTGGTTGTTGGTGGAGGAGTGTGGTGGTTTTTAGTGGTGGAAGAAGAAGAACAAGGCTTAGAACTCAAGAACAAAGAAAGAAGTTGGAGAGCTTCTTGGTGTGAGGAAAAACAAGTGAGGTGCATAGGTATTTATAGGCAATGGAGTGACCCCCTTGTGATCGAGATTTCTCCCATAAATGGCAAGATTAATTCAAGTACAAGATTTTGGAAGAACGAAATCCTAGGTTTTAAAAAAAAAATCTTGGGGTTTTAAATGGGAAATCTAGGGTTTTAATTGCTAGGAAATTTCTAGGTAGTTTCCTTAGCTCTAAGTAGTGTATAATTTTGCTTGGCCACCTTTATTTTAGGGAGTTTTGGTTACTAGAACTAAGTTAGGAGACATGTACCTATTAAGGGCTATGTAATCTTAGGGCAATCTAGGTTATTAAATAAGGAATAAGAATATATTCCTCTAATTAATGAGAGAATATATTTTCTCTAAATAATTGGAGAGAAAACCCTACTAATAGAGTTTTGGGTGCTAGTTATACACACAAATGTGCACTAAATTAGACACAAGTCTAATTGGCTAGGGTACTACTATATCTAGCAAAATGTAGGTTAGATTCACTTAGGAATCTTTCCATAAACGGAAGAATAAAATCTAACCTAATTTCAAGTCCTAGGGTTAGACACATGCACACACACACATCTCTCTCTCTCTCTCTCTCTCTCTCTCAAACACAATCCCACAAATGTGGGGGAGTAGGAGAATAGTTGGTGAATGAGTTAGGAGTTGTCTTAGAGAAGAGGAGAAAAGAGATTTTGTTGGAAAAAGGGTGACAAAGTCGGTATGGGAAAATATGGTCAGGTTGTGATGTGTAATGGGTGTGGTACTTGGCTTGTAGCATGCATGGCTTGATGTACCAATTAAATAATTAAAAAGGAATTTTAAACAATTAAAAAGGAAATAAACCAATTATTATAAATTAAAAGGAATTATTGAATTTTCAAATTGAAATTTTAATTTTACAAAAATTAGGGTTATTACAGTGATACTACGAGAGAGAAAGAAACAGTTTTCAAAGTGGGTACGCAATCCTGTTCCTCCTTTCTTCGTTTTATTTTTTCATAACTTATCATCACATTTAATTGGTATAGTGTATAACTTGGTAGAAAAAAGGCACGGTTTGCCAACACGTTGACTATATTTCAACTTCTTTTGGTATGTCATTTCGAAGTTTTGATATGAAGAATGTGTATGGACTTTGGTGTAATTTGGTTGTATTTGTCAGGTAAAACAAGATCGTTTAATTTTGAAAATTTATCACATTCAGACATGTTGTGATCTAAACGTGTTGCTTCGTGTCTTTAGCACAGGCAATCCCTAGTATAAAAATATGGTACCACTGTAAAGGTATCAACGATACCTTCAAAGTGAGATCCATATTCTATATAGTTCGACAAATTTATTAAACTATTAAAACTAAATATTTGGAGGGAAACTGTGTTTGTAAAAGAAATGAATGTGTCTGTGCAAAAAAAAAGAAAAAAAAGAATGTGTATTTGGAAAATAGAGATGAAAATGAAAATTTGGAGTTGGAGTGTGTGTAGTAGAGGTTTATTGAGAGCTGGGTTGGAGTCTTGGAGATGCCAAAACGTAAGGGGCTATTAGCACTAGACCTACCCACAATAAGTTAAAATGAACTTTTCCTTCATTTTACTTCTGGGGTTAAATTCACAAACAAGAGCAAATTGGAAGTCTTTACCCCGATACTTGACTCAGTAGTCAGTACCCCTCCCCCCACGGCAAGGTGAGGCTCGTTCTACCACATGACCTGACTTCGAGCTTTATTTAGGGTCTTCCAAAATTGACCAATTGATGGTTTTGGTCCCTTTTGGACGTCTAGTCAAATATATGTCCACAAAGTATAGGTTCCCACCAAGTCCCAAGATAAGCTTTGCCTATTGTTATGGTCTTGCAATTCTGTTTTCTTCATTTACTTACAAAAAAAAAAATAAATAATTATATTTTCTTCATTCATTTATTTGCAATTCTGTCCACAAATGTCTTCATTTATTTGATAACAATGGGCAAACTAACTGATAAGAGTGATAGTAACCATTTGAATTGACCTCTCCTTTTTTTTGGATAGTACTTGCATGTGTGCATAATTGTCCTTTTTTAGAGCCCAAGAGGCCAAAACATCCTTTTGTACTGCTTCCTTGATATAGGATGGGGACCCTGTAGCGCATGTGAATATTATTGGAGTATAGTGCAGCAATATTTCAGTAATCCAAAAGTGTTTTTAATAATTAAGTAGAATTTTTTTAAAAGGCTCTTTCCCGTAAGAAACAATTCATTTGGGAAAGAGTCTTTTTAAGTTCCGGACCATTAATCGCTAGATGAACATCTTGAATGTTGCACTACAATCCTATAGTGCAGCCTGTTCTTTCTCCTTGAAATACAATGAAAGGATTGAGATTTCTATCATCATAATTTTGCTCAATTTATCTTCTAAGTTAACCACTCAACCATAGAGATTCCTAAATTGATAGTATTTACAATGATATTTGTATTTACAAAGTTGTGACCTCATGACTTTAGGTAGAGATTATTAATTGCGCATTGAGTACCGTCATGTGGTGCTCTAGGGACCCCCTCCACCACATATTTATTAGATTTCCACCACTAAGTAGGGCTGTCCAGCGGATCGTCCAATCCGCCAATCCGACCAATCCGAACCATCCGTTGATCCATTCGTGAATGTTCGGTTCGGTTCCGGATCAAGAATTTCTTATCTGGCGGTTTCGGCTCTGGATCCGCTCAATCCGCTCAATAATCCTTCTTTAATCTGTCAAATCCGCCTGATCCGTCCCAATCTGATCCGATCCGTAACCGATCCGTGAATGTTCGGTTCGGTTCCGGATCTTAAAAACCATAATCCGCTCTGAGCTGATTGGATCGGATCCGTATCCGATCCGATCCGTGGACACCCCTACCACTAAGTATGTAGCCTCCACACAAATGTGTGACAGGGGAGAAAGCCCTTGAAATACCATCTAGCGGTGCTCTAAGAGCACTGAATGATCAGTCCATTTTACGAGCTACCCAAGATGTGATGCATTATCATAAAAAGTGAAATCAAATGAGGGGCATTTTTTTCATAATCAAGTGTTTGGGCAATTTGCACACATCTCGAGTAATTTCGAGACTCTGAAGTAAACAACCGGACAAATCTCGAGTGACCCCAAGGGGTTAATACTAGATAACACTATATAAGATATTTCAAACCTGAGACCTTAAAGGAGAGAACATTTCTAAATTCCAAGTCTTGACCACTAAGCTAACGACTTAGGATTGCACGAGGGGCTATTAGCTCATCGGTAATATTGCATGCTTGATTAGAATTCGATACTAACATTTAGAATTTTAAAACGGGCACAGTTTTTGTCACACACAGCCGTCTCGAAAATTAGAATCCTAAAACCTAAAGTGACTGCCGATAAAAAAAAAAAACCTAAAGTGACTATTCAGAACGAGGCCTTCTGTTTTGTTAATGTTGTAAAAAATCTCTTATAGAAGTACAAAATTTATTTTAACGTCTTGATTCGTGAGATTCAAATTTACCCATCGAATCTCTGTACTTGGGTTATGCTAACAAGTCAATTGGAGTTACTGTAAACTTAACTGGTCGATTAATTAATATTTGAGGAACTTGAATTTGAAAAAATAAAAATAAAACTACAAGTAAAAGAAATACTTCTTCCGTTGGGGCATTTTTTCATTCTTTTTTTCCTGGAAAAGATAACTAACATCAGGGTTTTGAGTTTTGTTGGTAATTTGTAGATCTCTTTAAAGCACAAATAGTATAAATTGCACTTATATAGCAACTGAAGAACCCGGTCCCCGTGCAGTGTACTGCACTATGTAGCGCATATCACAAGAAAAGTTCGGGGCTTGAAAAACTGGAGGCCTAAAGCAAAGGCTTTAAGCTTAATGCTTAATCCGGCCCTATATTAAGAGAGTGAGTGTATCATTTGCACCCTCCAAATTTATCAGGGCCGCACAAAAAAACCGGTGAACCGTGAATCCGGTCCGGACTGAACCGATCCGTGCGTTTTTGGATTTTAACCGTGGATTAATGGTCCGGACACGGATCCAAAAAATAATAAACTGTGACTCGCGGTCCGGACATGGATTTTGATTTTGAAACCGTGGATTAACCGATCCGGACTGTGAGATTTTTATTATATATAATTTTAAAAAAATAAATATATATGTATGTATAAATAATTTTACCACTTTCATAAATATTGTCAATTTGATATAGGATTATAATGTTATCTCCTATAAAATTTAGGAGGTAAATTGTTACCCCATTTAATGTATTAATTCCGATGCCGTGCATTTGTATTGGACTTTAATCAATTCAGTAGTTGTTAACTGAATTTAGTAGGTGTTCACTGTTTTTTTTTTTGCTATTAAACGGTCTTTGTTTCTATTCCACTATGTAACTGAACTAAGCTACATGCTTTCCACTGCTGCTTGTTTAGGCCCCGGTTGTGTCATCACATGCTCCATCTAAGGTCTCTCTATTTTCTACCTTGGATTTTTTAGGATTTTATTTTGATGAAACTGTTTGTTACTTGTTTACGTATGACATGTAATCCGTGGATAAAACCGGAACAGATCCGTGACTCGCGGATTGGATTGGAACCGAACCGTGAGACTTTTGGTCCGGACACGGATTGTATTTTCTAAAAACCGTGACTCGCGGATTATGATTGGATTCATGCCAATCCGATCTGATCCGATCCGGACCTTGTACACCCTTAAAATTTATGAGTGCAGTCATGATATTATGTGGTTTGGCCTACTGTCACCCACTGTAATTGTGAAATGTGAACCATGTGTAACTGGTACCAAATTAAATGTCATTTTCATCCGTGGTCAATTTGAAATTTTAACATTTTCCGGGTAATTTTCCGATTTACTTATAAATTTACGGAGGTAAAAGAACTTAAGAAGAACCAAATAAACTTATGAAACTTATTTTCTGTTGTCCTTCCATTTTTGTTTTGTTTTTTTTTACTGGAAATCTAAGATTTAAACACAGCTGCATATTGTTCCACACAAAGGATCAAAAGCATGGATTGGTGGGCTATGCTGTTTTCTCGAGGGACGACAGACTTGTCAACTCGCAATTCAAGTTGTTTATCTCCTCAATTAGTTCAGATATGTTGTGAACTTTTACCGATAAGAGTTAACTCTGGGCGGGTTTGCCAAATGATAAAATTCGGGTGGATTTGACAAATGATTAAATCAACTTATGTGCTAAAATCTCGAGACAAACGACTTTTAACGATAAAAATTCATTTGCGAAACTGAATCATCAATTGCAAAGATCAACTACTCAAGTTGAAAGTTGACAGAGCTGTCTCTCATAGAGCCCCGGGTCCTAATAGCAATGCAATGAGAAAAGGAAAAGAGCAACCTATTTCCCTATAGTTGCTGGTGCCAGCTAAACGGCACCTCACCCTTTTTTCATACTTTCAAATTTCAATATTTGCTTTTCACATTCACAAATTTTTATTTTTTATTTTTTTAAGGCAACAAATGAATCGAGTTACTCACGACCAGTCTAAACTCAACTTGTTAAGAGTTGGGCTGGGAAGGGCTCCACTCGTTTGACAATGAGCCAATCCTGAGCTTGCTCAAGCTTGAATTGCTCGTGCAAGAAACGTGCTAAACTCTGAACTCAACACTCTAAATATCGACTTGGCTCGTTTATAGAGTCTCTTTTAGTAAATGAATATGACTTGGCACTTTGAGAAGCTCGAATACTATGACTACGTTTATTTAAAGGTTTTGAGAACCGATTTTTGAGAAAAAAGAAAACCTTTAAATTCCGAAACAAACTCTATAGACTATGTTTGTTCATTTTAAGGTTTTGAGAACCGATTTTTAAAATCCAGTTTTAATGACCATTTATTAAAACCAGTTTTGTAAACAAAGAAAATCCTACAGGAAAGTGTTTGGTACCCGAAAACTTTTTCATAAACTCACCCAGAAAATGCTACACAACTCGGCTCCACTCGTTTGCAACGTACCTTCCGGATTTTCACTTCACTGTCTGTGCTTCGTCCTTTTCCTCCATTTTCCAACAGAATCATGCTACATGTACAACCATTTCGGTTCCAACCATTTACAACCCCTCACATACATGCGGAGCCCACACACAATTGTAGATGTAGGTCCCACGTGTATGTGAGGAGGTTGTAAATAGTTGAAGCCGAAATAATTGTACAAGTAGCATTTTTGTTTCCAACAGTACAAGCAAGGTGGGCCCCAAAGAAACCCTATCGTGCTCAAAGCTGTAAAAAACTGGACCCCACCCAGTTTCCGTACCACATCCCGGACAATCAAGCGTACCCTTCTATAAAACCCCACCTCCCACCTCTCCTCCTCCCTCACCCTTCTCTCTCCTCTCTCTACAAAAATTTCCCCCAGCAGATTCTTTTCCTCCACATGAGGGAAGGAGTGAGGTTTAGTTACAGTACAAATGATGGAGAATTCTTCTTATGCACCGCCCCGGATGGACACATCTCGTCCGTCCATCGGGTTCCCTCTGGGGACAGCACTCCTCTTGATCGTCATATTCAGCTTGAGTGGTGTCTTCTCCTGCTGCTACCACTGGGAGAAAATCAGATCCCTCCGTCGATCTGTCTCCGGCGATACGGATCTCGAGGCAGATAACCACGATTCCACCTCCAAGCCTAAGTCCCCTTACATGGTAACATTTTCCTCCCTTTTCAGCAATTTTAAATGGAAAAACCCCACAAGTTTACATGCTCTCTCACATCGCCAATATTTTAATTTTCATTTTGTTTGAAATTTTCCAAAATTATTAGTCTATTTATAGAAATTGTACCGTCTTTAAATAGAAAAAGGAAGTACTTTCGTTTGTGAGTTTTTTTCTTTTTCGTGTCGATCTGAAGAATTACACGATAAATAAATTTAAAAATTACTTATGAAATTAATTTTTAAATTTAGCAATTAGACAATTTTTTGCGAAACTTTATGAACACGCAAACTCATCACATGAATATATTTATTGTATTTACGATAACGGCTGAAATTCTGGTCTAAAATAATTAAAATCTTGGAGAACGAGCCCGTGTTTTTTGGCTAGCTTCGCGCAAACTCGTCACTTTCAAAGAAGAAAAAACAACCACCGAGGTGGTAGCCCAGTTGGTCCGGGTGATGGGGCTTTAGTGTCTTTCCCTCCACGTGCACTCGGGTTCGAGCCCCTCTAGTAGCAAAAAAATTATATGTGCTGGAGGGTCGCGTGGAGGGCCCTGTGCCAGCTGTCTTGCGCTGTCTTTTAGGTGGTCAGTTACTGTGGTGACTGTGGCATTCACTGGCTTCGAACCGACATTCCACAGGACGTTCACGTGAGTCCCTATGGTCACGCCCAAGGGGGTTGCTACGCTGGTCGTCCCCTCCCACCCTTTTTTTCAGTTCAAAAAAAAAAAAAAAAAGAAGAAAAAACAAGGATGCTATAGGTACAATAAAAATAGACAACACGGATCTCAACCATTCGTTTCGGCAATTAATGGTGCGGATTTGAAATGCTCTTTGATCCATAAGAGAACACTCTTACGGGTCAAAGAGTATATGAAATTCAGACCGTCGAAAAACACTTTTGCACGACGAGAGATGCGTTGTCGACTTCATTTTTAAAGAAAAAAACTGTTCAAAATTTAATTCTCAAAAAGCTGTAATTTTGATACTTTTGAGGTCTAAATTTTATACTAAAAAAGCGTGTCTGTATAATTATATCATTTTATTTGCCTTTTATTGGCTTATCAAATTAATAAAGGAATTAAAAATTAGTGTACCATTTTATTTCTCTCATCTATACTAATGAGACATTTATTGTTTTTTTTTTGGAAACAGAATTCAAATGAAAACAAAAGCCAAAGCTTGCCGGTTTTGATGCCCGGGGATCATATACCGAAATTCATAGCATTGCCATGTCCACGTGAGCCGCCGCGGCAGGAGAAAATTTTTGTGGCGGTGCAGAAGTCGCCGCCTAAGCCGCCGCGCATCGCCGTGCCTTTGTACTAAGCAACTTGACAAATTAATCCATGTACATATGTCATAGTGTATGCAAATTTTAGTGAAATTTTCACATCTTATTTTAATTCCGAAAAAAAATTGAAAATGGTTTCATTTCATAAACTCATTAAAAGCTAGACCTTGGGAAAATTATATAAGCGTACGTTGAGAGTAGAAAGTGGTCCAAGTGGAAATTGCAAACTTGTCCCTTGATTTGAGAGTGTAAATTGTGGAAGATATTAAAGCCTGGGCACAAACCAAGAATTGGATTTTCAGGTGGTGCAAAAGAGAGGGTAATAGGGGAGCTCATTGGTTAGCATCTAATTAGTGTATAGAGCGTAATCTTGTTTTTACTCCGGGTTGTATTCTGCCCGATCTTCAGGTGTTGCTGCACAAAGATATGTCCTAGTTGTTCGAAGTTTTGATATATAATATTTTCTTGCGGTTTTCAAATTTTTTTTTGTTTGTTGAGGAATTAGTACTATTCTAGCTTAGATCAAAATTCAAATGTCCACCATCCCCACCTGCTCATGTAGGCTCGAATCAAGGAAAGAGCCAAGGGATAAGAGCATATGGTATCCACCACTAGATTTTATTTTTTTTTTTTATTGATTTTTGTTTTATTGGAAGCTTTAATCCTCTTCTTCTTTTTTTTTTCAAGAAAAAAGGCCTAAAAAGATATTCCAAAACCAAATTCCATGGGCCAAGTGAAATATTAAGAAAGATGAGGTCTTCCGGACGAGGTAAAGACCTCAAATCCGCAACCTCAGGTTTTCGCTATGGAAAAGTTTAGTAACACACTTTAGGACAAAATTGTGTTATGGACTGTTCGATGTATATACCCACATGCATCAAAGGATTTTAGATGCAGTTGTGTTTTAAAATTGTGTTTTTATCATTAGTGTAAATTAGTGGCAGGAGTTTGGTTGTTTGGAGAAGAACTTGGGTGCTAAATGGGTACCACGTGGTGGTACCCATTACCCATTACCCATCCCACTCTCTTTAAAATCCAAACCGTACAAAACACATTTTTGAATGACCAAGATGCGCGGCGGATACCGCCACGTGGTATTAGTCTGGCACCCAAGTTTTTCTCAGTTATTTTGGGATGCTTTTCGTTTCTAGTTCGTTTCCCTTTTTATTTGTTTATGATTTTTGACAAATATCAAAATAATAAAAAGTTTGAAAATACTCTCGGTTTTAATATCGTGTTAATTTGCTACAAAAAAAGTATTTGAGAAATCCTAACCCAAAAGTATTTTAATATCATATTTTTTGGAGTATGTGCAGGGTTGGTCCCAATGGGTTGTCCAAGCCTGACCCAAAACTTGGTTGCCTTACTATTAAAGTCATAAAGATAAAAAAACCATACAAGTTAAAAATATATATATTAATGCTACACTGTGCTTTAGCTTAAGGCTAAGTTTCCACTATGGTATTTTCAACGGTATTCTCTCACTAGTCTCATTACATGCATCAACTAATTTGACATTTAGCGAAAACAATATATATTTTTGAGTACAGTGAGACTACGATATTTTTAGTAAGAAATTATCCTGAATAACATCAACAAAAAAAAAAAAAAATTTAATCCCGGTTATAATGCTTACTGACTGACACAATCCAACTCAAAGAAAACAATTTCTCTTTGTATTTTTCGAAGCAAATTCTTCTTGGTTTTTACTGTATTCGAGAAAGGAATGCTTCCCTTTCACTTGATAACCAGTTCTCCCTAAGTATGTCAGGACAGAAGAAGGTTTTGTCGGACTATTTTTCCACCATCTCTCTTAACACCAATTAGTGGTAGGAATGGCTTCAATTGTCTTTTATGACATTCGACATCGCACCCGCAAGTCTGTTTTTAAAGCAGTCGCAGGGGAGTGACATTTTGTAACCAAATTCATAGGGGCACTCCGGGCCCAACAATTGCTGTTAAAGGAAGGCCCAACTTAACCTTAAAAAGGCAGTGTAAAGCCCTGCACTTAGTGACAGGCGGACATGAGGCTCTTCGCAATGCTACCCATATAGCATCAACGGGTGAAGGCGATTAGTCCTCCCAATACGCTTGCATTGCGCCAGCAGGGGGTGCTCGAGTACAGGGTGGATGCTGGCCCCCATAAATCCAACAATCTCCCCCTAGCACCAGCCTGGGACTCAAACCTGTAACCTCGCTCTGATACCACTTGTCGGATTGCTTTTCCACCATCTCTCCTAAAACCAATTGGTGGTAAGAATGGCTTCAATTAAGTCTTTTATGGCAATTGACATCGCACCTGCAAGTCTGCTTTTAGAGTGGTCGGCGAGTGGTATTGTGTAACCAAATCCATGGGGGCAGTCCGAGCCTAACAGGTTTCACACTCTTGGACTAAAAAATCAAGGTTTGGGACTGAGAGCCCGAGGGACCAAGAAAATATCTTTGTCTCTTTAAAAAAATCTGGCCAAATACATGGCCGGGCTCTGATATTTTAGAGGCTTAATCAAATTTAAAAAAATGTACTCTAAGATTTTGTCTAACATCCCTCCCACATCAGTTAAATATAGAAGTACAGGATAGTACAAAAGGTTTGACCCACCAACTATTGTTAACTCGAGGTTAATTTTTTGAACCACGTGGTTATATTAAGGGTTAAAGTCTGCTGGGACGGGTCATTAGAGATGGTATCAGAGCACAACTCCAGTCCACATGGTGGGGTCACCTCTAGAATCTGCATGAGCCATCTCTTGAATCCCGGAGTTGGAACAAAGTATTATGCAGGACTAAGTGCTGCACCATTGCCATTGGGGGAAGGTTGCTGGGCTAATACAATGAGGACATTGTATCATATGGTGGGGAGATTGTGACATCCCTCCCACATCAGCTAGCTATAGAAGTAAAGGTTTGACCCACCAGTTACTATTAACTCGAGATTAACCTTTTGAGTCACGTGATTAGACTAAGAGTTAACATGTCAACTGGCATAGGTCGTTACATTTTGTCACCAAAATTCAATGTAGGTGGCTAATATAAGAAACCGATTCAACATGGCATTTTAGTTCGTAGTTTAACTAAAATAAACTTTGATTTTTTTATACAATTAAAAAAAGAATTAAACATAAAAAAGTACTGCTCAAACTATGTGTTTTCTCTAAATAATCAGGTTATAAACTTTACTCTTGTAAGAATACTATTTTCAATAATAAAAATTACTTATTTTATATCATTTTATCAAATTATTTTTGAGTAAAAAAATTGTTTTGGTTTATTTATTGTCAACAAGTAAATATTAATGAATTTGATTTTAAAAAGTTAAAAGTAAAATTAGAATAAACTAGAGAGAATAAAAAAAAAACTTATGAAAATATTTATGGTGTGCTACAAGATTTGAGAAACATCTCCAATCACTAAAACATAACTAAATTTTAATACCAGTGGTACACGAGTTTTATTTTATCTACAATTGATTCAACAAAAAAGAAATGACAAAAAACCTCAATTGGCCAAAAAGGGCCCCCAATATATTTGAACTCACTTAGTTTTAATAAATGCATGCAAACCATGAGCACCAACTCTCTTACGGCTCGTTTGGATGCCAGATTAGTTTTGGGGTATTATATATAGAGGGTCGCCCCATAATGATGTGACATTTATAGAGATGAATTAATTAATAGTTGAAATGGAGGTATAAGAATGTAAAAAATTGTCAAAAGACAAATTTTCCCTTGTGTGTGCAGTTTACATTTTATGCGTTTTTTTATTTATACTAAATACAAAACTTATTTATTTATTACACATGTCAACAAATAAGCTATAGTAATTAATTTTCATAATTTTATTTAAATAAAAATTATTAAATATTAAAATGTTTTTTTAAATATTTTAGGAATATACCACCTAATATGTTTTAATTAGTTGTAATTTACATATTAATTTTATAAATTTTTATATTATACCTGAACAACATATTGTAAAGCCAACTCAACATGCCAACAATGTAAAATACTAAAGTATATTATTTTTTCAATTTTTTTTGTACCAAATTAAAGATCTCTATTAGTAGTTTTATCCGAAGGAAATTGCAAAGCCAACTCAACAAACCACAACAAGCCAACAATGTAAATTACTAAAGTATATAATTTCTCAATTTTTTTTGTATCGAATTAAAGATGTCTATTAATAGCTTAATTTGGTGCCAAAAAAATAAAAAATTATGCGCAGAAGCAGTTTATTTTTTTATCTGAGGACCCGATTGGATGAGGGATTAACTCAGGGGGATAAAATTTGAAGGGGGGGATAAGCTAGTAGGGGTTTTATTTTTTGAGGGTTGACTCACATTGATGTGATATTTATGAAGGAGATAAAAAAGTTAGATGGTTTGGATGAAATATTAAACAGCGTGGATAATATTTGATGTGGTTTGGACTTTGGATGTTTCATGAAATGGGGAGATGAGGGAAAAAACTGTCAAATGACTATTTTGCCTTTGTGCAGTGTAAAACTTTATTATGCATTAAATTAACTATATAAATGAAAATTCCAATATATGTAATTATAATTTTGGGCAATTTTAAGCTATAATAAAATAACTAATTAAGAAATTCAATTAAAGTATATTTTTTTAAAACACTTTTTTTTTAAAATTAATTATTTCTAAATGAGGGGTGAAATTAATTGGATACCAATCATTAGATCAGAGTGATTGCATATGAGCCATTAGATCAAAGCCCATGACCAAAAAGGAAAAGATTTGATTGTATTGTACCAAAACCCATTAGATCAAGGCCCTTGATTGAAACCCACCCACCACATTTCAGATCCTAAACCATCCACACCACCTACTTAACTCTCTCTCTCTCCACATCAACCAAATCCTGGGCGGCCAAGCGAAGATGACAACGACGACAGTCTCTGAAGATGATCACAAAGACACACTAATGACCAAGATCGATGGTCTATGATTTTCATCTTGTTTTTTGAAATCGTATTTATTGGGAAATTTTGTGCAAGTTCATCAGTTGCTTCTTTTTTTTTTTTTAAGAAATTGTAATTCTTATGATTTTCATTTTCCCGTTTGTTGGTTATGGGTGTGGGGGGTTGGGGAAAGGGATAAGGAGGGGTGAAATAGACAAAAAAAAACCTCCCCTTTTCAGCCGGATAATTTTTGGGGAGGCCAAGGGAAGCCCAAAACTTATTAGGGAGAAAGAAAGCCTTCGCAAAGGGATAACATTTGAAGGGGTGAAAGAGGATTTGGGGGAGGTGTTGTGCACTTGGGTGCTTTGCATTGTGCTGTGCACCTCTCAGCCATCCGATTGTGTTTTGGACGACCCAGATGTGTTCGATAATTATAATTTAATTTTGATTTATTTTTATCGATAAAAAATCAAAACACATCCGGACCGTCCAAAACACAATTGGATGGCTGAGGGATGCACATCATGGTGCAAAACACCTAGATGCACAACACCCACCCCTTGTCCGAATATTTTATGTATTGCCAAACGGGGTATATAAGGTAGGGCCCAGATGTTAGAAGGGTTGAAAACTTATCCGGGTTTCATATCCCCTACCCAAACGGGACCTAGAAGTTGCAAAGTAAAAAAAACATTCCCGCTTGCAGTAGTAGTAGAGGTAGTATTTAGAGGCAACATTCCCACCAGCAGTAGCAGATGGGGCATGGGGGTGGTTGGGGCCGGGTATATTATTTAGGGGGTGTTTGGGAGCCTACTTTTTAGCTTTTGATTTTTGACTTTTTGGTTTTTTGACTTTTTGGCTTTTGGTCAGAATGAGTTTTGGATGTGGGAGGAGTGTTTGAGAGAAATGTGTAGAATGTGTTTTGGAAAGGAAAAATGAGAAGTAGAAATCAAAAAGTAGGGGTGAGGGTGTTTTTGATTTCTGGCTTCCTTCTTCAAAAATGGAAAAACGGTTTTTGGTAAAACAACTTCTGGGTGTGTTGGCCAAACACCCAGAATGCGAAAAGGAGAAATCGAAAAACTGATAAACAGTCGGCCAAACGGCCTCTTAGGGTAGTTGGGTAATTTTACCGGGGTATTGGGGAATGTTAAATATGGAAACCCATAAATTACCTCCTGCAGGGGTAATATTTAGTCTGGGTGATAAATAATACCTCTGCATTTTTTCTTGCCAAACCAAGCCATCACAGTGGGCCCGAGCATATTTTTGACCCCCATTAACACCCCATCCAAACGAGCCGTTGTAGCGTTAGAATTCAGAATAGTTCATATATTAATATAATATAATATATATGTCTTCACAATTTTTTTTTTTGTTGTCCAAGCTAGCAGGGAGCTTGTGGCTTACCCCTGGACCGACCCTGAGTATGCGGCAATGTGGTTTTGTTTGTAAAAAATTTTTTTGCAAACATTTTTAAAAAAAAACAAAACTTTATCTCTGTGAAAAACTATTGCAGTGAAAACAAGGAAAATGAAACGATAGGTGTCAATTAATTGGTTGGTATAAGTAGTCAATTTGGCTTTTTATTTCTCTCATTACGGACCGTACGTATCCAATTCCTTACACAGTTTAGCGGCCGCCCCTTATTCCATCTTGCATTTTCTTCTTTTGGGTGCTTGAGAGTTGACGTTGAAAAATTTACTCATGTACAAAAAGTTATGGGAAAAAGTACTATTTATATGTGTAGCTCTGATTTCATTTTATTTACCCCTCAAGATTTTAGGGAAAATGACTGTTCAGAAGTAAAAGGGGTAAAATATTACACTTCCATGACACTTTTTGGATATCATTAGGTAATGGGTAGAGGAATAATAATTCCAGATTCATGGCATGGGAAAAATTCCCGGACAAAACACCCTGAGCTTTAAAATCCTTCACAAATTAACCCCACTCTTCCCTCACCATCACCGACCACCACGTCAGGCGAGAGAGGACCAGACAGATCGCCATCATTGACCACCATGACCACCGGCGAGAAATGGACCAGCTCTGACGTCAACGCTGGATATCGCCGCCATTCCTAAGTCCAGCCACAAAACTCATCTGGATAGGCAACCGGGTCGACACGAAACGGGATGAGGACGGGAACCATGGTGGGGATCGTGGTGAGTGATGTTCTGGGAGTGTCAATTCTAGAGTTGGTTTTCTTGTACGTTTACCGGATGAAGAAAGTAGTCGAACTTCTTAAAAACTACGATTGGTCATCGTCGGAAGAAGAAGAATCGAATAAAGGGATTAAAGCTTTGGTTGTTCGGAGAGAGATTTCCAGCATTGCACCCTGGGTTCATTTCTATTGCACCTTGAATGCAATTTTATTGCACTTTTAAGCAAAATCATTGCACTCATGTTGATCCAAATGGTGTTGCCAATGTGAGGTCAAAAGCAAACTTTCTGGAAATAGATTATCAGAATTGCACCTTGGGTCCATTTCAATTGCACCTTCCATGCAATTTTGTTGCACAAAAAAAAAAAAAAACCATTGCACTCGTGTTGGTCCATATGGGGGTGCCAATGTGTGGTCAAACCAAACTTTCTGCAGATAAATTCTCAGCATTGCACCCTGCGTCCATTTCTATTGCACCTTGAATTCAATTGTGTTGCACTCTCAAACCAAATCCTTGCACTCATATTAGTCAAGTGAGAGTGTTCATTATACAGTTTTCACCCCGAGGGGTAATTTCTTCAATCAATCTCTCGGTGCCACTTATGTGGAATTATTGTTTTCCTTATCATTCATGAAGTGATTCCCAATAACTGTGTCATGAGAGTGTAATTTTTTGCCCCATTTACCTCTGAGCCAAGATTTTACGTTCGCCTCTCTTTAGATAGTACTTCCCTATCTATTGTGTATAATTTTTTTTTTCTTTGACACAAATTGTAGAAAATATAGGAGGGTAGAGGAAAAGGTGTATAAACAAAAGCTGGAAGTGAATGACAAAATGTAGGAGGGGCCTTGTTTTGCTCCAAGGGGTTGTCCCAAGCCCAAAAAGGGATTTGAAACGTTATTTTTTCAGCATCAATAAGAACTACTAGTAATTAATAAAATTTTAATAGAAAAGTTTAATGGTTAATATGATTTTGATAATTAGTTTTATGACAAAATATCTAAATTACTTAGATATATACCGATATCCTATATATTGATCAGTATATTTTGAACATGCATTGATAAAATCAACAAGACAAACAAATTGGATGACCCGAATTACTTAGATAGGCACAACAGGGCTTCCGATCCATAAACAAGAGACTAAAAAAGATGAAGATGGTTGAGTTTTGACCCCCCACGAAATCGAAATTGTGGCTCCTTCTCGAGTGCGATGGTTGAGTAGAAGCATATTATTTCCAAAATGCAAGACCATGGGCGAAATTTTTTAGTCTAACAAGTAAGAAAGAAGAAGCCGAAAGCCAATTTTACTCTTAAGGGTTGTGTGGTCTGCCATTCTGCTAGAATTGTCAAAATCTAAAAGATCTTGAAAACCAAAAAAGTTTATGACTTTTTACATCATTAATACTGTTGGAAAATTACTATTGGATATAGTTATAGAACGTACTGGGGTACTAAATATTTTGTCCCCTTATGCTTTTTGGACTCTCTTTTCCCCTTTAATTGACTGTACGAATTACTATATTAATACAGTCTTCAAGCTTATTATTGTCTTGCCAAAAAAAAAAAAAGAAGCTTATTATTGTGCGTTGAATAAGTTCCTCTAAGAAATTTTTTTTTTTTTTTTTGGGAGCATCTTTCAAATAGTCTATAACCACACATTTTTTTTTTTTTGCATCTTTCAAATAGTCTATAACCACACAATTTACACAAATATTTCTTTTTTTTTAACGTAACTTTACACAAATATTTCCTACCTTGAGTTTTTGTCGAGTATATTCGTGTAGAGTATGCATGAGTGACAACGGATTTGTGGGACCCGCATATGGACGTAAGCGTGCGTGAATAATTGCGCAAAGTGTATATGCTTTGTTAAAACATTTCTTGAATTTCTTGGTTTTTTTTTTTTTTTTTTGAAGTACAGATCGAGAGTCGATATTTTCCATGATGATATTTCTTGATAGTACATATAAACTTGTTTTCGGACCTCGAACCCATATCTAAAATGGAACTATGGAAGTGCAAGTGCGGTACCTCATCGCCTCTGTGGGCTAAAAGACTTGTTTTCACAGCAGTGATTCTTCTCCTGTCATAATCCAAGTGATGCTTTTGTTCCACCAAACGCCAGTTCTCTTTCTCCCTCTCTGATCTGAAAGCTTTGTACTTAGTTCCGTGATTGTTTGTTGTTGGTGCCAAGTACGATACTGACTTTTTTGACACACAAAAACCTTCCAAATTTCACTGTGTGTTGATTCGTTTCTTCTTACCAAGAAAACCAGGGCTGCCCATTGGTTTCACACTTCACATTCTTTACCGACTTTTTTGTGTTAAAGGTGTGTAATAGGAATTAGAGTCGGCTCTAGACCGGAGTCGGTAAAGTCATTGCTTTAGGCACCTAACTAATTTTGAGGGTCTCTAATTTTATAGACTCGTTTAGAATTGAGGCGTGAATAAAATTCAGATTGTTCTTGAATTTATGATTGAGTTGTGTTTTTGAAGCTCGACTCCTAATCAATCAGCGTATGAGGAAAAATAACGTTTTTTTTCATACTATTTAAACTGTGCTGAGTAAATTTACATTTAGGTGCCAATTTAAAAAGTTTTCTTTAGGCCTCACAAATTTAAAAACCGGCTGTAAATAGGGTAGAATATAAAGAAAAAAATTCTAGCATTAGCAAAAGTAAGATTTAATGTGTATGAATTTGTTACTTTAGGAGGTGAATAACTAGGTGCTTCACTTGTTAAAATATGTGCTAAAATAATGGATAAATAGTACCTCAAGACATATGTAAGTCTAGGGTTGATAATGAGGTAAACTAGTAGAGAAAAGAATTAATCTAATTTCACAATTTAACGAGTTTTAAAAATATATTCGCAATTAATTTGTTTGATACTTAAAAGGTTCGATCTAGAACGAACTTTTAATCAGTCTGAACATGAACCGAACCCGTTCGGTTCATAGTGAATCAAATATGAATCGAGTAGTTTGATTTGTTCAACAACCATACACAAGTCCGCACTCATTTGATCAACATGCCCATTTAATATAGTAGCAAACAAGGTGCCCCACTCCCTCTCTCTATCTTTCTTGTTACATCAGTAATTTGGAACCCACACGTAACGATTTTATTCGACATTTTGTGATAAAAATATTTTTTTTAAAAAAATCTGGTTTTCATAATTATGCCCTATTGCGTACAAACAAAACAAGTAAAATGATGGACCTCATGGCCCAACTGCCTGATTGAACTTTTTCTCAATGAATCTGATTACAATTTGTCATACTACACAGGAAAACAATTATAGTATAAATAAAGCAAAGATTTGGTAATAAAATACTCAAAATCAAATATGTTTCTTTAAAGTTCAAGTAGGGTTTGTAAAATGTACGGATCGTAATAAACTTGTACACCCAAAAAACCACATGGGGGAGTGGCCCTCTCAAAAGCTAGGACACTACCTAGTGGATTCTCAGTGCTTATCTCCATAGTGCAAGGTGATGTAATTAACCTTCTATTTTTCTGTTTTTATTATTTGTGCAAATAGAGTTTTAGTTATTTCGACACCGAGAAAAGTAAAATCAATATGGATGTTAAGAATTTTTATGTATATGAATCCGAGGAAACTCAAGGAGGTGTATATCGTACAATATACACTCAAAATGTTATGAATCCGTGGCAACTCGAGGTTTATATCGTCCATACCGGGGCGCAGGGGCGCATCTGGAGCGTCCAAAACATGATCGGACGGCCGAGGGGCACAGAGCACCCTGGATCCCGTACATACACACCCGTAATAGATAGTGTATACCATTTCCCATAAAATTAAATTTGAGATACTCTAGTAAGTGAAAATCTTAACTTTATATATATATATATACGGAAAATTTCCTATCCACACCTCCCTGAAATAAGAAAAAATGGGGTTTTTTCGTGTTGCAAATTTTTTTTGGAAAATCCGATCTGTCCAATGTGTTGAGAAGGTGTTTTCAAGGGTCCAAGCGAAAAATCTTCAAAAACAAATACTGGGAAGGGCTTGATCCAAGCAGTTTTCGCAAAAACTGTATTTATATATTTTTGCGAAAACTGCTTGGATCAAGCACTTTCCGATATTTGTTTTTGAAGATTTTCCGCGTGGACCCTTGAAAACACCTTCTGAACACATTGGACGGATCGGATCGTCAAAAAAATATTTGGATCATGAGGACCGGAAACGGAAAGACCGGATAAGAAGTGGATCGTGTATATATATATATACCCCAATCTTCTAGTCCACACCTCCCGTTAATAAGGAAAAAATGGTTTTTTTTGTGTTGCAAATTATTTTTGGAAAATCCGAGCCGTCCAATGTGTTCAGAAGGTGTTTTCAAGGGTCCACGCGAGAAATCTTCAAAAAAATATCGGGAAGGGCTTGATCAAGCAATTTTCGCAAAAACTGTATATATATATTTTTTGCGAAAACTGCTTGGATCAAGCCCTTCCCGGTATTTTTTTTTGAAGATTTCCCGCTTGGACCCTTGAAAACACCTTCTGAACACATTGGACGGATCGGATCGTCAAAAAAAATTTTGGATCACCGAGGTCCGGAAGTCCGGAGTCCGCAGTAGAAGTGCCCTGTATATATATATATATATATATATATATATATATATATATATAATGAGGGATCCCTCATTGAAAATTCCGTGCGGACCTCCCCCTTTTTCAACTTTCCGGATCAAATTTTGACGATCCGAACCGCTCAATGTTTTTAAAATGCATTTTCCAAGGTCTATATTGCGTTTTTAACAAAAACTGATCCGATCAAGCCCTTCCGGGTATTTTTTTTTGAAGATTTTCCGCGTGGACCCTTAAAAATGCATTTTAAAAACATTGAGCGGTTCGGATCAAAATTTGGCTCGGAAAGGTGGTCACGGAATCTTGTTTAAGGGATAAGGGATCGGACTATCTTATTTAAGGATATATATATATTGGGATATACTATATATATATATATATATTGTACACGACTATGATGGTGGTTTTTAATTTTAGTGATTGATATTGTAACAATCAAGAATCATTCAAAACCATGGAACATGGAACTAGCTACATGATTTGAATATGAATAGAAAATGTAGGAGACAAGATTATGCTTATGGGATTCTACATTTGGGCACTAAACATTAGTAATTATGGATAAGATAAACTATAAGAAGAAAGCTAGTGTGGAGATGATTGTGGTTAGCGCTTTATTTTTCTCCCACTAACCATAATAATTGACCAAGGAAAAAGGAAAAGTTACAAATTAATTGCAATCATAGTTTGTTGCTTCACGAACAAACCTCGAAACCAGATATATATGGAAAATCTAGCTGCTTTGTGTTTTCAAATCAGAATTTTAGATACAGTCCTTCTATTAATTGTAAATTTACTGGGCGGACGGTAGAATTATCCTTTTAGAAATGCTCACAAATTAACTCTATGTATATGATATCACCCCTAAGAGAGGGTATGGAAATTTATAATCTGGATTAAAAGTTCAACAACAATCTTACATCTATAACTTTTGTATAAAAATTCAAAATTATGCTTATAATTTACGAATATTATGCGAAACTGTTTCTCAAAATACTACTCCATATTCTTTTGAGTATCATCTCCGACAAAACTTAAAAGAGGAAGGTCCTACACACTTGAACAAAGTTTGTTTTTGGATGGCCCTAATGCTCAGTGAATGTCGGATTCGTAATCAGACATTCAGTAGGGTTCGAGTCTCACCGTAGAGTTTCATTCAGATAATAGGAATTTGATCGTGTCATACCGTAACAAAAATATATTTATAAAAACTTAGAATTAACTACTACTCCTAAGTCTGAATGATGATAATGATCTATGCCCCAATTCCATGATGATAATGATCAATCAGTTTCCGATAAAAATGCTCGATCGTATTCAACGGCCTGCAAATAAAAACAAAGGACACCGGTGTCGTGCAAGCCTATACCCATCCGACGCCTATGTCAGTTTATTTGTGGTAGATGATAATGTAGAAAGAACTCAAAAAAGTAGATCGCCAGAGTTGCGTACTTGTCCCCAATATCATTGAAATGTTTTTTTAGGCGTTCAGGAGGTTGAGTCTCATTGGGATTAAAATTCTTGGATCTCGGGATGTAGATTACGATGGCACCAATCGGGTCTAATAGCCCTAACTTCCCTAATCGCTTTAGGATTAAGAATAGCCATAGGACTTAGACTGTTCGTGCTTATTCTGGTAAAGATAGGAGACGGTTACAAGAAAATCCTTGCACATCTAGGAGTGGTTTGTTTGAACACCGTGCTTGGCCATGTATGGTCCAAGCAAGTGTTAGCCTGAGCTAAGTTGTGTCAAGTCTGTCATCGGTTTATACCTATTAGACAAGTTCAAAATGACCCTTATTGTTTATTCTATCCTTCAATGCATTACACCAATTTGGGGCAAGTTGCCAGCTGAATAGTACTAAGATAAAGAATATCAGTACTAGAAAAGTAGAAGAGTCTCATATAGTTTGAAAATTTTGGCTTTGCTTACAACTGAAGAAGCTGATCCAGATCATGAAGTGGAGTAGATAGAGATATAATGAACAAGAAGCCACCAGGAATCCATAAAGTGCCATTTGCCAAAAGTTCCAGTGGAAATCCTAGTTAAAAAGTTAGGTATATGTCATACAGAGAGCATAGTGTACCCAGAACCCCTCTTTTTTTTTTTTTTCCCTTTGAGAGTTGGGTTTTTATTTAGGAGGAAAATCACAGTGTAGGAATCCATTTGAATTACAAATTCAACCAATAGATTAGCCAGAACAATATAAGAACCACACTCACTTTACACACTCATACACACAAGTGTGTGGGGGTGTTTGTGAGCCTACACACTTGTGTGTGAGGGTGTGTAAATAGGTCTGGTTCTATTATTTTTTATCCTTACTGAAGAAAGTAGAGAGATACGCGTCTGATAGATTTGTACATATATTCAGATAAAAAAGAGATTTGAACGTATATTTTATGAAAAGTACCATAGTATCAAATGATATACAATTCTTTCGAGGATACAAAAAAACTAATGCCTCGTTTGTTTGGCCGGAGATAAATGGATGGGATATGAAATCCCATGGGATATGAAATTCTTGGGATATTGCTCAGGATATCAATGGATGGGAAAAATTCATATCCGGTGTTTGTGTTCGACGGGATAGTGCTCGGGATATCCGGTTTTTTGCACTAAAAACTCCAAATCCCATCCAAATCCCCAAATCCCATCCCAAATAATGTTACCAAACAATGGATTTTGGGACCCACATCCAAATCCAAATCCAAATCCCATCCCCACCCCATATCCTCCCTAACAAACAAGGCCTAAGGGTACACATGAAAACAATACATATTGCAAACAGATGTTGTGAGGGGCCCACTTTGAGCTCCCACACAAATGATCAGAACTGTTGATAAAATTTGAAAATAATTTTAGGAGTAGCCTTGATCAGAACAATTAGCTCAATCAGATAAGTGGAATTGTTCAATTCAATCTTCTAATTTTTCATTCAGATAAAGGAAAAGCTAAAAGATTGGACTATTCAATTGAGCTGATTTTACTAAAGACAACTCAGGTCCCATTTTGAAATTTATAAGTGGTTCGGAACATTTGTGTGAGACCCCGAGATCCTCCGCGTATGCAATATTTACTAATTTGATCGGTAACCATAGATAAGTTCTTTGAGGACATGTCATACTTTTTTATGACACTATACTTGTGTCATCTGAGATATTGATTTGAGGTTAAGTGGTGGGGGCAGCCAATGATGGAAATTAGGTAGATAAGTGTCACTATTTCATCAATTTAGGTGGTTTAAAAATGTATATATGCACAATGGTGCTTTCATGAGAGTGATGCTTACCTAAGTTGACCACTCATATCACCAATATATTTTTTTCCCCTTTTTCTGTCTCATTTAATTTTTCCTTGGTGCCTTTTCCTTCTGTCCCCGATCTAAATCTAGGAGTATTAAATTATAGGGCAGCTAGCTTTCTGTCCAAATATATTATTTGCCCAAGAAAAGGTACAAAAAGATGGCATGGTTATATTATATGCATAAAGTAGCCGAATACATAAAGAAAAAGTTAGGGGCATCTTGATACACACGAGGAAAAATGCTTTATGTTTATCACCTAAATTGATCTTGTAGTTGAAACTAATAACAACAAAAACAGTGACAGAAATAGCAGTTGGGTGCAACTCCAAGTGCTAAGTACGTGAGTAAATTCGTTGATATACAACTTTAAAAAAGCTCACTACTCACTAGGGCTGCAACGGAAAGGGGGTGCGCTGTCTGGGAAGGGACAGCATGCCTGCTGACCCAATCCGGGCTGTCTGTGTTCCGTGATCAACGGCGTAGATCTACTCAGACCCAAACAAATATGCACCGCCCATTACTGAACTGATCTGCGCGGGTTAAACGTCGAGAACGAACGGTCTGGATCGGGTCAGCATGCATGCTGTCTCTTCCCAGACAGCATGCACTCCCTTTTCTGCTGCAACTTGCAAATGAGTCGAGTTGAGCCGAGCTTTGTTGTGCTCGTGCTTTGCTCGTTTGTAAAAGAGTCAAGCTTGAGCCAGTTTTTGGAAAATAGGCTCGAGCTTGAATTGGTTACTAAAGGATTGAGCTGAGTCGAGACTCAAGCTGTTCATGAGAAAGTAATTCATTTGCAGCCTACAACCCACTAAGGGTGCTCACGGTCCGGATTAGTCCGGATTGACATGAACCCAATCCTAATCCGTGAGTCACGGTTTTTTTGAAAATAAAATCCGTGTCCGATCCAAAAGTCTCACAGTTTTGTTCAATCCGATCCGCGAGTCACGGATCGGTTCCGAATTTGTCCACGGATTTTCAACTTATTCTTAAAAAAAAAAAAACATCAACTCATTCAAATTACCCAAACTCAACATTGAAACAAACACTTCAATGATAATAAAGTGGGCAACAAAGTTAGTTCATCATCCAGCTCACAAACAAAGGCAGTTTAGTTCAATTACATAGTGGCGGAATACTTATACTCAGTAGTACATCAAAGCCCAATACAAAAAACAACTACTAACAAAAAAACAACTACTGAATTCAATGAACTTCAAATGCATATCAAAATATCAAATTGACAATATTTATCAAAGTGGTAAAATTATTTATCTATACATATATATTTAAAATTTTATAACAATAATATATACTAAAAATCTCACAGTCCGGATCAGTTAATCCACGGTTTCAAAATCAAAATCCGTGTCCGGACCGCGAGTCACGGTTTTTTATTTTTTGAATCCGTGTCCGGACCATTAATCCACGGTTAAAATCCAAAACGTACGGATCGGTTCGGTCCGGACCGGATTCACGGTTCACCAGTTTTTTTGAGCAGCCCTACTACCCACTAGTGAGAGACAAATAGTTTTCAGAACACAATAAAAGAGAAATATTGAAATTAAAAGTGCATTTATAAAGTGGGCGGGGTGTGGAAATTATTTCCCATTAGGTTACTCAGAATCATCCTACAAATAAGCTCAATCATGTTTAGGCCGTACCAACTAATGTTTTCGAATAGTAGTCCAACAAAGAAGGGATGCCTAGCCAGTGGTAGTGGTTATATTTCGATTCAGATCAGTCCAAACATCACAAAGAGGACCTCTCTTACTGGGCTTTGCACAGTCATGGGCACCAAAGGGTTTTCATTGCTAAAGCTGAAACCTAGCTAGCTAGCTGAAAATTATACGGACCCACAGGGCTGGCCCAAGGTATTTTGGTGCCCTAGATCCAATCGTCAAATGGTGTTCTATATATTATAAATTAAACAACAATAGTGGAATAATTTGTCCGGACCATTAATCCATGGTTAAAATCCAAAACGTACGGATCGGTTCGGTCCGGATCAGATTCATGATCTCACCAGTTTTTCTGAACAGCCCTACTACCTACTACCCACTAGTGAGAGACAAATAGTTTTGAGAACACAATAAAAGAGAAATATTGAAATTAAAAGTGCATTTATAAAGTGGGCGGGGTGTGGAAATTATTTCCCATTAGGTTACTCAGAATCATCCTACAAATAAGCTCAATCAATGTTTAGGCCGTACCAACTAATGTTTTCGAATAGTAGTCCAACAAAGAAGGGATGCCTAGCCAGTGGTAGTGGTTATATTTCGATTCAGATCAGTCCAAACATCACAAAGAGGACCTCTCTTACTGGGCTTTTGCAGTCATGGGCACCAAAGGGTTTTCATTGCTAAAGCTGAAACCTAGCTAGCTAGCTGAAAATTATACGGACCCACAGGGCTGGCCCAATGTATTTTGGTGCCCTAGATCCAATCGTCAAATGGTATTCTATATATTATTAATTAAACAACAATAGTGGATAATTTGTTTATATAATTATTTTAATTCATATTGAACAATAAACATATTTTGGTTCCAGTGGCACAAAAGTCTGTTCAATATATATTAGCTCTAAGTTCTTACACTGAAATCATTTTTTGACAAAAAAAACACTTAAAAAGAAAGTGTTATGATACGATTCGGACTAAGGCAAAAAAGGTGGAATTTTCTCACCTCACCATTGGACCAAGAAAAGCATATCTATATATGTTACGAAAAAATATTTATAAATATTCTTAATTGGTACCCCATTTTTGGTCCAAAATCCGAGGCCCTTGAGCCTTGGCCTAGGTGCCCAAAGCAGAAAGGGTCAAAATAAATCAAAATACACAAAGACATAGCACTAATCGCTAATTTGGTAGGATCGAATCCACACTGAAGTTCAGAAATAAAACTGAAAGTACAATAACTGAGTCTTGAGCTGAAAAAGCAACAATGACATTTCTACTTGATGAAACGAGAGCACCATCTCAGTTGAATCAATAGAAGCCGAAAGTGGACGTTGCA
Organism: Vaccinium myrtillus; assembly: GCA_016920895.1. Lineage (NCBI taxonomy): Eukaryota > Viridiplantae > Streptophyta > Magnoliopsida > Ericales > Ericaceae > Vaccinium > Vaccinium myrtillus. The sequence continues at coordinate 28,290,250 of CM029274.1, forward strand.
AAGCTTACTATCCTCGTCAAACATAACTCACTGAATCAAACAACTGAAAGTAGAAATGCACCTGGATATCAAATCTCAACATCCTAAAACTATCACCGTTATTAACCTAATAACTAAGCCGGTCTGGGGAAATCAACTGGACAAAGTCGCCGGATTAGGGAAAACCCAACCGGGGAAAACACACAAAAAGCAAGAAAAAAAAACATTCTATTTATCCATTCTCATTTCTTATTAGTCTTGTCGCCGGATCAGACCAATTGAGGCCAACAATTAAGTTAATAACGGATCAAACCAATTCAGGCCAACAATTAGGTGTTTAGAGGTTCTGGTTTCGAGTTGATAAAGCAATGCCAACACTCTTTAGTTTGACAATATCCAAACACCTTATAAGAAGAGAAGCTTAAGTTTGATTTCAGTGTTCCCCGATTTTTGGTCCGATTTTTCCAATTGAACCCTTCGCGTCTTTGGCTCTAGGTTGAAAGCTGCTGGGTAATTTTGACATTCTGCTTGGGTTATTTGCTGCACGCGCGTTGGTGTGCGTTGTAGGTGTGGGGGAGTTGAAGTCGAGTTGGAGCTTTCCATGGCTCACAGATTTCATCTTCTTTCCTCTTATGCGTTGGGGCTGTGGGTGACTTGAATGCCGATGGGATGTCTGTTGCTGTGTATTCTTTTGAGATCGCTCGAGTAAATGCGATGGAGATTGGGGAGATAACACTCTCATTCTTTTTGCTGTGTGTATTCCTTTTGCTTTGCTTCATCTTCTTAGGGTTTTGCGCTGCTCTTTTGGCGAGGTGAGGCTACCGCTTTCAATTCTTCTGTCGGTTGTTTTGTTTTTTGTTTCTGTTCTCGCCTTCTAGAAGCCTTTGAATTTTTAGTGCTGTGGTAAGAGTTTTTATTTATGTCGTTCATGATTTCATGGTCGGTGTTAAATTCCTGATTATTTCCCTTAAAGGTAGGTGCTTGATTACTTGATTTTGGGGTTTGTGTTACCGCTGTATTTTCTGATTTGTTATTTTTGGTTTTTTTGGGCATCGGTGCGTATTACCGCTGTATTTTCTGATTTGTTCTCTTTGGTTTTTTCTCATCGAGGAACATTGAAAGCATAAAAATGTAAAGGATTACAACATAGTGTTGTTTTGCTTTGAGAGTGTCTTTTGAGGCCTAGGGGCCACTATTAGGTTTAAAACTGAGATATTTTTGCTTTGCTTCAGAGGATCCCGTTGGGACTTGGACACGTTTTCCACGATCAATGGATGGGAAAATGGATCTTGCTCAAGCATGGGCATAAAACCTGGTCCATTTTCATTTGTGACAATGAGCTTACTCGTGGTTGGGACCTAGGTCTTTTGAGACCTAGGGACCATTATTACGTTTAAAACTGAGATATTTTTGCTTTGCTTCAGAGGATGCCGTTAGGACTTGGACACTTTTTCCACGGTCAAGGGATGGGAAAATGGATCTTGCTCAAGCATGGGAATAAAACCTGGTCCGTTTTCGTTTGTGACAATGAGCTTACTCGTGGTTGGGAAGAGTTATGCGATGATCATGACCTGTAGGTTAATTACAAGGTTGTTATCAGTTGTGAGAGACAGTTGGTATTTGAGGTGTTTATTCTTGACGACATGAACATCAGTGTTGTGTAGCCATGGTCAAGGGCTGATCATGGTTGGCAGGCTCTACTTCCACTGCCAGGTTAGATGGTGAAGTCAACGTGCGCACGAATTTGAATTAATTAGTAGTTTGGTTATTTTGGCTTAGATTGTTTAGCCATATGATGCAGGAAACATTGTTAGCTCTTGCTTGCCTTCGGCATTGGAAAGGCAACATCTTGATTTGAAGTTCATGTTGGTGATTACACCTGATGCTGATTTCTTTATGGTAGGTCGGAGGTGGTTGTTTGTCTAGGATTTTGTTATGCTGGCTATTTGTTTAGTGTTGTTATGGCTTACTGCTATTGCTGTTATGTATAGGAGCTGCAGAATTGCGTGAGCCAGTTGTTTGGAAACGCTGGGGTGGAAGAAATCAAGATTAAGATGGGCACACATGTTTGGGTGACTACCTTTGCTGACAGGAGGCTTGACAGCGTTATTCTCGGACAGTTTGTGGCAGTCTTGGAACTTGATGTGTTTGATTGTGTCTTTGTAGCTGTGTCGCCGGCGCTGGAGCTGCAGGTGATAGTGTTTGGTAACGAGAATAAGCTTGCCAAAATAAGCTTGTAAAAATTGAAAACATCCCAGCTTTGGTGACAAAGGTACAGAAAAAAAGCAAAACCACCTCTTAGCAAACTTTTCTATTAGTAGTGGGCCTAAATCCATGCCTAAACATGCAACCAATATAGATAGGCGTCAAAGGAACTGTGCAGCTTGTGGAATTTAACCAAAAGTTCGTCTATGTGGCATGCTCAGTGTGCAACCGAGGCACAAACGCTGTCCGAGATGGAGAGTTTTGGTGTAACTAATGTGACCAAATTGTTCAACCGCTCACAAGGTTACTACATTACACTGTAGAGAGCATCCTTATCAGCCTCAGCAAATTTTAGACCAAATTTAACCTCAAAAACACCTTTTATACTTTAGCAAGTCACTTTTTAAAAAACTCACAGAATCAGGCTCTCTATTCTAACTTTACTGCATTAAACTATTCTTTCTTTTCACTTCTATTTTTCTATTCAAATATAGGCAGTTAGAGAAAGTTACATCTCAACTAATCTATAGTACATTACATCTCAACTAATCTATAGTACAATCTGTTATAAAACTAACTACTGAATCATGGTGACCTTCTTAACCTGAACCATGGTGTTCTTCTTGACCTGTTTGATCTATTTTAGTTGACATCTTTAACCCAAATTGATTAGGGCCCATATCAAAATTGAGGAAAATAGAGGGAGTAATTAGGGCATAGATTGGGATGGATGAAATTAAAGAAGGAGAATATACCTGGAAGATTGGCGTTGGAGAGGTCACTCTACAACAAACAACCAATGGATGAAGATAGATATGGCTGATGTGAGAAACCCTGAAGCTTAAATCTGGAGAAGAAAAGGCGCGAATGGTGAAATCGCGGGAGCGGCAAAAATTGCAGCAGTGAGAAATGATTATATTAATCGTAGCCGATGAACAGTGGCTCGCGTGGAGTACCGAGTTACTGTAGCAGCGGCAAACCATGGCGTCGATGTAGAGAGGCTGGTTTTTGGGAGGATTTCAGAGTTTTACTCTCTACTTTGTCTGAAACAGTGTTTTAGGATACCTAATGAGGATGCTCTTAGTTGATATAATTTGCGTGCAAGCTTAACTTTGATATCCTACATATTTCTATCAGGGCTTAACTTCAATAACCTGTGCAGCCCATTGCTTTCACAATGTTATCAGTAAAAATGTTATTTGGTTAGCTTGAAATTGGAGGCTCTAAAGTTACATGGTTTTCGATTTCACTAATAATTTGTTGTTCAGAGTGTTGCACTCAATTATTTTCCTCAAATCTTTTTCAATGTACGTTTTGCAGGGTGAAGTTTGAGGTGGAAATCAAGGATCCAACTGGTCACATTTCTGCTGCCATGTTTGCAGAAGAAGCTGAAGAATTCTACAAAATTACCTTTGCGGAGATGATGGAGAACATCGTTGATGTAAGCAATAAAAAAACCTATTGCCAACTCTCCTTCCTTTAAACAAACTAACAAAGCGTGTTTTTATTAGGACTACCTCCAATTACCTATGATGGAAAAGCTGAATGAGGCTAAGGAATGCAGAGTGAACCTCAAATAAAACTAATTGAGATTTATCAAACAAGTTCGTATTGAATATAAAAAACTTAATAAATTACAAATTGTAGACAAAAGTTAGAGGCGTTTAAAAAAGGAAAGAGGCCTTACAATATAGGACCGAGGGAGTACTCATATTAGTGAATGATTTGAATTGATTAAGTCGAATTCGAGAGACCTTTCAGTCTAATTTTTACATTTTTCTCTTTTTTTCGTGGAATTAAAATTATTATTATTTTTTTATTTTGTTCAGATCCTGAGGAAGGATAGCAGTAAATAGCACTGCTGGTAGTTGAGGACTAGAGAATGGGGGCAAACCATGTCTGAAGGAAGATAGCTATTTACCATGTGTTAAATGTTTCTACCAATATCTGCATTTTCTGTCTGCGTAACCCGGCTGCTTTTTCTTCATCTGTGTTGCCAGGTAACTCAAGTTTTTTTGTTAAGTTTTCGTTTTCATCTTTACCGTCGGTGTCTATCTTCCTTCACGTTGATCTTATGCTCACTCATGGACTACTAATTATCTTTATTTTTATTGCTGGTGTTGGGGTGCAGACAACCTTCAGCAGTACCGGGGCACTCCGGACTGCAGCGAAAACGATATTTGAGGGACCTCGGTGTGTAATTTTGGCTATAGGCCCGACCTAATTATTTCGCTGTTAGTGTGTAATTAGGGTTATTAGTTTTCAGAGAAAAACAGAGAGAGAGAGGCGAGAGAAAACGCAGATCTCAGAGAGATTGCGAGAAGACTTGTACTCTTGATTTCGATTTCATAGTGGACTTGTGTGGCTCCTGTGGTTTTTCCTCGCGTTGAGGTTTTCCACGTATATCTGTGTCTCATTTCTTTTCCGTTTTTCCATTACGCACGATTACTTGATTTTCTGTTTTGTGATTCATTGTTTCCAAGATCCGTAGGGGTGTTGTGAGGTTGCGAAAATCCTAACAACTGGTATCAGAGCCGCGGTTGCGGTAGGGTTTGTTCGACAGGTTAGGGTTTAATCTTGTTCGGGCAGGCTAGGGTTTCAGTGGGAGCTATGGGTTCGGAAGAAGGGAAATCGAAGATCGATAAGTTTGATGGGTCAGACTTCGCGTTCTGGAAAACGTAGATAGAGGACTATCTGTATCAGAAGGATCTTTACCGGCCGTTAGAGGGTAAAGAAAAGGGGAAGAAAGCTGAAGAGAGCGACGATGATTGGAAAGTTCTTGACAGAAAGGCGTTAGGGGTTATTCGCCTGTCTCTTTCCAAGTCAGTCACACACAACATATTGAAGGAGAAAACGACGGAAGAACTTATGAAAGCGCTGAAGAAGATGTACGAGCAACCGTCTGCTGCGAATAAGGTACATCTTATGAAAAAACTTTTCAACCTGTCTATGGCAGAAGGGGTTTCCTTTATGTCACATCTCAGTGAGTTCAATATGATTGTTGATCAACTTACGTCTGTCGATATCGAGTTTGATGATGAGGTTCAAGCCTTGTTAATTCTGTCTTAGTTGCCAGATAGTTGGCAGGGTACTGTTACTGTAGTTAGTAATTCGGCAGGGAAAGAGAAGTTGAAACTGAGTGAGATTGTTAGTTTGATTATGACTGAGGAGGTCAGAAGAAATTCGATTGACTGTTCAGGTTCAGGCACTTCAGGTTTAGCCCTAAGTTTTGAGCAGTAGAGGGGCAGAAGCCAGAGTAAGGGTGGTCAGAATCAGAACAGGAATAGGTCAAAATTGAAGAGCAGCAAGGGATATAGGGCTAAATCTCAGGTTCGGCCCATTAAAGGTGAATGTTGGAATTGTGGTCAGACAGGCCATATGTCACAGGCTTGCAAAGCACCGAAGAAGAATAACGGTGGGCAAGAGGCTCACATTGTGTATGATGCACTTGTTCTTGCTATGAACAGCGACGCCGAATCGTGGGTGATTGATTCGGGTGCCTCATTCCACGCCACTGCTAATAGGGAGGTTCTGCAGAACTAGAACTATGTAGCAGGGGACTTTGGGAAAGTATACTTGGGGGATGATGAGCCTTGCAGTATTGTGGGAAGAGGTGATGTTCAGATTGCGACGCAGGGGTACAGATGGTGTCTGAAAGATGTCAGACACGTTTTGAAGTTGAAGAGGAATCTTGTTTCGGTTGGACAGCTTGCAGCAGCAGGTTATACTTCGACATTCACAGGGGACACGTGGAAAGTCTCCAACGGTACCATGGTGGCGGCTAAAGGCAAGAAAGTTGGTACACTTTACTTGACTTCACATGGTAGCGATACACTTGCTATTGTAGACAACAAGGAGAGTTCAAATCTGTGGCACAGAAGACTGAGGCATATGAGTGAGAATGGAATGAAGGTTTTGCAGGCAAATGGGAAGCTACCGGGGTTAGAGTCAGTGGATATTGACATCTGTGAGGATTACATCTTCGGGAAACAGAAACGAGTTAGCTTTCAGAAAGGCGGCATGCCTCCCAGGGCTCAGAATCTAGACCTTGTCCATACAGATGTTTGGGGTCCAGCTACTGTGTCTTCGCTTGGCGGTTCTTATTACTACGTTACCTTTGTTGACAATCACTCGAGAAAGGTATGGGTATACTTCATGAAGCATAAGTCAGAGGTCTTTGAAGTCTTCAAGAAGTGGAAAGCCTTGGTTGAGAATGAGACAGATTTGAAAGTGAAGAGGTTGAGGTCTGATAATGGCGGAGAGTATGAGTTGGGGGAGTTTAAGAGAGCCTGCGGTCTATTCGGGATTCGATTAGAGAGGACACCTCCAGGGACTCCGCAGCATAATGGCATTGCAGAGAGGATGAACAGGACCTTGACTGAGCGTGCTAGGAGCATGCGGATACACGCAGGGTTGCCCAAGATGTTTTGGGCAGATGCAGTTAGCACAGCAGCATATTTGATCAATCATGGGCCATCAGTTTCGTTGAACTTTGGCATACCAAAGGAGGTTTGGAGTGGTAAAAAGGTAAATCTTTCACATTTACGTGTTTTTGGTTGCGTGTCCTATGTGCATATTAGCGATCAAGACAGGGATAAGCTTGATGCTAAATCACAGAAGTGTACTTTCATTGGGTATGGCTGCGAAGAGTTTGGTTACCGGTTTTGGGATTATAATAACAGGAAGGTAATCAGAAGCAGGGATGTTGTATTCGATGGGACGATGGGAGGATCATGTACAAGGACATGGACAGTGAACAGAGCAGCGAGAGTACCATTTCGGATGGGGATACGTCCGAGTACTTTGGGTTGGAGGATCTTCCAGTTGACAGTGAGGTTGAGCAGATGTCTGGTCAGGTAAAAGAGAGAGCTTTAGATGAGACAGTTTCAGAGGGGACAGTTTCAGATGGGGTAGCTCCAGAGACAGGGACTAGTTCAATGGTCAAAGAGTTGAGGAGGTCAGTCAGAGTACCCAAGCCGAATCCGAAATACATTTCTTCGCTAGATTACTTGCTTTTGACGGACAGTGGAGAACCAAAGTGCTATGATGAGGTTTTGCAGGTTTCTGAGTCAGCTAAGTGGAAGACTGCGATGCAGGAAGAGATGGATTCTCTTCATTCCAATGGTACTTGGCAGTTAGCTCAGCTTCCAGAGGGGAAAAAAGCCTTGCAGAACAAATGGGTTTATCGACTTAAGCAGGAGAGTGATGGCAAGAAAAGGTATAAGGCAAGATTGGTTGTAAAGGGCTTCCAACATAAAGAGGGGATCGATTATACAGAGATATTTTCGCCGGTTGTGAAGATGACCACTATCAGAGTGGTGTTGAGTTTGGTTGCTGCTGAGAATCTCTACCTTGAGCAGTTAGATGTTAAAACTGCTTTTCTTCACGGGGACTTGGATGAAGAAATCTACATGAAGCAGTCTGTTGGCTTCATTGTGAAAGGCAAGGAAGAGATGGTGTGCAGACTCAAGAAGAGTCTGTATGGTTTGAAACAGGCTCCCAGACAGTGGTACAGAAAGTTTGATGGTTTCATGCAACGCAGTGGTTATACAAGGTGCAGTGGAGATCACTGTTGTTACTTCAAGAGGTTTGAGTCTAGCTACATCATTTTATTGCTCTATGTAGATGATATGCTTGTAACAGGATCCTGTGTTACGGAGATCAACAGGTTGAAGCAACAGTTGGCAAAGGATTTTGCTATGAAAGATCTGGGTGCAGCTAAACAGATGCTTGGGATGAGAATCAGCAGGGATAGGGCTCAGGGAACCTTGCGGTTGAGTCAGGCTGAGTATATTGAACGTGTTCTGGAGAGGTTCAATATGCAGGGTGCCAAGGCAGTTGACACACCCTTGGGAAGTCACTTCAAACTTTCTCAGGGGCAATCACCCAAGACAGATGCAGAAAGAGAGTATATGGCCAAGGTTCCGTATACCTCGGCCATTGGTAGCCTAATGTAGGCGATGGTGAACACGAGACCAGATATTGCCCATGTAGTGGGAGTTGTGAGCAGGTTTGCTAGCAATCCAGGGAAACAGCATTGGGAAGCAGTAAAGTGGATTATGCGATACTTGAGAGGTACCACTGATTTGCCACTTTATTTTGGGAGAGAGAATTTGACAGTGCAGGGATATGTGGATGCAGACTTTGCCGGTGATCAGGATACGCGGCGAAGTACCACGGGTTATATCTATACTATGGGTTCAACAACGGTGAGTTGGGTTTCATGTCTGTAGAAATTAGTGACATTATCCACGACATAGGCTGAGTATGTGGCCGTGACTGAGGCTGCAAAGGAGATGATTTGGTTAAAGAGCTTCTTGGAGGAGTTGGGTTTGAAGTAAGAGAACTGCGTTCTTTTCAGTGACAGCCAGAGTGCTATACACCTTGCAAAAAATCCAGTGTTCCATGCTAGGTGTAGACACCCCAATTTGAACCCACGAAAATCCTTGGCATTCCCGAGGATGAAAATGCCTGATAAGAGCACGCGAGGCTTGATTGTGAACTTGAAAATCCCTCCAAAACCTTTCCAAAATAAACCCAATCTTGCACCACCTTCTAGTACACTCAAAACCCTCTTTTTTGATATATAACGCGTCCCAATCCATTTTGAAATGAGGGAGATATGCCCATTTTACCGAAACGATTCATTCTTCCGACCTTCTGAGGGTAAAATGGTCACATATTTTGATGTACAAATAATATTGGGTTCAAACCACTTGGGTTAGAAAGTAGACTTGATAAGCTTTCCAACGCTTCAAACCATGCGCAAAACGGAGTTCGGTAGCACCCGGAATGGCCCCGCGAAGTTTGGAATTTTGTGCTGTCTCGCCATCCAGGCGCCTGGATTCCCCTATTCCAGGCGCCCAGACTCAATCCAGGCGCCTGGATTGCCTTAATGCAGGCGCCTGGACTCACTCCAGGTACTTGCTGCCCAAGTTCAAGTGAGTGGGGAGGAGCGTCTTGAGGATCTTTCAGGGATTTTTCTGCAGAATATTGTTGAGAGAGAGTAAGGTATTTTGATGACCCATGGCCCCCCTAAACCTCACCTCTAAGGGTCCAAGTGACCCCTTTTTGAACCTTTCTTTGCCTATTTAAGCCACTCCCCTCTCCACTTGAAAGGAGACCAATTCTCCTTCCTTCCTCTACTGTTACTCTGCTGAAAATCATCCAGAAACTCCATCCCCAAACTGATCCCCTTTAGTTTCACTCACTTCTAAGCCTAAAAACCCAACTTCTAGCCTAAAAACCCACCCTTTGATCATCAAAAACTCTCACATTTCAACCATCCACAATCAAACCCCCAATCAAACCACCTACAATCAGTTTGATATACTTCCAATAACCCAAAATCCAGCCCATTCAACTACCAAACATTGTCCAAAAATCAAACCCAAGTTCATCAATCAAAGCTTTTCAAGGTAGTTTTTCTACCAATGTGCTCAAGTAGGCCCTGAGGGGGACTCAATCAAGCTCTCATTGGTCTTCTATACCAGTAGAGGGTTTGAAAGAGGATTGAAAATCATTAAGAGAAAAACCTGTTTTGTGCATTCAGAACTCAATCCAGGCGCCTGGATCATCACTTTCCAGGCGCCTGCATTGAGTCCAGGCGCCTGGATTCACTCCATGCAGGCGCCTGGATCCCCTTCTCCCTTATCATATTTTATGTCTTTTCTTGCATTTTAACTAGTTCATGGTACATCATTTGCATACATTGTTCTAGTTTACTTTTGCCTTATATTCTGGTACTCATGTTGATGAATATTTGGGATGTTTTTCAAGGTTATAATCATATTTGATAGAATAGTTACATGAGGAGGAGATATACATGTGAGTTCATTTGTCATTTGTATGTTCTGATTACTCAGTTTTGAAAGTGTCAAGATGAGCTTTTATATTACATATGCATACCCCCCATTGTAGGTGTTCAAAGTAAGTATAATCATTGCATTTTAGTAACAAATCACTCAAAAATCAAGCTTCTTTTAAGCTCATATCATGCATTTGAGTTAAATTTAAGGTTTCAAATATGCTACTGTGTTGTTATACACCTTTTAGAGTGCATATGAGTTAGTCAAAAGCATTGCATTTGGTGTTTCCTATGAGAAATGAGATTTTAGAGTTTCTGTCTGGGAGGCCATCAAGGCGCCTGGATGGGCCATTTCCAGGCGCCTGGATTCCCTAATCCAGGTGCCCAGATTGCTTTCCAGGTGTGATTAATGTGATGTTTGTGATCAATTTCTGGAGCATCTCAGGGCAATTTGAAGATGATTTGGTCAAGTTTCAGTGTCTTATGCATTTAGAACATCCTCTCATGACATAAGCATAAGCATCCACCTTCATTTCATGAATTTTCTTTATGTATTTATCTGTTATTGCATGAGTTGGTGATCAAAGTCCATTCAAATGACATTTTCCGAATCCCTTAAATATTTAGTAAAGACCGGTTGTCACACCGGGCGAGAGGGGTGCTTTAAATTCCTTCCCCTCTCGTAACTTAGCTCCCGGACCCGAGAAATCTCATTTTGCGAGACCAGTAAAGCATTTCTAATCCAAGGGCAAAAGAGTCATTTTTCAATTGGTTTCTCGGGTATGGTCCTCAAACCCGGGTGGCGACTCCATTCAATCAATCAAATCCGTTTTTCAAATCAAACTTCAATTTCGTGGACCCATCGCTCCGCGGGGTGTTCACACCAGGACAAAACACATTGATTTGAGGTACCATTTCATTCGTTCGCTTTTGGAGGATGGGGATTTGTTGCTAGAGAAGATTTTGGGGGACAAGAATCCGGCAGATATGTTGACCAAGCCTGTTACTGTTGAGAAACTTCAGTTTGCCTTCATGCTTGAAGAGATGATGGGCCTGGAGCCACACCAAGAGGGGTCAGATGACTACGTCCATATTGATTGAGATTATTTGAGGTTTGCAGTTGTTTGTTTGCTGATGCTTCGGTTATCTTCAAGTGGGAGATTGTTGGGGTGCAGACAACCTTCAGCGGTACCGGGGCACTCCGGACCGCAGCGAAAACGATATTTGAGGGACCTCGGTGTGTAATTTTGGCTATAGGCCCGACCTAATTATTTCGCTGTTAGTGTGTAATTAGGGTTATTAGTTTTCAGAGAGAGAGAGGCGGGAGAAAACGCAGATCTCAGAGAGATTGCGAGAAGACTTGTACTCTTGATTTCGATTTCATAGTGGACTGGTGTGGCTCCCGTGGTTTTTCCTCGCGTTGAGGTTTTCCACGTATATCTGTGTCTCGTTTCTTTTCCGTTTTTCCATTACGCATGATTACTTGATTTTCTGTTCTGTGATTCATTGTTTCCAAGATCCGTAGGGGTGTTGTGGGGTTGTGAAAATCGTAACAGCTGGCTCCTTGATTTACAAGTTAGTTCTTATTTGGGTTCGTGTTTGGTTTCATTTCGTTTTGGAATGTTGTCTTTCGATATTCAGAATTTTCAGCTGTGCGTTGTTGTCTAAATGTATGGTTGTTCTTTGGGTTAGAGGTCCCGTTGGTGTTAAGCTTTTATTCACATGTACTTTTTTGATATGCTTAGTCTGCGTAGGTATTGGTTGAATGGCGATACGTGATCCTTTTTTTCGATGGGCTCTTGAGCAAAGCTATTATTCCGGTAATAATGATGGCTTTTACTGCTGCTGGTTCGCATGCCATGGCGGTGGAAGTGGTTAGGGATGCACCGGAGGGTCTGATGTATTAGGCCTCAGACTTCTTTGTGAGGGATTATGGAGAAATACTGCCTCTTGGTTGTGTGTTGCAGTGGAAAGAGAGTGAGGACATGTCTGCTTGGTTGGATTAGTGTTGTCTACCATTCGTTTCTGCGGTACAGTGTGGAAGGTATGATCGTATTTGCTAGGTTCAAAATTTCCCCTCCTATGACTAGATTTTGGATTCTGAGATGGTATTGAGGTGAAACTAAATTATGTGCGCAGTCTCCGATAGATGCTGGTATCTAAAAGAAGTTAAAGGCCATGGTTATGATGAGGTAGTCTCTTTTGTGGTTTGTCCAATTGAGTATACATTGGGAAAGAATTTATTATGTCAGTAAATAGCTTGTATCTAGGTTTGATCACAATTTTTTGCAATGTTTTGACCAAGCATATCTCATGTGAATTTACTTCCAGACTGACAAGATTGATGGTTTCAAAACCGAACCGAACTGAACTGCCCAAAACCTTACGAGGCCTGTCCTTGCTATGCCAACCTCAAAACCCCCCGCACCGGCGGTTGCAAATGTCCTTAATTACAGAGAATTTTACTACTATATTTAATTTTATTGGTGTGAGAGATGCTCTGTATTTGTTCATTTTGATATTCATGTCGATCAATTAAGAGATTTATGCTATGCAGAGGACTTCTTGTTTGTACAACGTGCTATTTACATCTTGACACCTTATATAAGCCCTATCCTATAATAATTATCTTTACATACATGTACGTGTTAGAAATAACAATGCTATGTACCCTAAAAGTGAAATTTGTGGACGAGAACTTGGTCCGAGGAGAATGACATTCTTAGCAATGCTAGGTAGCCGTGAGTGAAATCAGTGATTCAAATTCACTAGGATATTTATCTCAACAATTGATCTACTTTCGGGTAGTTTATGGAATAATTTTTCGGGATATTTAGCATTTTCCATTACGTTCAATTTAACGGCAACTTACCTAATAATAATAACTCCTACTAATCGTCACGCCGACTCTCAACCTTCCCATAATGAGCCTACCAGGATATGTTTCAAAGACGGGGAATTGCAAGTTCATGGGAGAAAGTGGCAAGTAATGCCATATTCAGGTTAAGTTTTCAACAGTTTAACTTTTGCATCTCTCTCACTTGCACTTGTTTTTGTGTACAAGAGTGAAAGGGAGAGGGTCTAGATTGGCTTTGGAGTTGATGCTGATCTATTACATTACTTTGTTTGGGGAAGTTTTTGAAATGATAGTGACAAGAACCTAATTCGTTCCAATGCAATACTGCACTTGTATGATATATCTATGAACCTCTTTTTGGCCACCACCATGCAACAATTGGCTTCCAACCTATATTAGGTTTGCTGAACCAATCAAATGCTACTTAGAATGAATGTAATTCAGGACTAAAAACAATCTCCGCTGTTAGTTTTCCTCAGGTTCTTAGCATGAGCCATCTTTTTTTTGCTTCCTTATTTTGAGCAGCAAATGCTAAAGATTCTGAGGGCACATCAAGTCCTTCAATCAATTGTGTTCTCCTTTCTAAGACGCTAATGCATGCGCCTCTTTTCCGCAGCGATAGTAGTAAAGTTCTAATACAGTACTTAGCATAACACATTATATATAGTTCACGGGTTGACATTAACGGGTTATAGCGTACGTGCGCATGCAGCACGTTGTCTCCCACCTAGTTGCCTATATATGGCCAAAAATTTAAGTATGAGATTAATTTACTGTGTTCATTTTCTAAAACTAGCTACAAACGTATTTATCACGAATGTTCGTTTGGATTTCTCATGTAGCCTCATCGAATTGAATAACCAAGTGTGAAAAGTTAAAAATTGCTGTAAATAGATATTTATGATTTCATGACTTTTAAGTTACTCGCTTTGTTCACTCTTTTCAAGTCAATCTGAAACAATTTAAAAAAGAAAGTTTTTTTTTTTCTTTTGAGCCTGAGAAAAAATTTATCGAGTTAAAATTTTTAGGGTTTAGGGCAAGTCCAGTGGTTTTGCCATTTTTTTGGGTGCCATTGACAAAAATGGGAATTGAGCGCAATGGTGTAAGCAAAATTAAAAACCAAGAAAAAATATTACCTTAATTATACTAGGTCTATTAAATAGTCATACATGCACAAATTTTTATGGAGTATATTAGTTTGGATAATGCAACTTAAAATAATATTTCAAAAATATTTAAATTCAAATTGCATGTTTACTCGGTGAAGTTTTATATTAATTTTAGGCCAATATAGAAAATTAAATTAATCATGATAAGAATAAATTTTTTATTGTCTAAAGTTGTTTCACGATAATAGGTTCCCATGGATTTTTTATTTATTTAATATTTGATCTTATTTTTGGAGCCATAAAGTTGATTGTTAAAGGGAAAAAGGAAGAGGAAATACCATCAATACATTTTTGTCTCAAAATTTTTTTTAGAAAAAATAGAATTAAGCAAAAATGTGTGTTTTTAGGTTTGAGCTTATACAATATCTGTTAAATTGTGAATTTTCAACGATTGATAAAATGTTCTTAAAAAGACAAGCCATTTGGACGGTAAATTAAACTATGGGTACTTTTTGGTTATGATTGATGAAGAAGAAGTGATAACAAGATAAAATTAGTTTACATGACAATATAATAAAATATAAAAAGATTTTAGGTTGTTCAATTGACATCTATGATAAGCTCTGGAGTTTCTGGGCTATGACTTTTAATTTGGTTGTTTACATGGTTCTTGATTATTTTGTGAGATTGATTGATTTTTCAAGGCTAGTTGTTCAAATTTTTTGGGAGACTTTATCTGTGCAAATATTTATCATAGGGTGTTCAAATGTTTTTTAGATTGGGTATTCAAAAAGGTCCTAAACATTAAAAAAACTAAAACCTAGGGTGAAAAGTGTTTCTTTTATTTTGCTGCTTCCTCGTCGCTGAATCTCAACCTGGAGCTTTGTAATTGTATTTTCCTGGGTCAAATCTTTTCTTTTATTGACAACCCATAGTCTCATTGGAGCTTGATCAAGCTGTAGGGGTGTGCATCTGTAGGGATTTGGGAGTTGGGATTTTGTATTAAACCAAGAACCAAACCACTAGTTGTTGGATTATGAATTTGGTGAACCAAACCAACCCATTTCAAAAGGCATCGAACCAAACCATTAAAATACGGATCTCCATGGTTTGAACCACGGTATGCTTAAAATTGAGATATTATTTCGTAAAATATTTAGTACTTAAAATTTAAAACGTTAAGTTTATTTAGAATTGAATAGGTCCGTATATAGATGTTTTAGGTCTACTACGTTCGTGAATATAGAAATTTAGGGTAATTAATCATGATAATGAAGGAAATCATGGAATAGGAATAGGCTATGACCGAATCATGTATGGAAATTTAGGGTAATTAATCATGATAATTTTGATTCCACAGCACATTTCTATTTTTCATCACCGAATTTATTTGCTATGATTAAACCACTATTGGTGTATTAGAATTAGGGGAATAAGTTGTGAATCTTAGGCAAAATAAAATATTGTTAGAGAAGGAATATGAATAAATTAAATTAGGAAGTTAGTTGACTATATTATATAATAATAATAATAATAAATGGTTCGGATCGGATTGGAATCGGAACCATGAACGTAAATCCACAAACCAAACCATTGACTACGGATTCTAATTTTTTTAAACCAGGACCAAACCACGCTACTAAAAATCCGAACCAAACCAATTAGTATGGATTGGTTTGGATTGGATTCACGGTTTGACGGGTTTTCTGCTCACCCCTACCAGTGTGTACTGCCATTTGTAAATGCATTTTTTTCAATGGTTTTCCTTGTATCCCAAACCAGACATATTTAAGATGGACGGAGGGATTTGGTGGTTGCAATGATGATATGGCAAAAATGGTCCAGTCATTTTAGTGCCATTATGGGGTGAAAATGGGTGGACAAATGAATGCACCCAGTTAGGGCTAGTGGATGGTCATGGTCATTGGGGTAGATATATATATATTTTTTGGGTGCAAATTTTGCCATTTTTTGGGAATTGCTGAAGCCGTTTTAGCACCATTGGATTTACCCCTACAAACGTAATAACCAAAGCCTTTTAGAGCAAGAGTATCAGCTTGGGCAAATTTTTTACCAAAAGTGCTAGTGAACTTATTTAACTTACATGTTCTTCAACACTCCAACAATACCAAGCTGAGAGAGAGAGAGAGAGAGAGAGAGAGAGAGAGAGAGAGAGAGAGAGAGAGAGAGAGAGAGAGAGAGAGAGAGAGAGAGAGAGAGAGAGAGAGAGAGAGAGAGATGGGTTAGATGGTGAACAGTCTTGGGCAAATATAGCCAAGTAATGTAGCCGGAGTTACTTTACCAAAGATGCTGTAGTTGAGATTTTCATCTTTTGGTTAGGTAAAATACCTCAAATTGTATTATAGCTTAGCTACTGCTGTTCCTCTTACATAGTTGGAGAAATAATTCATTAGTTTAGCTAATTTACATATCTGATCAGAATTTTGACAATATGATCCTATAGTGACTATATGAGATTCCATAACAACTAAACCAAGACTAACATTCGATCAACAAGGAAATAGTTCTATAATGAGAAATTTAATTAGCCATCCTACTTCAATATTGTCCTTAGGATGCCACCCTATGAGATTTGAATCTTTATGATTTCATCCTGAAACATAATATTCGGACCATTGTGCCCTTCTATAATAGAAAGAACAAAAACAAAACCAATGGAGAACAAAGGGTAGTTAAAATGGCACGAGTTCCTTCTAAGTTCTAACAGCACAAGGTTTTATGTTCAAATCTTACTGTAAGGTCCCCTGCCCAACCATTTAAAAGTTGGGCTTGTACATACGAATAAAAAAAAAATCACCTCGGTTAATTGTTCGTCAATTTTTTGTGAATTATTAGTTCATCTTGAAGAGATAAAATTTAAAAATAAAAATGATAATTATATTTGTAAAAAAGGCACTGAACACAAAATAAGTAAAAAACAAATTGACTTTTTAGATAACTTTTGGCTTTATCCAAAAAAATTTACCGGGTAATGTATGGTACCGCCACTACCGGGTAACGGGTTAATCTGTCTCGACCCGCACCGCTTCTATATATATATATATTTATTTTTATTTTTTTAAAGATTAGGAAAATAGGTTGTAGACTCCGGAATAAGTAAGCACAAATAATAAAAGATTACAAAATAACTACCATAACTTGACTAAAATCTATATCTAAAAGCAAAATGAAAAACAATTAATTTATAATGTGGTATTTTAGTTGTAAGGATAAAATTACAAGAATAAATATAAAAAAAATTGTGTACAAAATAATTTGGGCAAAGTATAATGTCTAACCAAACCCGATTGGGTTTTGTCAATTCTCCCGGACCTCACCCAACACCCAAAAATGTTAACAAAAACCCACCCCGGCCGGGCGCGGAACTGGGACAGGTTGAATAGCGATCTCTAGAATTATTCTGATCTAGGTCCTGATAGCATCTCCAACTGCCTAAGAGCATTCCAATAGTTCCTAGGCAAAACGCCTTGCGAAAATGCCACTTTCTATCATAGCTAGCCAAGAAAACCCAACATCCTAACTAAATTAGCTACACCATCAGGAGAAAAAATTTGACAAACTTACCGGTAATCGAGATTTGCTTAGGAGATTTGAAGAATTTGCTGTCTACCTTCAATGGAGGACAGGAAACTGACAAAGCCACCGGACGATGAAGATGAGGACGAGGAAGAAGTAGAAGAGACGACAAAGAAAAAGAAGAAGAAGAAGAAGAAATAGATGACGAAGAAGAAGTTTCCTCCTTCAACTAGGCTGTCGGGTGCTACAGTACCTCGCCAGCCCCATCTAGCGAGGGACTGTACCTCGATACCAAATTGCCCATCGTGGAGCTAGGCTAGTAGGCTGCTGAGTTTTCCCTTTGTGTTTGGGCTAGCCATTTTGCCTAAAACCTAGTTTGGTTAGTCTTGGACATGCTTTGCCAATCAATTCAACACGTTACTTTAAAGATAATCATGTTAACTTTTTCAAGTGACGTTTACTTTAAAGATAATAATGTTAACTTTTAGGTGGTTTTTGAGTGACTGTAGTATTTTTTTGCATTTCTTAGTATATATTCTTCACCATAAAACTATCTTTATTTTATTTCAAACTTAAAGTTTTGTGAATAGAAAAATAAAGTTACAATATTTTTTTTAAAAAAAAAATTTTTAAGTATATATTCGTTTTACAAAAAATTTTTTTTTAAAAAAAAAAAGAGTTACAATAGTTCTGAAAAAATTTAAACCGTTTTTAAAAATAAAAAAAAAAGCTTTGAAACAAAAAGTATCCAAGAGATTTTTTTTTAAAAAAAAACTACTTTTTCCAATTTTCTTTTGTTGAAAATAGTTTTTCGAAGGGGAAAATTTTTATTGAAAAAAAATAATTTAAAAAAAAAAATTTCAACAATTTTTTGAAATACAAAAGTTTTGAAACCATTTTTGGGAATAAAAAAAAACTAGTTTATGCAAAACCTTTATTTCAAAAGTAAATTTTCGAATAGTTTTTAAATAGTTTTTTTAAAAATTTAGTTTCAGATTTTTGAAATAACGATTTTCCAAAAACTAATTTTTTTATCCAAAAAAAATGTTTACGACACTTTCGTATTTCAAAAAACAATTTAAAAAAAAACTTTTTTCAAAAGTAGGGTTTTTTTCCAACAAAAAACTATTTTAAAAGAAATTCAAAAAATAGTTTGTTTGGAAAAAATTTCTTCAATACTTTTTTGTTTAAAAGCTGCTTTTTAAAATAACGGATGTGGGAATCTGACAATTAATTTGAAAAGTAAGAGAGGACAGTGGAGTTTCAGAAAGCATAGGGAAAATCTTTGTATTTGTTAGAAACCTCAGGGAGGTAACTGAAATTTACATCTTTATTTTAAAGAAATGGTGTTTTGAACTATGAACACCGCTCTTTCCCTCTCATACCAATTTTCTCACTGTCAAAGAACGAAACGAGGGCCAAGTGTTTGTGAAAATGCCCCACAAAAACTCTACGACCAGAAAAGATCAACCCGATACCACCCTCACTCTCCGAAGATCTCCAAGGCTTTTTACAAAGAATCTTCCACCAGCAGAATACCCCAAAACCCCAGACACTCAATCGGAGAAAACCCACAATCGTTACCAAGAATTCAAATCTGGGTCTAAATTTTCTGGCAAATTGGAAACAGGGTCGAGGAGATCTGCAACGGTGAATGGAAATGTGTGTCTGAGACGATCTCCAAGGTTTTCTGGTAATAAAAGTACGACGACTGATGAGAAGATAGGTTCCAGTGAGGTGAATCGAAAGGGTTTCTTAAATGTTGGTGAGGCTGAAGTGGGCATCAATCGAAGTAAAGAAATTTTGGCTAAAATTGAAAAGCGGGTGTCACGTCATTCTAGTCGTGGAGTCGATGAATGTGTGAAGAAAATCACCGAAGAGGGGTTATCCGTTGTAGAATGTGCTAAAGTCTGTGGTAGTCCAAGTACGCAGTTTAGGGATAGATCGGAAAAGATGACAAAACGTAATTCCGCAGCAGAAAAGGTTAAGGGTAATGGGTTCATGAGGAGTACTTGTACTGGAATTTTTGATGAAGTGGATTTTCTTGACGTTGAAGGAGCTGAAGTGGGTGGTAATTCGGGAAAAAAGTATGGCAGCAAATCCGAAAAGAGGATAAATCGTACTTCTGCAGCTAAAAGTGGTAAGGGCAATGGGTTTATCTGGAGTGCTTCCACTGGAATTTTTTATAAAAATGAGTGTTTTCTTGATGTAGAAGGAGATAAAATGGGTGGTAATTCATGTAAAAGGAATGGGGGCAAATTGGAAAAGAAGGCAATGTGTGGTTCGGGGGCTTCTGTGGAGCTTGGAGGAGGAGAAGGGGAGAAGGTGAGAAATCTTGATAGAGGAATCCAAGAAATTGGGGTTAAGAGGAAGAGAAATCAAGTTGAGGAAGGTCTTGGAATTGATAAAGTGTGGACTAAGGACCAAGAGATGGCGCTGCAGCGAGCTTATTTTTCTGCAAAGCCGACACCCCTATTCTGGAAGAAGGTCGCTAAGCTGGTATTGAGTTAATCTTTAGTTCTGTTAGTATATTACATAATTATGACTTTGTTTCTTTGTTATCATGTTAGAAATGTTCTTGGAGTATGCCGTAGAAGCAGTGTACAGTATGTACAATTGTGTCTTCGTGTCTTGAGCACGTGCACGTGTGCATCAAGAAATGTATGGTTTAATATAACTACATATAGGTGTGTCTCCAAGAAATCCTTGTTCAATGATAGACATTTTGGTGGAAAGAAGTAAATGTATTATGGAAACAATAAAAGTAGTTGACATTTTAATATAACTACATATAGGATACAACCTCAGTGTGAAAAGTGAAAAAGGGATTGTCCAATCTCTGCATACGTTGTAGGTACATACAGATGGAGCCATAATGGCAGGCATGCATTATACCAAGTCTCTTGTTGTGGACATGATTGATGAGCTAAGTAATGCCATACTCTATGTGACAATTGTGATGCGCACTTAGTGCTTAACATTGGTTTAGCTTTGTCTTGAGCCCTTCGAAACATTATTTGTTGCTTGTTAGAATTTGGGATATGTATCCATGAGATCAAGGAGTATCAGAATTGGAGATTCTATCAGCGGAAGGGTCTTGAAACCTTCGACATTTTGGAAGTTTTGTGAAGAAGAAATTAAATGTCAGCTTGATAAGTACCTAGTTTTTAGATTGTCCAAATGTGGAAAGATGAGGATATATTGGTATTGTCACATTGTGACTTAGTTGCAGGAAACGCCCAACTTATATAGGCAAACGGCCAACAATATTGTGATATTATGTGAAGTTCTAAATTATGGCAGTTTGCTCTTAAAAGTTAAGTTGGTCGCTCAAACATCAAAGGCTTATATAGGAATCATTGTGATTTCAATTAGCTGATAATAGAGTACAATTTAGATGGATCAAGTGGTTGAGTGTTTTGGTGGATCAAGTGGTGGAGTGTCTCGGGAGTGTTGAGCAAATGCAAGTTATGCGCAAAGTCGAAGTGGGTATTGTACGGTACTGTTGTAAGGCCAACCATATTGTACGGCATAGAATGTTGGGCTTCTAAGAAACAACACGCAAGTAAGACGAATGTAGCTGATCTGAGAATGTTGGTATCGATATGTCGGATAGAATTCCAGATAAAACCTTTGCGGACTGGTAGGGATAGCAATGATAGAAGATAAGATAAGAGAAAATTGATTAAGGTGGTTTTGGACATGTCTATTGTAGATTGGTTGATGCATTAGTTAGAAGGAGTGATATGGCTATGGTAGATCTTAGCACCAAGCCACCAAGGGAAGGTGTAAACCAAATTGACTTTGGAGGTGGTTGTTCGAAAGTATCTAGGTTTTTTCTTTGGATATCACTGAACATGATGCCTTCGACACAGCTCAATAGAGAAAATGGATTCATGTAGCCGACCCCAATGAATTCAGACTCGAGGATCGGTTTGGTTTGGTTTTATTTAAGCTCAGAATCTTGATTTTTATAATGATGTAAGCTGCAAATCTGTCTATTAGCCCGCACAATATCGAAATGTAGTTTCTCACCTTCATATATATCTTATGCCAAGATGACTTCATTTTGAGCTAATGTCATTAATGCTTAAACTATTGCAGGTGCCTGGAAAGTCCGCAAAGGATTGCTTTAACAAACTCCATTCTGACCATTCGACACCACCTCAACCTCGAACCCGTTTGAGGTCAAGAAAAACAAACTCGCCATCCTTCTCACTCTCAACAAATACATTGTTTAAAGCTGAAGAGCCAATTACTAAAATGCCAAGTCGCCGTAGACAGAGTCGTCATCTTGCTCAAAAGACGGTGAGACAATTACTGCGGAAGCATTATAATGTCGACCAAAATTATGAAGCCGATTTATTCTCTGTTCTTGAGTCCACTATGAATCCATCCACTCGAGCTCTTCAGATGGATTTAACACATTCCACACCGGAAGGTTCACAAAAAGATTCTAGATATCTGAAGAAACGCTGCGAGAGATCTTCTTCAGCCCATGATAAGAAGCACATGTCACGACTCAGTGGGTTGTATGGAACAACTCTTGCAAGCCCACCGGTTCTGAAGCCAGTTAAAAACAAGGCCTTGCATGAGAAATATATTGATCATTTACATTGCAGGGAAGTTAAGAGAAGGGCAGCCAAAGCCCTTCACGGTAAAGAGAATAGAAAGGAGACTTGCATTGATATCCAAAAAACGGATGCTATTAAAGCTGCGAAAGATGCTCTGCTTTTGGACGCAAAAGAAGTCATTCATCAATTCCATCATGTAAAGGTTAGAGACACGTGTAACTTCTCTGATTTTGACGACGATTTTGTTGAGGGTGATGACTATGAAGTTGAAGATGAGCCCTAGTAATTTTTTCCCTTTGTATTGAACTGTATCTGCATGTATTGTGATAAATGCTTCTAATTGAAGCTGCATTGTTGATAACTTGCTGACAATGCAGCACGATCCACTTATGGTTAGTTTTTCTTGCCTCATCAGTAGGTGTTGTTGAGATTCTTTTGGGTAGTGACTGTTTACCATCTTTCTGGTTATTATATCCATAACCTTGAGGTTCTTTTCGTCTCAATGTCTCATTCTGTTGACAATTGGCGTGGACCATATCAATGCTGATGTGGCAAATTCTTATTACACCGAAAACTTTGGACAATTGAGAACCAATTTCATGGACGGTGCAAGACTTTTTCCCCTTCAAAATATGGCATGTTTAGGGTACTCATTTAGACTTTAGGAGGTGTTGGGGTTTAATACATTTGGCTCTCGTTTTACTTATTTTTGGGCTGCGTTTGGTTTAACCCTTAGTTGCACGAAGCGGGAGCGGGGACAGGACGGGCTGGAGCTGGTGCGGGGGAGCGGCGGTATGCAGAAGCTTCCTAGGTTGGGAGTGGCGAGGGAATATTTAATAAATAAATATATATGAATAAACTTATGTATGTACGTATGTATGTATGTATGTATGTATGTATGTATGTATGTATGTATGTATGTATGTATGTGTTGTACATATGTTTTATAGTTGCAAATGGAGCGCGTATATAATCATTTTTTATATATAAACATGTGTGAGAAATGACATCCCAATAGATTTTTTATGCCAAATATATGGACTAAACACGTAGTTAAGTAGTAGAATATGACACGAGAAAAAGAGTCCTAAATCTTTTTTATTTCTTTTTTCTTTTTCTTCTTCATTGCATATATTTGGAAAAAGAAGCGAGAATTTTGTCCTTAAGATTAGTGTGGAAGCTCCCATCTTATTTAGGAGCGGGTTCTCGTCTAGATGGGAGCACGCTCTCGTCTCAGGAGCGTGGATTCGAGCTCCTGTCTAGGGAGCACGCCCATTTTAGAATTTTCTGGCTACTAAGGTTTAACCTCCTGTGGTATCTGTTTCTGTAATTTCGATTTCCTCCTTTGTCTGAAGATTTATTTCATGTAATCTGTGACATCTCAAACTGTATTTCCTAGTTCTAGTATTATGTGGGCCTTCTATGAGCATAAACTCGATAAACTTGTTTGATAAAAAATAAAGTTGAAGAATAACCATAGCAAATGGCACTTAATCATGGTTTTGAAAATTCCTTATCATGAGCAATGAAAAATACTCCCTCCGTTCCCAATTGTTGGTCCCTCTTCGGATTCCAGTTTTTTTGGGGGACATGTAATGATAATCACCTCATTTCCACCATTACCCCTATGTCCTACCTACTTTACAACACTTCTATCCTTTTATGATGGACAATTTTTGTAAATTATCAACTTTTTACTTCCACTTTTGGAAAAAGACTAACAATTCGGAACATCCCAAAATGGAATAATGGACTATCAAATAGGAACGGAGGTGGAGTATACTTTTGTTGAATTCTTCATCAGTCTCCTTTCATTGTTAAATCCCTCCAAAAATCCATATTTTGAATGCATAGCAATTCCCCTAATGAACCAAGTTCTTCAACTAATTTCATTGAAAGGCAATAGATGTTCTCGAAGTTGAGAATACTTAGAGTACATCATGTCCATTACCTGCAATCACTGCTGAGGTGCAGTTGATCTCACTTTAAAGAGTGAAGTAAAATCCAAGTTTAGGTACCGCTACAAATTCATCCATTGAAGAAATATCTAGTATGTCTCCTTCGTTCATGTTTTTGGAACTTCAAACGCCCATTACTTTTCCTGTCTGTTATGGCTTTGTTGAGGTCACTTTGAATAGGATTCACATTCAAGCAGAAATACTTGAGAAAACCATTTGATATAGTATGTTGTTTGCTTCGACACATGCTTGAAATTCCGGGTTCCTGTTATAATTCGTGTAGTTGATCAATTAAACAAGTCTGATTAACAAAAAGATCAATAAAACAAGTAATGCATTTATATTTAAAAGCCAAGATGTTGCCATTTCAACATTTGTTTCTGTAGCTTCTGGGTATAACTAATGCAGCTACGTATAATACAACCACTTCATCGAAGAGAACATTGACCCTTTCACTTGATTCTGTTCATATATTCTAATCTAAATACATTTCTTACATCTATTGTCGCCAAAAGAATTCTCACCCATTAATTAATTTGAACTTACTGCTAGATTCTCTACATATATGCATCTACCAGTTTTATATCAAGAGGTATTAGTAATACCGAGCGTGCATTAATCGAGACCCAAAAGGCCAAAACTGATAAGATAAAGACATATTTTGGTTTATGGAACAGATCATAAACCTGTTGGATAACAACCCTTACAATCCAGATTATTGCAGCTTCCCTATTTTGGAATTCTGTGAGGAACAGGCATAAAAATACATCTAGTAAGGCTTCCCCCAGATTTATTTTTTGATTCTCTTTCTATAGATATCTGCCTCCATAGCCTGCATTCCTGAATAATGCTTGCTTTATATCTTCAGAACTTATTATCGCTTGCTGCTGCATACCCTGGCTCAATTACAAGAGTAATTAGAGGGAACATTTGATGATTTGAATCATTTTAACTTTGAATATGTGTAAAGAAATCTTGATCTGAAAATACATACCTCTGAACATGAAGCTTGCACTGAAAAATCGTTAAAACAGCTTATGACACATTGTTGGATGTCAAGGCCAAGTGCTTCTAGTGTACTAACTGTCGATAACAATAATCCTGGTTTTGGTGAACAAGAAATCTCGATCCGCATATCATTGTTTGTCCTTTCTACATTGAACTGGGAAAATCGTTGCAGAAATTCTATCTTAGATACTAGTTTCTTGAGTATAGCTTGATTATGCAGTCTTGAGTTGTACAGATGTATGTGTGTATATATGTGTACCGTATATGCAATTGTTACCTCTGAGATTGTACATACCTTTGGTGAATTCCTCACTAGTAGTTCATTAGGCTTCAGCTCCTTGGATTCGCCCATTAAATGCACTTGATTGATACTTCCTTTTGCATCTTCTTCTCCCCCCAAGTTTTTGACTTTTTCCATAAGCTCTTTCATGTAGTCTATGGTATCTCCAAGTATAGATGTCCTGTCCATCTGCTGATTCAAGAAAACAGATTACAAATAGGGATTTTGACATTACTAAATGTCAATTTTTTCCCCCTATGGAAAAGAGAATTCTGAAATATTCACATCACCTTGCTTATCTTGGGGACAATTGATCTGAGCATCAAAAGGCGGTCATTTAGTCGCTTCCTCCGCCTTCTTTCTGCCATGAGATTCTTTGAAGGCTGCCCCTTAACCTTCTTTGCTCTGGTCTTTATCTGTCCACCCAAACCCATGTTGAATTCTGGCGTATTTGTAGTTGGTTCCATCTCAACTTTACACCCATTGAATCCATCCTCCAAACTATGGAGATCACTTCCAACAAACTCATTTTCTCCATCATTCTTCGCCGTTGACGGGTATTTTTCTTGAATTGGAAATGGGAATGGAGGGGGTGCATAACTGTCATATGAAGAATCAATTTCTGGAATTGTGTAAATATCAGCAAAAGGGTAGTGGAGTCCATTGAGAGGGAATGGAAAGTTGGGGTCTGTTGGTGAGTTGAGTCCTAGAAATGGGGGATATGATGGAGAGAGAATTTGGCTCTCATGTTCTGGAGATTCAAAGATCCATCCATTTGTGAAGTCATTTGAAGGAAAGTTGGTCCAAGTGTCTCTTCTTTGAGCTGCTAGTAACCCCTCAAAGAGACCTTGTTGAGGATACTCCATCTCTCTCTCTCTCTCTCTCTCTCTCTCTCTCTCTCTCTCAAGTTGATTGGGATGCCAATGCAAGGTAATGAAAAACTCAACTATGTTTTCCCGGAGCTAGTAAGTTGTAACTCTCTCTCTCTCTCTCTCTCTCTCTCTCTCTCTGGTGAGGATTAATGACATTTATTGAACATGAGGCTTGTTAACATGGAAATCCACAAAGTTGTTTAGTTATGCAATAAGCCAACCGAACAAGGTTCCTGGGTAATAACTGCAGTAACAATACATGGACTACTAAAATATAAGTAAATTATTGTTTCACTTTCTAAGTTTGTACCAAATTGCCTGCAGAATGCATAATAATTATAAACTGTGTTCACTTCAAAAAAGGATATTTCGGGAGGGTAATGATTTTCATTTCTCCGGTTAGTTATAGATGCACTTCAAATTTTATGTTTATTTGAATTGGAGACTGTAATTTTTAATGCACACTAGCAAATACAATTTAGCGATGTATTTGTAGAAAAAGAAGTGGAAAAAATCATTTCTGTTTTTATGTATACCTTGGCAGGTTATCTTTAGTAGTAAGTATAATATTGGAAAGGAATCTGCTTTTGCCTCATCTCTCTCTCCATCCATACACACATTGCTCAATGTATACATATGTTACTTTATATATATAATTCTAGAGAGCGGTTCCGCTCACATAACATTTGACAGAAAAAAGTAAATCACCCATTTTGGAGTCTCATACAAATGATCGAAGTTGTTTAATTTGTTTAACACATGTTTTTAAGAGTTTTCGTAAATAATCACCTCGTTCAGATATGGTAAGAACAAAACTGTATGAACCCTTACTAATATCCGAATGAGTTGATTTAACAAGAACCGCAATGATTTTGTTAAAGTGTGTGCAAAAGTAAGTTACATGCATTGGAATATTCATATTTAGTACATAATGATGATCATCTCTCTCTCTCTCTCTCTCTCTCTCTCTCCATTTCCTCACTTTTCAAGTGTGGTAAGAGGTTCTTTAACTTAGCTTTTTAACAATCTCCTAAATTAGCACACTTTTAGCACACTAAATAACACTATAATTGTAGCACATAAATTTTTTTTTTTTTTTTTTTGAGTTCTTAAGAAACACTACTAATACACTAGGTAACAGGAAATGCTCTTAGAAACATGTTTTAAACGAATTGATAAGCTCCAATTATTTTTGTGTCAAAAGTTGTGCGAGCGGAACCACCCATATAATCCTACATTTGGAAGGTTTGACCCACAGATCTGTCTGAACCGAAAAAGATAGAAAAACATAATAATTGGAATCTACGAGGTTCTCTGAACATTTAACAATTTTTATAGCCCCTAAAGCTAGACGAGGTAGACTAATCTCTCTCTCTCTCTCTCTCTCTCTCTCTCTCTCTCTCTCTCTCTCTCTCTCTCTTATTCTGTATTAGGAGGCCCCATGATTTAATGCCCTAATCATGACTGGTTCTGTGGGTTAATATTGTTTATTTTCTTCACTTTCCATTTGTATCAAGGCATGGGAAACTATGCACTGTTTGTTTCGTATGTTTTTTTGTTCCTTCTGTATTTGATTATTGTAGCTCTTTGGCTGGGTTGGTTACCCTTTTCCTGCAAAGGGGGAGAGTTTGAGGGAGAAAAAATCTTTGCATTTTTTTTTGTTGTTCCAAGTTTAAGAGTATTATTACTGTGTTTATTTAATTCTTTCTTTTGTGTGTGTGTCTGAAAAACCGAAAATGGAAATGGCAGAAACATAAATAAAGTTATGAATACTCCTTCCGTCCTAAAAAGGGTGTCCAAAATACTATTCGCACGTCTCAAAAAAAATTCTCTGTCTGATAATTTATAATACTTCATATGATTTTAAAACTTTGTTTTATAAAACTAAGTAAGATCTATTAAACAAGATTCATATTGCATGTACAAATCAGTATAAATAAGAAAATATAGGTAATTTTGTCAAAGATGAATAATGTTTTGGGACGGAGAGAGTACATTAATAAAGTTATGAAAGAGGGGTGTAAATGAACCCAAAGGGGTTTGCAAAGTGGTTTTCACTTGGGACTTGGGAGTTTGCTCGCACCTAACATCTCACGTTCGATTTCCCTTGCCAACAAACACTTGAAGCCACTGGAGGTTACGTCCGGTCGTTACCTCTAAGGGTCCCGAAATTAGTCGAGGTGCGGGCAGGCTGACGCGAACATCCGATTATCAAAAAAAAAAAAAGAAAAAGAGAGAGAGAGAGAGAGAGAGAGTGTGTGTGTGTGTGTGTGTGTAAATGATGAACACCTTCGAGGAGAGGTAGGCAAAGGAGTCGGTAAACTTGCCCGCAAGAGAGGGTTTCTGTGCAGTAGCATCAGGATTTGGATTATCGTGGGGAACAACATTGTTAAAAACAGTACCAATGAGGGATTTCGAGAGGTCAAAAGATAAGCGGCTAAGATTCCAACATATGTTCAACCAAGTATCTCGGACAGATGAAGTGCATTCTTGTGGAAGGAGGGGTCCCCAGATGAGGCTCCGGAGGGTGCCATCCATCTATCAAACCAGAACAAACTGGAGGCAGAGGCACCGGTGGCGGAGCCAGAAATTGAAGTTCGAGGGGGCCGGATTATGAAAAAAAATCTTTGTACGATGATTTTTTTTTAAAGACTAAATCCAACCATTCGAGTTTTAATGGGATGTTCTGATAAATTAAAAAATTAATCACGAGTATATTTTTGTTATTATGTCACCCGACGAACGCAGTATCATTATCGCACGGTATCATTCACCGTAATTTAGTGTTCTCAAAATTAAAATTATTCTTACTTTTTGATTATTTTTGAAATTGTATAATCTTTTTTACGAATATCTACAAAAAATATGTAAAATATACTCCAAAATAAGAAATTGGCTACCCGGCCCCTATGTAGATCCGCCACTGGGAGGCACCATTGTTGGTTGTTATTTGGGTGTTGTACATCTGGTGTACATCAAATGATATACTCATAAAAAAAGAAGTTTTATATATATACTCATAAATATATATATATATATATATATACCCCAATCTTCTAGTCCACACCTCCCGTTACTCAAAAGAAAAAAATGGTTTTTTTTTTTTCAAATTATTTTCGGATCAAATTTTGACAATCGTGTTCAATGTTTTTAAAATGCATTTTTCAAGGTCCACGCGGAAAATCTTCAAAAAAAATACCGGAAGGGCTTGATCCCACAGTTTTGTAAAAAAGTATATATATTTTTACAAAACTTGGATCAAGCCCTTCCTTGGGTATTTTTTTTTAAAGATTTTCCGCGTGGACCCTTAAAAATGCATTTTAAAAACATTGAGCGGTTCGATCGTCAAAATTTGATCCGGAATGGTGAGGTCCGCACGGAATTTGGCTAAAGCCCTTAGAAGATCATTCTGTATATATATATATATATATAGGGGTCTTCCCCTCACACTTAAAAAACACATAAAAAATACAACACTTTTTGAGCCCTTGTGATTTTTGATCAGCCGATCTTGTTTAAATGAGTAAAATAAAAGGTCCCAAAAAATCTTCAATCGAATATCGGTAAATGCTTTGATCCAAACGATTTTAAAAACACTAGTTTCGCAAAAGCGCATTTTGCAAAACAATTTGGATCAAGCAATTACCGTAATATCCGATTGAAGATTTTTTTGCAAAGACCTCTATTTTACTCATTTAAACAAGATCAACGGATCGTAATATCACGGTGGTCTGAAACAAAATCATGTGATGTGTTTTTTTAAGTGTGGACGGAAGTTCCTCTATATATATAATATATATATCAAGAAGTTTCCTATGAGGGCTCCCTCACAAAAAAAAGTTCGGAAAAACAGCTTTGAGTCGTTGGATCGCGTGAAGGAGATTTTCAAGTCAAGTATATATATAGGGAGATTTTCCAGTCAGGGATCCTTGACTGGAGAATTTTTGGTGTTTTAATTGTTTTAAAAATTAATTTTGCAAAATCCGAACTGTTCAATGTTTTTAAAACAGTTTAATTCCTTGCCTTTTTAGTTGAAATGCTAGCTGCATGTTTGTACGTACCATCATCATCATCATCATCATCATCATCATCATCTTTGGACATAAAAGTAGTACTACTTTACAGGAAAAAGAGTGGGTAAAGAAACAGGAAATAAAATCAGAGGGGTAATAATATGGAGGTACAGAATTATAGACCAACGGGCCAGGAATGCACGTGAAACGTTTCACCTGAGGACAATTATTGGGAAAAATTCTCCTTTCCCTATATATGGAGCTGTAAAATTTCCAAAAATAACAAATTACGAGTACAACACTAATAAAAGAATTCTTATGTGATTTTGTTATGTGTCCTTGTAGTTTTCTCAACTTGATAGTACTAATAAAGAGTCAATCTGTTACGTGTAAGTGTAATAAAAGTAGTTGCCGCTCAATGAATTTTTAATAGGGTGTTAAAGAATTATCTCAACTCTGTTGATGAGTATTATATGTACTTTTTATATAGTAGTATGAATAGTGTGATTATTAACACATAACATTTTACAATTGTTCTTGACAAAATTTTAGATTTTGAGTCAAGCAAGATTAAATCGACGCCTATGTATACTAATATTCTTGTGAGGGAAATTGTGGCGAACAGGTTTGCACATATCATTCTAAACACATTCTATTATACTTTCGAAGATGAAGAGTCGTTTGTTGTTAAGAAAGAAGTTAGAGTACGATAGTGATACCACCAAATCATTAATTCTTTTTCTCATCAAGAACATATACCTTGTTTGGGGTAATAATACATCAGGTGTTTTGTTGTTTGGTTGGCATCTCGGCACTGTTGGGTGTTTGTTATTTCCTCTTTCGGGTCGAGATAAAGAAGAAACTAATTTGGGCCTTTTGGAGGCCAAGGCCTCCCCCCCTATGGAATTCCATAGAATTACATATAGCGATCCCTAAAGAAAAAGAAAGGTGAAATCCTTACCAAATCTGCAACTCCACAGACTCTGATTTAAGAAAGAACTCCAAAAGGCTTAGTTGTTTATGTTGTTGTTTATTACTCTGGTGCTTGTTGCTATTGCTATCTTGGCGTTTGATCTCAAAATTTAGACTCGTATCTTCTCTTTTTGCTATAATATACTTCTCTTTGACGATCTAAAAAAACAAAAAAAGAGCACCTAGATATTGTTTTTTGTTTTGGGAATTATTTACACATTTAAATGTTTAGTTCCTTGAACCTTGAAATTTTAAAATCTCATTGTTTATATTGTGGTCACCCTCGTATGTGAAATCATAATTCGTCCCTGGGTTTAGGCGGCTTATGATTTTCGGAATGTGGGGTTGCCTTTTTTGTGGTTAGCTCTTTCTCCGTCGTGATGCCTTGTGCTTTGGTCATTTTAATCATTGTAATTTGTTCTCATATATCAATAATTTTTTTTGTTGTTAGACAAAAAAACATAAAAAGAAAAGTGTATGGCCTCTTATTGCTTAAGGCCTCCACTTAATGCCTTGTTTAATAACCCAGATTCATCACTTAAAATTGAATGAATTACATAATAAGTAATTAAGTATGTTTGATAACCACATTTTACATTACTTAAAAGATTAAGTGGCTCTTAAAAGTTAAAATGTTAATAAAAATTAAGTAGCTTTGACTGAATTTACGAATGATTTCATTCAACTATTTTTCTCTCAACCACTGCCCTTCACACAACCGCAATTATCGTTGCCGTCACCACCACCACGCTCACTCTACCAGCACCACCATCTTCACTACTATATCACTACCACCACCACCACCACCACCACCACCACCACCACCACCTCTACCATCACCACTCTACCACTACCACAAACACTCTTTGGCCGCATCCACTACGCCACCACCTTTACCATGACTCCATCACTCCCACCATATCTATCACCTTACACCACCACCACTCACACCACCATGATCACCACTTCGTCACTCCCTCCATCACTGCCGCCACTACACCACTATCACTAACACCACCATCACCACAATTGCCGACACTATACCACCACCACTTTGCCACTACCACTTCCACTCCCACCACCACTCACACTTCCAGGACTGCCACTTTGCCATTCCCACCACCACTGCCGCCGCCACCCCACCACCACCAATCTGCCACTACTACCACAACCATTGACACCACCATCACCATCACTCCGCCACTACCACCACTACACCACCACTCCCACCATAACTACCATCACCACCACCACTCATACCACCATGACCACCAATACACCACCACTACTCTCACCATCAATCCCCCACCACTAGATGCCACCATTTTACAATCACTACCACCCCAACTGCTATACCACCATCACCACTTCTATACCACCATTTTACCAATATTCTGTATATTTTTATTATTTTGATAAATGTACGTTTTTCTTCATTTATTGATTTTATTTTTGCAATCCAGTATGAATATATGAAAGATAAAGTAAGAAAATCAGTGAATTTAATACCACCACCGCCATACCACCATCTTGGCAATATTCTGCATATTTTTTTCATTTTGATATATGTACTGGTTTTTTTTTTTTTTTTTTTTTTTCCATTTATGCATTCCAAAATGAATATATGAAAGGCAAAGTAAAAAAAAAATAGTGAATTTAATACTTTAGCTGCATGTATGGATCAAACAATTTATTTATTTCAGTGCTTTAGATTCAGTATATATCAAACAGCTTATTAGCTTAATAAATTCAACATGCATTAATTTTTAATTTTTAGCTTTATTAAACAGACCCTTAAAGATTGGTTCTACTTAGTGGACATTTGTTCTTCACTAGACATGAGATATGCCAAAACTATATGTACAATTTTTATCCTAATTGCAAGACTGCAATAATGGAAGCCATGTACCAAGGGAGATGACGAGGAAGTTTTAAGCAAAATTATGATAATGGAAGTCGAGGAGATGAAATGCCTATTATTCAGGGTCCTCAATATGGCGATTGATCCTGTCTTTTGGCTTTTGGGCTTGGCGTATTTTTTTTCGGGTGGGGAGTGTTGTTTGTTGTAGGTGGGTGGATGGGTGCATTTTTTAGATGTTGTGCTTTTTTACAGGTCTTGACAACATATGATCGTCAGAGTGCGAGAGTGCCTTGTTTATTTGCTCTTGGTTCCGTTGTGATTCTCGGTGTTTTGGTCCTTTTAATATTTGTACATAAATTATTTCTAAAGATTATTTTTTTCTCTTCAAAAAAAAGAAAGCCAATGTACCAAAGGCAATAATAGCAAGATCACAGTTGCATGAAAATTTCAGATAGGATGCATACTAAAGGAGTCATTGTTGGGTGGTGTAAGAGTACCGTCGAGTGATATCCCGGTCCTTTTTCAACCACACAATCATGCAGGATCCACGATTTACCGAAAGATTAATCGCGTGATAGAAAAGAAGATTGGATAGCAATCCGGCGGATGAGCTCACAATCTTTACCTCAAATCAATTTATCGATGATCACTATTAATCCCTTCTCACTATCAATCCGGTCCAGTCTCAGTCCTTCCTTCTTACGTGTTAGGATTTTCGCAACCCCACAACACCCCTACGGATCTTGGAAACAATGAATCAAGTAAACGTGCGTAATGGAAAAACGGAAAAGCAAAGAGACACAGATATACGTGGAAAACCTCAACGCGAGGAAAAAACCACGGGAGCCACACCAGTCCACTATGAAATCGAAATCAAGAGTACAAGTCTTCTCGCAATCTCTCTGAGATCTGCGTTTTCTCTCACCTCTCTCTCTGTTTTCATCTGAAAACTAATAATCCTAATTACACACTAACAACGAAATAATTAGGTCGGGCCTATTACCGAAATACACTGTAGAGAATATCGTTTGTGCGCTCCCACCCCCATACCCCCGATACTGCTGAAGATTGTCTGCACCCCAACGTTACTGTCAAATTCCGTATCAAATGATTCGGGACAACGTAACAATTATGCTCTCTCTTATTACTATAGTACTATGCTATACTTTGTGATATGAATCCAGAGGCAGCAGCCCACAATAATTTAGAGCGAGGAACCAAAACCGCTTTTCATTTGCTCCCAGTCTTCTGTTTTCGTTGGCTTTTCGTACTAGAGAGGGCCCATGTTGATTGCATATGGTGGGCCGTGGGTACATTGTCTAGCTGCCTTATAGTCCTCATTCCGAGAGACGGACCAGAAGTACTACTACGAGGACACGGACGTTGACGTAATGGGGTCTGCATCCAATGGCGGACCAGGAATCTAATCTGCCCTGAATTATTTGTATATAAAAAAAAAAATTTATATGGGCTAACCCATATTAATTTTTTTTGGACGAAAATTTTACATGTAAATTTTTAGTGTATTTTTTTTACTTTACCTGGGCTAAAGCCCACCCCATACATAGGGTGGCTCCGCCCTTGTCTGTACCCCTTGTTTTTTTTCTGGATACAAACGGTGGCGGATGTAATATTCTTAATGTGAGGACCAAATTATATATGTTCATTAAAAAAAAAAAAAAACATTGCTGTTGTTTACGTGCATTCTTTGCGAATGCTTTGATTCTATGCTTCTCTCATGACCGATTTATTTTCACTCTCTTCAAGTACATATATACTCCACCACCAACAGAAAATAAGAAAGGAATTGAATTTGAGTGACACTACAAGAAATCAAGGTTTTTGTGAGGAACGAAAGTGCTCGCCAAATCATGAAATTTCCTTGCTAAAACTCTTTTGCAAGGAATTTATTTTCGTCGATCGGTCCTCGCAATTGCATAGTCTCCGATTCTCTTTTGCGAGGAAATTTTGTTTTCCTCGCAAAAACTGTTTTTTAGCATGGAATTTAGTTCCTCGAAAAAAAATTACCTTTAACGTGGAATTCAATTAGTCGCTAGACAATCTGCCATTTAGCGAGGAAATTTCTTCGACAGTATTGTCCAAAAATTTTGTAACTAATAACTATTTTTTTTCCTCGCTAAAGGTACTTTTAGCGGTGACTTTTTTTGGTCGCTGCCGAATTTGCCATTTTGGGTGTATTTAGTTAATCTTCCTCGCCAATTGTGCTAGTTTTGGCGAGGAATTTTATTAATCCAATTCCTCACGGAAGTTTTTTTTGCGAGAAAATCTATACCTTTTAAATTCATTTATACTGGCACAAAGATGTTTTTTTTTTTTTTGCGACAAAAACTATAATCAGCAATGATTCATCGCTATAACTCCCTTATAAACAATGGGCTACCATATAATCCAAACATAAAATTCATAGAACTAAAGGATAGATCTAGCTTTCAAAATACGAATACAATATCATCTGACGAGAGCATCAGAGAGCAAACTTCAATACAAGGACTATAACATCTTCTGCTAAGCACCAAAAACTAAGGGAAAATGTAGCTTTGTCCTCCAAATTTACTTCTTCCATCCAAAAGTACAAAAACCAATAGGCAAAAAAAGGTGTCCTTCAAAACTTCATTCTTCAATGATCTCTTACTTCATTGTATTCCCAACCACCATTCATCATAATAGAGAATTTACCAATCTGGATACGAAACCAAATAAAATTACAATATGTCCAAATTATAACCACTGAAGAAAAATTGCACATTGAAGAGTTAGGATAAACTAAATCAAACAGAAAATGAGGGTGCTAAGCAAAAGCTTTTATTAGTCTTTCAAAAAGTAGACATAAAATAGCACCAAAATTTAGTTCCAACATCATAAACAATTTGATTAAAGTACAGATTACCAATTGTGATTTCAGACTAAGAAGCATGGACAATTAGAAGAAGGTGAAGTGTCCATGTCCGTGTTTGACACGTGTCGGACTCCGACACTCTTCAGTCCTACTACCATTCAGCATCAAAGATCAAACTAAAACACCAACTTTAGCAA
The DNA here is from genome assembly GCA_016920895.1 of Vaccinium myrtillus. Taxonomy (NCBI): domain Eukaryota; kingdom Viridiplantae; phylum Streptophyta; class Magnoliopsida; order Ericales; family Ericaceae; genus Vaccinium; species Vaccinium myrtillus. The sequence goes on from CM029274.1 coordinate 28,326,336, forward strand.
TAACCTACTTTCATAGTAGTATCATACTGTAAATAATTTAGTAAACAAGGCCTGACCAAGCATAAAAACAATGAACAGCTTCAGTGAAAGCAAGAAATGGGATGGACCACTATCCATGCATGGTTCACGTCTTGTGTGCTCATTCACCGTTCAAAAAAGAAAGAACAATAATGTAATGCTATTAAACAGTTCAAATATAGCATGAATGAATCTATATATCATTGGATGACATGTTGCGACTGTTTTGCGTCTCTAAAATGAATCTTTATCAATTCCTCGGGAATAATCTTTAGTCACAAGTATTTAGTGAGGAAATTATCAATCAATTTTACAAAATCAGAATTTTCGACCCTTTAGCGAGGAAAGAGAAAATTCCTCGTCAATGCCAACTTTTTGCGAGAAATTAGACTTCCTCGCTAAAAATTTCCTCGCTAAATGTCAAATTTGTTGTAGTGATCACAGTAATAGGGTTTTTTTTTCTTTCCCCCCCTGGAAATCAAAAATTGAAACTAACCTGGCTATTTTTTGTTGCTTACGATGCAATCTAGGCACTACATTAGATAAAACTTTTTGTTATTGGGGAAGTAGACAACCTGCAGCGATAGTCCAGTCATGGGGTGTGGGCGCCAGGGCCCCCTGGTAGGTTCACTTTCAGTAGGAGCAATTTCGGTTATTGGGCATTAGTTTTCGGAAGGTGTAAAACACAAGCTTTTGAAAAACAGTTACGCCAAGCAACATTGCAATAGGCTTTATCAATCCTCTCTCTGATTATTGCAAGACCCCCTATTTATAATACAGTTGCACGCATTGTAATTAGGTTATGAGTTTCAATGTAAACACAAGAGGAGGCAAGAGAAAACTGTTCTCAGAGAGAAGACTTGTACTCCATTGATTCTTCGATTATAAAGATTGGTGCGACTCAAGTGGTTTTTCCTCGTGTTGAGGTTTCCATATAATTTTGTGTTCTTTGGTTTTATGATTATTACTCACCATTTTTGTTTGTTGTGTGGTTTTTGTAACTCTAATTTTTAAGATTCGTAAGGGCATTGTGGACCATTTGTGTGGCACTAAACTGATAGTATTGTTTAATTAAGGATGAAGTCCACTTGAGAGAGAGAGAGAGAGAGAGAGAGAGAGAGGCGGAACTAATTTTATAAAAATGATATCTAATATTTGAGTATTATGAATATTATTAGTGTAATAGCATCTTATAATCTTATTGATTTGATTAAGTTAAAAAATAACTTATTTTACATAGTAATTTTTTAATTTCTTTCATACACAAACATGCAAAAAAGAATCGTAGCATAAATAAATAGAAAAAAATACTGTAATTTATATACTTTTACTGCATTAAGCTAGAATAATTTTCAATGTACAATTATATTATATTGGAAAGCAAAAACTCTATGGTATAATAATTTTACGCTGAAATAAAAATGTGTATTAAGTCAGCTCCTCGCAGATCAAAATCCTTGCTCCGCCTCCGCCTCCGAGAGAATACTTACTTATGAGGACCATTGATTACATAAAGCGAAAACATCAATGTAGGGACGGGTTGTTGGTCTATGGGAGAATGTGAAACTACAAGTGAGGTCTAGTGATTAAACATGCGTCATTCACGAGTCTAAATCACCACAACAAAACGAGAGAAGGAAAAGCTTGAACTTTTTATAGTATAATGATTAAGTGTAAGAGTTTTTTTCAAAAGCAAGTTTACAAAGTATATAAGTATAATGATTTGCACAACATACAAATTCACGTGAACTGTTTCTTGGCTGTTGGTCATTTCTTTTTATAACTAGGGTGTTCTGGCCAGTTTTCGCACATCTTAACTAATCTTGAAGTCTAATTTTAGAGCTGGAGTAAAGCTCTGTATAAATTGGCCCAAATTAAGTCCTCCTTAGGATTGGCTGTTGATCATTATAGCCCTATTGAATCTCTATTGAAAACAAGCCCCTACGTGGTGTCCGAACACACATCTCAGCAGTCCTAAAGTGTTTTGGACGGCCCAGATTTTAAAGAGAAAAAATATTTTTGGACGGCTGAAAGCGCTTGACACCAGGTGGTCGTGCCCACCCAACACTGAAATTTTTTCTCATTAAGAATGAATTTGCGATTTTTCATTGTTATCATGAGATCCTTGCTAGAGGTTGAATTAAACCTATAATCATTTCAACAGTGTTAGCAAGAATTGTTACCTGAGTAAAAAACGAAATAAGCTCAATCTAAATTGGTGGAATTACAACTTACTTATAAAACCAAGGAAAAATAACATTAATGAATTAGAACCCACTAGCTGCGTTGACTTCCATTTATTAAATACTCATTGACTAACATTTTACCATATCATGGCATAACATTTTTCAAAACAAGATTAACATTTTATGACTCACTTTTCGGTGTCCCCCGTCATAACATTAACCATCAATGGTATAACATTAACCACTAAATGCCATAACATTAACCTTTAAAAGACGTTAATCGAGGGACACTATAAAGGGGGATATTGTAAAATTTTCTTTCATTCTATTATCTCCTACATCAAATGTACAAATTACTTTGGTCATGTCACGAGAATAAGCAACTGCTAGATGATGAAATGTACCTAAAAAATGGTTCAATGTTTGAACTAGGGTTCTTAAAAGTATGGTGGTTTTGCCCTTAACATTCAACATAGAAGGATTCTCGGCCCGTGGCTGAATCCCCCCTAGCAAGCATATGTTTCATTCCCAATCGTTTCGCTATTTAAAGCCGTTTATCATTTTCTACTTGTAGGATATAACAAAGCAGAGATCAAGAGCATGCCGCAACATTTGTCGCACCGCGATGGCTTTATCTATTGCTTGACTCAGTGCTTGTACAAATTAAAGACACTGTAAATCCTCGCTTAGTGCTCTCATCAAGTCTGGGAGTCCTTTTCATGCAAGAAGCTCAGTTTGTCTCAGCACTCTCAAGAAGTCACTTACCCTATGGCTCATTGTATCCGTACAAAACAAAAGCAATTAGCCTACAACGCATTCAACTACTCAGTCAAAGTTATTCACAGCCATGCACTCTGTAATTTAGTATCCATATCTTCGGTTTTGTTTGTGGGCTTGTGAGGCTTGGTGTTTGTGTGGTCGCTTTTTTGGGGTTTGGGTTTTCTTTCTCCTCTTTTGGTTGGCTTCTTGCCTTCCTTGTTCTCTCGGTCTCAGGTGGTTTTTTATGGTGTGCCGGCTTGATCCGTTTAATCTTTGTCTTTCCAGAGATTAATAAATTTCTTTGTTGATCAAAAAAAAAAGGGCAAAGCAGCTCCCTCGAGATGTTTATTCATTTTTACAAGCCCGGTGCCTGACACCGAAGTGTAAGTCACAACAAAGCAATGACTCAATACCCAACAAAGCAATGGCTCAATACCAATTCTAAAAGGCAAGGCAATGCTCTTTGAGGTCAAACTCGATCCGGGTGTCTACAGAATGAGAGATTTTCACTGGTTTTTCAATAACTTCATGGGAATAAGGATCAATTTCAAAGATCAAACCAAAAATCCATAGAACCCTAACCAAGTTCAAGGATATAAGATCAAATGAAGAGTATATGCCACACACACACACACGCTTAGAAAAAGGAGAAGAAATTCCTACCTCAAGGTTTTTAAGTTCCAATCAAGCCTTGAATCAATTAAAACCCTACCTTTCAAACCGAAGATCCATCGAGTTATTGACTTCCCCGAGCTCCTACACGCGAATACTCAACTTAAATAGTGCGGATACAAAGAATTTATGTTGGATCTATGTAGTTTTGAGTGTGGTAGAGAGAGAGAGAGAGAGAGAGAGAGGATGGCGGGAGGGATGGAGTTTGGATGATGAAGAGGAATGAGATTTTCTCTCAAGAAAAGATAGAGGCACTAACACTTTCTCAACTCTCTCATATGAAATATGTGAAACCCACATATGAGTGGTAGGTCCCACATATCCCCTGTGAGAGAGTTGATGAAATTGTTGGTACAAGTGTTAGTGTTTGTAGCAAACCTCTTTTCTCTCTCCCAAAATGTTTATATAGGCCCAATTGCACTACATACCCTTCAATTTATAAAGGTGCTACCAATAAGTTCAAGACTTCATGTCCTCTCTCATCTCTCATTAAACCCATGTGTTTTAAAATGCTTACATTGTGCACAAACCCCAACTTTATATTTGGAGAATACTTAAAAAAAAGTTTGAAAATTTCGGATCCTTACACTTTTAAATATCCTCCTTTCGGTAAAAAATTGGTTTTTTGTTTTTTGGTTTTTTCATTTGTCCTTATTCAATTTTTTTTTGCATTCGTTAGTTTTGCATGAAGATTTTGTGGTTTCTAGATTCCTCTCGACGAGACGAATCTAACAAGTATAAATTTATGGTCAAACAAAATATTTTTTTGAATAAAGCCAATATTAGCCAATAATCCACCTATTTTGGCTTTATTAAAAAAAAATTGAGTTTTGACCATAAACAAGAGTAGTGTTCCCACCTAAAATGTTAAATAACATTAAAAAAAAATAACAAAATTCGATAGATATATATTTTCCTTTCGATCATTGGACAGTGCTGATTAAGAACCTCTAAGCTTTTATCACATAAGCCAGAAAGGAATGAAGTTCTTGTGAACATGAGAAAAACTACAGTGGTAAGGTAAATAAGCTAGCCAATGGAAATCTGGCCATAGAAAAAGCCTAGTTGACAAGGTGTTATTAGCCACATAAAAGCCTTCCTTTGGAGCAAGTTTCCAACAGTCATGGATGGAGCCAAGATTCTCATAAAAGCCTTCCTTTAGAGCAAGTTTCCAACAGTCATGGATGGAGCCAAGATTCTAATTCAGAGGTGTCACCAAAAATCAATGTCCTTTCCTATCTTCGTCCAACAAAGATAGTTTAGTATAAAACGATATGTAATTTTGGGATAAAAATCTCAGTTAATTCTTAATTTGGTATCAAGTAATGTAAGAAATTATGCACAAAGATGTTTTATTTCTTTATTCGAAATTTGGACTTTTTTGGTCTTTACAGGCAGAAAGAGTAATTAGTATAACAAAGTACACATGCGACTGATAATTATTTATAATATCCGAAAAGATACAATTTTCATATGTTAATCATTCATCAACATACTACCGAACAATTACTCATTTTTATTGATTAATTACTCATCAACATGCTTAATAACAGAAGTAAACTACGCATTTGGAAAAATAACACTGTTTTTGTAATACGAATTTTTATTTTTTTAAAATCTGGTACCCGGGCCACCCTGCCCCCCTTCTACCATCTCTGAGGCAATAGTTTTGCAAAATGACTAGCTCAATCATCTACGAGCTAGGCAATAGTTTTTGAACAATGACTTGAGTCATTGCTATGACAATGAATAGTGACATTTTGTCAGAAATATCATTATTGGTGCTATGCCATTATTTTGCAAAATTCCATTTCGATTCCATATTCAACGTACTAAAACGACATTCTCTAGCTAGCACTAGTAGTCAGTCTTTTAGCTAGGCAAGGAGACATTAATCATGTGCTATTATAGAAAAAATGATTGCTCATTTTGTATTAATCCTGTATTTCTGCGATGTTACAGCTCCGGTAACTCTAGTCGCATCAAACCCTAGCTTGAGTACATTTGTAGTACTCGACGAGCTTTACACGGTGGACGTCTCAGATCGTCAAAACGATGTCGGCACGGCGCCGAAATGAAACGCACATCACGCTGCGCAGAACCTCTCCGATTCCGGTTCAACGATATCCCCTGTTATCACATGCCTTATATTCCCTTGCTTTTGTCGACATTCATCATGGTCATTTCTCTTGTCAATGAAGCATTACGTATTGTCATTATTTTTGTGAGTTAGGACAAATTTGGTATTGTCACGTCAATCATTGTGCTTAGACAAATGATTTTTTGCAGATAATTTATATCCACCAAGATGACTTGCGAAACTTCCTTTAGTTCCTCATTGTTGTGGAGAACTTGAAAGAAGAATTCCAACACGGTCATTTTAGCCATGTCACAAACAGCAGAAGAAATCCCAATGGGATGCTCCATGCACCTCCGTTCATTTTTAATTTTTAAGTGTGTTGCTTCGTAAATCCAACTTATTAAAGAAACATAATCATTACACCTTTCAGATCAACTTTTACCTCTAATTACACTTTTCACATCAATTTTAACCTCCATTTTTCAAAATTATCGTCCACATTAACCATTAACTTTTTACCTACTAATTTTTCAAGAGGGCAAAATGAGAATTGTACCAACTTTTATCTATAGACTTTTCAAAACACAAACTTATTAAGGGACAGCCTAAAATGGAAATGTCTACACTAAAAAAGGACACAAAGGGAGTAGTGATTTGATCCTTCTCTGTTGAATTTTCGGAAGGGTTGTGTTTTATGGACCCTTCTTGGTCTACATTTTTTTTTTTCCCAACTAAAATAATAGTCATTTTTTAGAGTTCCGTGCAAAATTTATGTTGTGGGTGTTTCCAAGAAATCATTTTTGCATATTTGGAGATTCTAACTTTTCAAAATCAGTTTGAAGTGTTTACTAAAAATTCTAGATAGCATATACATCCGGAAACTGGGTTTATAAATTCTAGATATCTATAATTTTAAAAATCATTTTTGCATATTTTAGTAATGCTAACTTTTCTAAAAGGAATAAAATTTTAAAAATCCCAAAACTGGGTTGATAGATATCTGCCTCCGTAGAGACCTACTGGGTAACAAAACTAGCAATCCACATTATTTCAGCGACCCTCTTTTAAGATTCTGCAAGGAAAAGACGTACAAAGACATCAACATAGGCCTCAGAAAATGATTTCTCGATTTATTTTTCAATGCTCTTTCTATAGATATCTGCCTCCGTAGTCTGCATTCCTGAATAGCGCTTGTCCGTGTTTGATGGTCCTTTTTGAGAGTTTGTATTACTTTTATTGTTCAATTGATCATAATCATCTTTTAGTAGCACAGATCTCAAAAAATATGCAACGTGGATCTTGTTTGATAGATCTCAATTAGTTCTATTACTCAAAGTTTTCAAAATCATGAAAATTAAACCATTATAAATCGAAAGATATAAACGTTTGAAAAGTGGCACAAACTCCGAAAAATGACTAACAAACACGGCCAGGGGGAGTACTATCTTCGGAACTTATTATCGCTCCCTGCTGCATGGGTGCCCTCCAGAAAACCCTCTTCCCCTGCTGCATACCCTGGCTGAACATTACATGGGTTGAAGAATTTTAAGTGTTAAAAAAATTTTGATCTCAAATTACGTAGCTCAGACCTCAGAAGTCAGAACACGAAGCTTGCACTGAAAAATCATTAAAACAGCTTATGAAACATTCCTGGTTTTGTTGGATGTCGAGGCCAAGTGCTTCTAATGTACTAACTGTCGATACTAACAATCCTGGTTTTGGTGCACAAGAAATCTCGAATCGTTTATCTTTGTTTGTCTTCTCTACACTGCACTGGGAATTTGCAAAAATTCGATTTTGGGAACTAGGTACTTGAGAATTAGCTTTGAATCCTTTGATTATGCAGTCTTGATTTGCACAAATAAATGTAGCTTTGTCTATATAGGCATATGCGGCATGCGATTTGTTAATTACATCGGAGAATTTTACATATCTTTGGCAAATTCGTCACCGGTAGTTCATTAGGGTTCACCACAAGAAAAATTATTTTTTATCGGGGCAAAAATGCTGTGGAATCATATAGATAGCGTTCAAAGAAATGTTAAGCTAAGCTAGGCCCCGTTATTGAAAAGGTTAGACTTTTCATAGCGTTCTTTGCCTGTATTCATCCACGCGCGGAGGGCCTATGAAGGACCAGCACGAGGCCAACCCCCAAAATTCAAATGGAAAAATAACTTAAGGTGGGTGGTATAAATCATGGGCTTAAACCAACCCACAAAACATCTATAACCTTCTCAACTTTTGGAGGGATATCCCAAATGTTATTTGCTCCCTCAGTCCCAATTTAAATACTGAATACGCAAGACTGTGACACTTTGACCTAAAGAAATAACGTACTCTCAATATTAATTTTTAAATATTTTTTGTACTATTCAAAAGATCTCACTGAGTACTTTCCAATGGTATAAAAAAATTGAGATTTTTTTTTTTTAAAGTGAAAATGACGCAACTTTTTGTATGGAGCATTTAGAATGGGACCGAGGGAATATATCTTTGGCTCACTTCCACCTTTGTACTAGCAACAAACTAAACATGCTAAGGCTGATATCTAATGCTTCCACCCGGCCATTGGAAAAAATGTACCACAGCTCCGAATAAATTGATTTCAACGGAAAATTAATCGGTGCATCCGCTTCACTGAATTGGAAACAAACGAAACTCGAGCAAAATAACCGTCACGCGGCAATCCGCAAGTGGGTGTCATTTATACTAAAAAAAAAAGTTGGAGCTCACCAGCAAGGGCGTCAACCAGCATGAAATGCACATCACATCCAAAATTCACTCAGCTGCTCCATTGTTTTAGCATTTGACATCAATTTGTCGTTCGTTCCTCAGGGTAAGAATTCCCGTTTCCGCCGATTTGGCGAATAAATCACCTGAATAGAAAATGTCCCAACAGTTACTGAGCGGCTCTGAACACTCATTTCCAGAATTCTCAAGCTGCCCATCTTGAAACTCGACGTGATCTTTAACTGCCAACTTCGCAGGAAGGAAAATGATTTCACAGTAACAGAAATCTTATCCAGATTAGTGTGGGTAATGAGAATTTAAAAACACGTTACAATGATGGTATGTAGGATGGATTAATAGCTCTCGGTTAAGCTTGGAATGCTGTTGGTGGCTTCCAGTTCCAGATGCAGGGAAACTGTAATATTTGGCAGCATTTCGGAAAAGAAAAACGAGAAGAAAAAAAACCATATGCGATGCTTTACTCGGTAGGGACAGCTTGTATCTCACATAATTAAACAACTATAACTGGGTGATAGCTTTGTCCAAACATACAAAATAAGAAAAAAAATAACATAAGAAACAATGAAACGCCTAGCTCTGTTTAGGGCAGAACCCAATCAAGAAAACCTAACAAAAGCATAGAAACAGCATCTAAAAGAAAGAAAAACTCTACAGGAGTAGCAAACTACAACAGAGATTTAAGCATGCTCCAGAATTTTATTCGACACTCCCTGGCTAGAGCAAAGAGCCCTATTCTCCAAGGACGGCTTCATCTTCCTTCTGGAACTGAGATATAATCTCTAACAGTATAGGAAATTCTGGGAGTTAATTGAGATTGGTCTCCGTGCACATTCTGAAAACTTATGTGATTCCTTTCCCTCCAGAGACCATACACTGCAGCAGCTAAGTATACTTTGAAACAGAACTCCCAAGTCCCTTAACCCTTACCATCGGTGCAAAACCAGGCCAAGATGCCATCGAAACTGCAAGGCATGCAGCCCATGAACCATATTCTTAGACGTCAACTGCTGCCAAATAGAGTAAGAACATTCAAAGATGATGTTATTTAGAGAGAAGAGAGAAGTGATATGAGTGTTAATTAACCCTAACACATTAGAGCTTTTATTCAGAATAGAGTTTATCTTTATCCCACATTGGTTATATTGAGACCTGTAATAAGATGCTGGAGAATAAATATCAACAAGTCCCAGCTTGTCACAAATTAACTCCAATCGTGGCTTAAACAATGCCTTGGTAAACAAATTGGTTAACTGTGCATTGGTGGACACAAATGGAGTAGCAATCACACCACCAGTCAATTTATCTCGTACAAGGTGACAATCTACCTCAATGTGTTTAGTCCTCTCGTGAAACACTGGACTGGATGCTATATGAATCGCAGCTTGATTATCATTATATAGATTCATAGGCAGCACAGGTAACCTATCTCTTCAAGAAATAAACGTATCCACACAATTTCACATGTCGTGTGAGCCATAGCTCTATACTCTGCCTCAGCACTAGATTGCGCGGCTACCGTTTGTTTTTTACTTTTCCAATTAACAAGATTTCTACCAAGAAAGATACAATATCCACTAGCTTGATAAAACAAACCACGTCCTGGATGGGCTTTGAGATACCTCACATTTCTTAGAACAAACCACCTGTCAAATGGTCCTCTTGCTCAATCAGAGTTACTAGTAAATACCTCAACACGCTAATATCCACTAGCTTGATAAAACAAACCACGTCCTAGATGGGCTTTGAGATACCTCACATTTCTTAGAACAGCTTCCCAGTGTGGAAGATGAGTAGACATAAACTGACTAACCAAGCTAACTGCAAATGAGATATCTGGATGAGTAACGATAATATAATTCAGTTTTCCAACCAAGCGATGATATTGATCAGGATTAGAAAGCAACACCCCGTGATCGACACACAATATGACAGTAGGATCATAGGTGTCTCAACATGTTTCGACCCCAATAAACTAGTCTCATCAAGAGTATCCAACACATATTTTCTCTGCGATAGGTTAACACCATCCTTAGACTGTGCTACCTCAATACCCAAGAAATATCTCAACTTGTCCAAGTATTTGGTATGAAACTGACGCTGTAGGAAAAGTTTCAAATCATCAATACCTTTTTGATTATCGCCTGTACTGAACTTGCGAAACCAAGCCCTCGGAGATTGTTTGAGCCCATAAAGAGCTTTCCAAAAGGCGACATACCTGAGAAGACTTCCCCTGAGCAACAAACCCTGGTGGTTGCTCCATATAAATTTCCTCAATGAGAAGTTGAACAAAGCCAAGTTTGGCAACTGGTGAAAAGGTCTCGGCATAATCGACACCATAAGTCTAGGTATAGCCTTTAACCACAAGACGAGCTTTGTAACGCTCAACAATCCTATTGGGACGATACTTCGCAGTGAACACCCAGTGACACCCAGCAGTAGTCTTTCCAAGAGGAAGAGGTACCAACGTCCAAGTATTAATGCTATGAAGAGCAAACATCTCCTCCTTCATGGCTGTCCGCCACTCAGAAATGGACAAGGCCTCCTAAACAATGTTAGGAACAAAAACAGAAGATACAGAAGTAGCAAAAGCACGGAGGAATGGGGAGAGGTGATCATAAGAGACAAACTGAGCAATAGGATGAGAAGTAGTACATTTGTGAATACCTTTACGGAGTGCAATCGGTAAAGAAGCCAAATTAGGAGATGATGGAGGGTCCAGATCTCGCAACGGAGGAGAAGACGGAGCGGTGGGCGAAAGCGGAGCCCCGGTGGACCTTTAGGATGGCAAACATATACCTGCAATAGGGGGGGATGGAGGGGGCGGTGTAGGAGGCGGGGGGAAGGGCTCCCGAACGTGCATATAGTCTGACAAGTCCTCTGAAGGAGAAGTACCCCTAGAACACGCAAAAATTGGTAGGGATTCATGGAAAGTAACATCGGCACACACAAACTGACAACGAAGAGTAGGAGAATAACATTGATATCCCTTTTAAGTACGGGAATAACCCAAAAACGCACACTTGATGGACTGAAAATCAAGATCCCAATCAGGGTCCAGTTCGCGAACATAACACGTGCACCCGAAAACCTTAGGAGGAAGGGAATGAAGGGGGAGATCAGGACATAATAAAGCATATGGTATTTGGACCCCTAAGACAGTAGATAGCAGCATCCTATTAAAAAGATACCCAGCAGTAAGAACCGCATCACTCCAATAACATTTTGGAACATTCATTTGAAATAAGAGGACACGGGTAACTGTCAAGATGTGGCCCAGTTTGTGTTCGGCAACTCCATTTTGTTGTGAAGTCCGAGCACAATAGGACTGATATATAATCTCATGTACATCTAAAAACTATGATAAAGCAGTACGAAAATACTCACGAGCATTATCAGAACGAAAAATGCGAATAGGCACACCAAATTGTGTTTTTATTTCCTCATAAAAAGATTTAAAAATGGAGTACAACTAGAAAGTTTTCTCCATAAGATAAATTTAAGTAGCCCGAGACTAATCATCCACAAATATTACAAAATACTGAACGTGAGAACGTGATGGAACATGCATATGACCCCAAACATCTGAATGTTCTTGTTAGAATAGCTTATTAGTATTTGTCCCACATTGGCTAGCTAAGTAATGTATCTAGTCGTCTCATAATATAAATAAAGGTTTCATGTGTTAGGGTTAATTAACACCCTACACTTCTCTCTCTCTCTCTCTCTCTCTCAATCAACATGGTATCAGAGCGAGTTCTGATTCTACCATAAACCATCATCGTCATCCAAAAAAAAAAAAAAAAAAACCCAAATTCGACCACTGTTCATCGTCTTCTACAGCCGCCTACCAGAAACAACCCTAAATCGACCCTCTCCATCCACAGAAAAACCTAAATCGAACCCTAGCTCGACTTTCTAACCCTCGTCCTATCCTTACACACCTAAATCGAACCCTATTTGACCCTGACCACATCGAAACCCTACCTCTGACCTTCGAACCCCTTATTAATCGAGACCCAGTGGTTTTTCGACTTTCAATGACTCACGTTCGAACCTATCCCTTCAATTTCGAACCCCAATAAGGTGATTTGGAAGCTTACCCAGTGCTTGAGTTACTCTCAGCCGTGATTCGTTGGATCTGGTTTGCGGCGAACATCGTCACTCCTTCTACAGTAATCGTCGACCCCTTTGTTGTGGCTTGGTTTTGTGATCTCCGGTTCGACCTGCTGTTCGTAAGTGGTCTTCATTTATCTTTGGGTTATCGATCCGATCCGATGCTTCACGTTCTTCGATCATTCTTCGTTGCTCGATTGTGGTTTCGTATCCTATTCATGCGTCTACAGTTCCTCTCCAACCTATATTGATATTCGGTAAAGGCTTTTTCTATGTCATTGTTATATCGGTTCTTTGCATCGGGATTATGGGTTATCTTGCCTCGTCATTAATTGTCCAAATTGGTAGTTTGTTGGTAGTTCTTTGCTCCTGTTAGTGGTTGTTGTGCTCTGTTGGTGGAGGTTTGATTAATTGGTAGTCTTTGGTCTATCGGTGGTTGTTTGTTGGTGGGTGAAATTTTGCCTCTCCATTATTTGGCACGATGTCTGCGGAAAAGTCACTTCGGTTCTAATTCTAGTTCTATTGTTATTGGAAGTTCTTCTAGCTCTTCTCGGCGTCGTGAAAAAGAGTCAATTACCTCCATTCTATTGAATGGTAATAATTATGCTATTTGGTCTCGTCTTTGTTAAAGTTTATTATATGGGTGAGCGGAAATTTCGCTATTTGAGATGATCCTCCCGCCAAAGAGGCTAAGGATTATGGTGATTGGGAAGCTGAGGATTGTCATATCCGTGTTGAGTTGTGGAATAGTATGGAACCCCAGATTAGTGCTCCTCTGTTTTATCTCGACACTGCCAAACAAGTGTGGAATCGGCTTGTCGGGATGTATTCTGGTGTTAACAATCTTCGTCGTACATATGATCTTCACCACCAGTTCTTTTCTTTGTCCATCGGTTCTGGATCTTTGGAGGACTACTATTCTAAGTTTCGTGGGACTTGTGAGGAACTCTGTGTTTATGAGCCTATCTCAAGTGATCCTCAGGTTATGGAGCGTCAGCGTGAGCGTTTGGAGGTCGCTCGATTTTTATATGGTTTATCGTTGTTCTATGATCCCGTTCGGTCTCAGATACTGGGAGAGCGGGAGTTGCCCTCTCTTGATGAGGTGTTTAGACGTCTTCGTCAGGCTTCTTATTCCGATGCTGGTTCTGTTTCTCAGCTAGCACCGATCATCGCTCGCTTTAGTTTGGTGGTGGCCGTGGTCGCGCCCGTGATTCCGGGTTTAGATCGTGGTCGTGGTTACGGAAGTCAAGTTCGGTGGCTATGATTCCGTAATGTGATTTTGGTGGTCGCGGTGATTCTGGGTCTAGTGGTCGTGGTTTTGGTCGTGGTGGCAATAGTCATGGTCGCACGTCAGGGGGAGGTAGTTCTGGTCGCAGTGGTTCTGGTCGTGGTCGCGGTACCCGCTTTTGTACTCATTGTAAGAGTACAAGTCATACAGTGGACTTTTGTTATGATCTTCATGGTTTTCCCAAGCTCATCAAAGTTGCCTCCGAGGATACTGGGACGGTTTGCTCAATCTTTCGCCGATAGTGTGGTTATTTATTTGGTGAGGATTACAGCGTTTCTTGTCATTTCAGTGGGACGAGTCTTCCATCGCTACGCTTGCTCGACCGGTTCATCCGTTGCTGTGTTGCCTCATCCTCCTCATCTCCTTGGGTCATTGACTCGGGAGCTACGAGATCATATGACCTGGTACACCTACTTTTTTCCTTGGTCAGTGATCGGTTGGTAAATCATCACATGTCACCTTAGCCGATGGTTCTACCTTCTTTATTCTTGGTTTGGAGCTCCGTTCTGTCACTTTCTCTTACTTTGAATTATGTATTACATGTTCCTCGTTTTCCATTTAACCTTATGTCCGTGAGTCGCCTTACCAAATCTTTAAATTGTTCCGTCACATTTCTTCCTCATGGCTGTATTTTTGAAGGATCTCACGACGGGGAGGAAGATTGGGTGGGGGCATTGAGCGAGGCGGCCTATATTACTGCCGGTTCCTCGGCTGTTGCCCTTCGGACATCGAGTCACCGTACCAACAAGCATTGTCGCCTTGGCCATCCATCTCTCCCAGTTTGAAGCATCTTGTTCCCTCGTGTCGTTCCCTCAATAAGTTGGTGTGTGAAGTTTGTGAGTTTAGTAAACACCGACGAGTCTCTTTTTATCCTAGGGTTGAGCGTCGTGCATCGCGTCCTTTTCGGTTGGTTCATTCGGACATTTGGGGGCCTATTCATGTGCCCAAAGTGTTTACAGTTTTAAGTATTATGTTATTTTTGTGGATGATTTTTCTCGTATCACATATCTTTATCTAATGAAAGAGAGGTCCAATTGAAATCGTGTTTAAATCTTTTTTTACAGTTAAGAATCAAATTTCATTAAAATATCAATTTGATAAATTGAATATTTTCGTTCGGATCCTTTCTCGTGAATATTTATTCGGTCTCATTATTCTCAATTTCTTGATGATCATGGCATTATTCACCAATCAAATGCGCTCGGTCTCCACAACAAAATGGAGTTCTTTGAGCGCAAGATTCGACACTTGTCGAGGTTATGCGTGCTTTACTATTTCATTTCATGCGGGTTCCTAAGTCATATTGGAGTGATCATTTCGGGTTCTCACTTTTAAAAATGCTTTTCTGTTATTTAATCAACCGTATGCCCTCTACGGTCTTAGGTGGTCAGGTTCCCCCATAAGGTCTTGTTCCCTAGTCGGCCTCTCCATTCATTACCCCCTCGGGTTTTTGGGTGCACTTGTTAAAAATGCTTTTCTCCATGGTGATCTTCAGGAGGAAGTCTACATGGAGCAACCACCTGGGTTTGTTGCTCAGGGGGAGCCTCATTAAGGTATGTCGTCTTCGCAAAGCACTTTATGGACTTAAACAATCTCCCAGAGCGTGGTTTGGCAAGTTTAGTGATGCTATTATGAGGTTTGGCATGCGTCGAAGTCAGTCCGATCACTCTGTATTCTCCCTCATGTCGGCTCGAGGGAAAGTGTTACTTATTGTTTATGTTGATGACATTATTATTTTTGGAGATGATCGGAGAGGGATTGATGAGTTGAAACAATTCTTACATGTCTCAATTCCACACTAAAGATTTGGGTAAGCTACGATATTTCTTGGGTATTGAGGTGGCACGATCCAAGGATGGGATTAGTTTGTCGCAAAGAAAATATGTGTTGGATATTCTAGAAGAGACGGAGGTTTATTGGGAGCTAAACTGTGGAGACTCCGATGGATCCTAATGTCAAACTTTGCATTGATCGGGGAGGTATTTCCTCTTCGGATCGGTAGATCGTCGCTTAGTTGGTAAGTTGATTTATCTTACCAATACTCGTCATGATATCTCATTTGCGGTTAGTATGGTGAGTCGGTTTTATGTCCGCTCCTCGTCTTCCACATTGGGAGGCTTGCATTCGCATTGTGAAGTATCTTAAGGCTCACCGGACGTGGCTTATTTTATCGTTATAATGGTCATTTGCGTGTTGAGGCATTTATCGATGCAGATTGGGCGGGTGGTCACCTTCGATAGACGCGTTCAACAACCGGTTCTTTGTACTTTTATTGGTGGCAACCTAGTTACTGGAAGAGTAAGAAGCAAACCGTTGTTGCAAGGTCTAGTGCAGGAGGCGGAAAGAGTACCGTGCTATGGCTCATACTACATGTGAGGTTGTTTGGTTGAGATCCTTTCTTGAGGAGCTTGGATTTCGAGTGCAGTTACCCATTCCTATGCATTGTGATAATCAGGCGGCGATACATATTGCCTCAAACCCGGTGTTTCATGAAAGAACCAAACATATTGAGGTAGATTGTCATATCGTTCGAGAGAAGATTGACAGCGGTATTTTGGCTACACCTTTTGTACCCACGGGAGCTCAGATTGCAGATATTTTTACTAAGTCATTGTTTAAACCCCGTTTCGAGTTTTTATGTAACAAGCTGGGATTTTGTGATATTTATTCTCCAGCTTGAGGGGGAGTGTTAGAATAGCTTATTAGTATTTGTCCCACATTGGCTAGCTAAGTAATGTATCTAGTCGTCTCATAATATAAATAAAGGTTTCATGTGTTAGGGTTAATTAACACCCTACACTTCTCTCTCTCTCTCTCTCTCTCTCTCTCTCTCAATCAACAGTTCTAAAGTGAAAAGGACTCAACACACGACGGGACCATCCGTTTAAGGTTCTGAAGAGACGGATGATCAGGGCGACCATGATACTGGTAAGGTAAAACTTGATAGTTTCAGAGACGACAAACAGAGGAAGAAACTGTGTTATTTTTGAATGAATGAAAAGCTACGCTATTACATGTTTAAATAGGAGAACGGCTAAGCCTAGAAGGAAAAGAGGCTACGCTAAAAGGAAAGATTACAAGGTATGATCATTGCCTAAAGTAGAAGATCACAATACACGCAATCAATTCCTAAAATAAAAGATATAGAATATATGATTACAAGGTGATCATATATTCCTAAAATAAAGAGATACACATTTCACACCCCCCCCCCCCCAAAACTCAAGATGCGAGAGTAGAGAGCATCGAGAGTTTGCCAAGGAGAAAGCGAAACCGAGCAGCAGTGTGAGTCTTGGTGAAGAAGTCTGCCAAATGCAGCGTAGAAGAGATGAAGGGCAAAGTGATGGTGTCAGACTGAAGATGCTGGCGAATGAAGTGACAATCAGTTTCACTATGCTTGGTACGCTCATGGAAGACCGAGTTGTGGGCTATTTGAATAGCACTCTTGTTATCACAATAAAAAGGCGTTGGGGAAGTGACAGAACCACCCATATCAGAAATAAGCCAGCGAAGCCACACAAGTTGAGACGTAGCCTGAGCCATTGCAACAACAGCGGTGGAGCGAGCAACAACAAATTGCTTTTTACTTCGCCAGGAGATAAGAGAATCACCGAGGAAAACACAAAGACCTGAGGTAGATTTGCGATCACTAATATCCCCGGCCCAATCAGCATCGACATAAGCGTGAAGTGTCAAACTAGATGTAGAAGAGAGCAAAAGACACTGATGTAGAGTACCACGGACATAACGGAGGATGCGTAATAGAGCCGCCCAATGTGTAGACCGAGGATCAGAGACAAATTGACTAATAATATGAACAACATAGGCAATATCCGGGCGAGTCACCGTAAGATAAACCAGACAACCGACCAATTCACGGTATTCTGTAGGATCCTCAAGCGAAACACCATCCGAAGCAGAGAACTTGGCATGAAGTTCAAGGGGAGTATCAACAGTCTTGGTGTCAGTGAGATGAGCGCGATGAAGAATATCAGAAGCATACTTGGATTGCCCCAGAAGATACCCCTGAGGAGAAGAAGCAACCTCAATGCCAAGAAAATAACAAAGAGGGCCCAAATCTTTCATTTCAAACTCACGGAAGAGATGACATTTGACGTCACTAATGGCGGTAGTATCAGAACCTGTGATAATCATATCATCAACATAGAGCAACAGAAGAACCAAACCATGAGGCGTGCGACGAAGAAAGAGAGCAGAGTCATGCATACTTGGCTTAAAGCCAATCTGAAGAGCCGCAACTTGAAATCGTGCATACCAAGCACGAGGGGATTGTTTCAAACCATAGAGAGCCCGACGTAAGTGACAAACAGTACCGGAGGGATGAGAGAAGCCATGAGGAGGGCGCATATAAACCTCTTCAGAGAGAAAGCCATTGAGATACAGCTGCAACAGAGATCAAGGTGCGAACAGTCGTCATTTTAGCGACGAGAGCAAAGGTCTCCTTATAATCAATGCCATACTCCTGAGAAAAACCTTTAGCGACTAGGCGAGCTTTGTACCGTTCCAAGGAGCCATCAGAATGAATCTTGACCTTGTAGACCCATTTGCAACCAATAAGATTCTTTCCAGGCGGGAGTGGAACCAACTCCTAAGTGTGATTTTGAGCAAGAGCAGCGAGTTCAGCGTTCATGGCATCCACCCAATTGGGATCTTGACAAGCTTCTTTGTAAGACCTAGGCTCGAAATAAGTGTGAATTCGAGAAAGAAATGATTGGTATGAAGAGGAGAAACAAGTGCAACGATGGAGGTAGATGACATATGAGAAGACCGATATTGTTGATACTCATCCTCTGGAATAGTGACTACACCAGGGGCGATGCTAGAAGAAAACTGTGGACCATCATCCTAGGAAACTGTGACTTGGTGGGCGGATGATTATCAGCATTGCACCAAGTGCAGTGACAAGGCACCCACCCACGGCCTCAGCCACCTCCTCCTAGTACTCGACCTCCACGGCCACAATCACGACCATAACCTCGGCCTGAATCCAAGGTTCTAAAACTCGCTAGGCGCTCCCAGGTCGGCCGGGCACCTTCTAGCTTCCAGGCCGAGTACTCGGAGAGTACTCGGGCGCCCAGCAATTACTCGATTAGGGGTCTATTTGTAATTTTTAAGAATTTTTCTGAGGTAAATATGATATTTCTTAAAAAAAAAAGGGTAAAGTGTAATTTTTTTGGGTAAATTGGTGTAAAGTTTTATCACTGTATAGTGTGTACTTATTTCCACCCTTGAAATTATCGATCTTTTTAACACTGGAGAGTGGAAACGAAGTTGAAGAAAAAAGAGATCTGGAGACCCGTCGATCTAGCTGCGATCAATAAGTCCGTGACGACGACATCTGAAGACGAGACGATCTGAGGTGAGCAGTGGTGACTCCAATCAACGACTAACGAGCAGTGGTGATGATTAGAGGTGACGAACAGTGGTGAGTCCAGAGTCGACTCGACGACGACGACAATCAGAGGTTACTGGTGAGTCGACGATCGGAGGTGAGTCGACGATCGGAGGTGAGTCGACGATCGGAGGTGATTTGACGACGACGATTGAAGTCGATGACGAGCAGAAGAGAATAGGCGACTCAACTTCTGGCCCAATTTCTGTCTTCTGATCGAAGAATACGATTTAGGTTAGAATAAATCAAACCTCCAATTGGCTAAATTTCTTTTTTCCAACCCGACGTTTTTCCGACTTGCTCCGCCTAGTCGCGACTCACCGAGTCGGCGTCTAGTCACGACTCACGCCTCGGCGAGTCCTCGGCGACTAATGCCGACTAGTTTCCGAGTAGACCTTCCAGCGACTTCTTCTACCGACTAGGCCATAGTCGCCTCGGTGAGGCACCTTCCAACGAGTAGTCGCCGACTACTCGGCCGAGTTGGCCGAGTTTTAGAACACTGCCTGAATCACGACCAAAAACACCACGGCCAACTGCCCCTGACGTCGGACCACCACGAGGAGCCTGAGAGACTAAAGTTGAATGGTTAGAAGGTATCTGAGATGCAGAAGTAGAACCCATATCAGAAATACTAGCCCGACAAATACGACTGAAAACCTCACAAAGTGAAGGTAAAGTTCGTTCTCCCAAAATCTGCAAACGGACTGAATCATATGTAGGCAAACTAGACAGAAATCGAGCAACGAACAAAGACTATTGCTGACGCTCCAAAACTTGAATATCAGCCGAAATAGGCTGACAAATCGGGATCTCCTCTCAAATACCACGAAACTGAGCATAATGAGCCTCCAAAGACTGTTCGCCCATGGTCAAAGAGAAAAATGTACGTTGAAGATTATATATCTGACGAAGATTGTTAACATCAGAACACATCTCTTGACCCTATCTCCATACCTGCTTGGTTGTGGGCCTGTGGCCCTATGGGTAAAAACAACAAAACACCACTAATCTGGGGTTCCATACTTATAAGTCGGGACGAATGCAAACGTCCTCAGATTTCCTTGCAGCAAACGTTGGACTAGTTTGTTCAGTAAATGTTTGGTTAGTTTTAGTACCAGACCTACACAGACAACATGCATTATCAACCCTCATTCCCCAACTCCTGAGGCAGTCCATTGTACTTAGATTTTGAAGCACAGCAAGCCACAAAATGAAGGACCATCTAGGGACAAGATTCCCATCCCATACTACATTATGACAACCCTGAACTGGGTATTTCTTATTGAGCAGTGAAGGAACCACTGACATGAGGTAACCATGCTCCAGAATCATCTTGGTTTACAACAGGCAGAAAAGGAGTTCGGGCAATGATATTTTGAATGACAGGATTCCTCAACCTAGGCCAATTCATGCTCAATAATGGAAGCAACCTTAACACAGAGATCTTACAAGATTAGACAAAATCCTCTCCCCAAATCTAGCATACAAGGAGACAAAGGGATGCCAGTTAACCATCCATAAAAAGGTACTCCTACCATTCCCAATCTGGTATTCAATCAATGGCTGCCTTAAATGTCTAAGACCAAGAATTTTCCACATGGTCCAAGAAGCATCACAGAGTACTGCCATAGATCATAAGTAGTGGAGCTTAATGATGTAGGTATTGACCCATTTTACCCACAAGGTAGCTGCTTTCTTGCATGAAGCCCTAGCTCTATGTCTAAATGGCTGACATCCTGAATGTGCATGATAATCCCTCCATCCATTCTTTGTCTTTCTTGGGAGTTCCAACACATGAAGGGAATATGGAATTAATGTACTTGAATTCAAATCCCAATTGAAATATGATCATGTTTTTCGCAATCGAAATATTTTATTACCGTCTATGAGGCACCAACACATACCTACCCGTCTCAGACTGCTTATGCAGCACTGAAAAGCCAAATAATTCATTGTATCCATGTCGAACGTGCCATGTGGCGTGTCCAATTAACTATTTTCATTTTCAAGTGGAAACACACGGGGGACACATTGGAGGCACGTAGGGGGAATGAGTGTCTTAAGTTAGACAAGGGTGGGGACATGGTAGGTGGTAAATTTATGATTGAAACTTTATTCAGAGGTTAAGTTTAATACTACAAGAAAAAAAGAAAAAATTGCAAATAAACAAATTTCAACCTGATAAAACCCAAGTTTATATGGTAGATTTCAATGAAAAACAACTAGCAATATTACAATAATGTAGATATATACCTTTCTGACATGTCACCCCGCCGTGTACCTACTTTTTTGGAAATTGCCATGTTCCACATCCATATCAATATCCTTATTTGTATCCATGTCCATGTTTCTAAGATAACAGCTTATGATGGTTACTAGTTGGTTATACAAATGCAAATACCTTTTCTTAAGATTTTGCCATCTCAAATAGAATATATAACCAACAATAAGGGACGGAGGCAGGAGAGATTTAGGGATTTGATTACAGCAGAAACAGTTAAGGTTTGTCAAACCAACTGGTATTCACTGTTTCAAGTGGAATCAGGGTCTGATCTAAACAAGGAAAACTTCAAGGGACAGGATAAAAGGTTCAAATGGCTTCAGATTGTTTCACAAAGTTTGTTAAAGATTGCAAGTGTAGAGAAGAAAATAGCCATCCAGTGTATCAAACAAAAGACACGTGTCCCGATGCCAAATATATACGTACCCTTTGGGGATGAAATAAACTATGTAAGAATATACATGCCCTATAATGGCACTCATTGATCATTGCATAATTTACAATGAAAGGTGGACGCTACTACTTTCAACTTTTTAACTCCAATTAGCACAATTAAAATGCAAACCCTGTTTCCATTTTTAACTCATGCCCTCATCCTAAACCTCAAAGTCATTCTACAAGAATTTCAGTTTTGTAATATAGGACATAAGACACTGCCTTTCCACCAGGATTACAATAAAAAGATACAACTGCGACTAGAAACAAGACAAATAATGCATTTTTCAGGAGATTCCTTAATATGCGCAGAGGGCTGACCATGTGCAAGTAATGAATTTCAATCTGAAACAAAAAAACATGAAAGATATAAGTAAAAAGCTCATACATCATACATACCTTCAGCATGATAACAATTCTGGTTCTACAGACTATAAAGTTCTTGGGACTCCATAGGAAATGACCAGTACCGCAAGAGTGATTCTACAGTTAGCCTCTGAGTTGCACAAAGCATAGAGATGAAAAACCGACAACCGTCAATCTTGTATTCCTCAAGCGGATTCCTTTGCCCGAAACTTCTCACATTTACCTGCAGAAACATGGTCCACATAAACCTATGCAATATGAAAGCTGAAGAGTGCCATATCAGCAGAGATAAAAAGTATACCGCCGAACTGAGCCTGTTCATGTTTACAAGATGATCCCTCCAGAAACAATCTAGAGTTTTCACAAGAACTGCCCTCTGCATTGCATGATAATCCGCACGTAAATAGGTCTAACTTTTAAAAATCCACTAAAATTATAATTAGCCATTCCTCGGATATTCTTACGTCTCTAAAAGATATGCAATTCATACCACAATTTTTTTCGATCGAAACAGTTACAAAGATACATAACTAATTTTTTTTTCAGACAGACCAAGAAATATCTGGTGTGCTCAGAGTGGTTACATCATAATAAAACCAATCCATCACCCAAGCAAATATGCAAACGAATCCATAAATATGCAAATCCAATCCATCACACAAGTGATGCAGGAAATATGTTACCTCTATTTCCTTCACATATGCATCATCGTAACCAGATTCTTGTACAACGTCTAAATATGAAGCAATTAAATAATCTCCAAGGTACTTGCGAAGAATATTAGCAGTTCCTTTGTACTTTCCATCTCTGCATTGATCATGTGGCTCATACAAATCAAATTCTATGTGAAAAGAATACAAAAGCCAAATAAATTGCTCAGTTTTACCGTATGGACGATATCAAGTAAAGTATGCACTCACTTGGGGGAATCATCAGAGCATATGGCAAGCCAACGTTCCAATGAGGAAGTCTTCCTCCTGATTCCTCTGAAGGTATTTGGGGGTGATGGCAAGTTTGGCAAGTCAAAATCACTTATATTTACAGCGCTTAACCTTTGAAGCTGTTCAAGGGATTTCAGTAAAGCTTTGTCTGTAACAGCCACAAATGACTCTGTAGAAAACCCGTTACTTAATGGTTTGTACTGATGAGTGATGATTATAACACAAAGAATCTGCACTATATACAGAGCAAAATGGTAAACAAACTCACTGTTCAATATCTTCCCTCCAATTCCAGTGAACTCCTTTAAGAGCTTGCCCAAATTCCACTTGCTTGGATGCTATAGATAGGATATAAAGTTTACTCATTATCAGGTTATAAAGGTAACCACACGCCATAATTTTATGAAATTTCCACATACCTTCAGTGGATTGACATTTCCCAAAATCATTTCGTCTACCACTGCTTGCATGTACCTATAAGTTATACCTGTTAGTGTACTCCAGATAATGCCATAGTAAATCACTTTGTAAATAGTAGCAGTGCGGATGATAAGTGTTAGAATAATGTTTAGTACCTGTCAGTCATAACTGTTAGTATACTCCAGATAATGCCATAGTAAATCACTTTGTTAATAGTAGCAGTGTGGATGATAAGTGTTAGAATAATGTTTAGTCTTTGTCCTACATTGGTTAAGTTGAGTCCTGTTACAAGATGCTCATAATATAAATAAAATTATATTGTGTTAGGGTTAATTAACACCCTAAACACTTTTCTTCTCTTCTGCTCTCTCCTAAACAACATGGTATCAGAGCTAAGGTGAACATTATCGGTAAAGTAATACAGGCCACCACGTTCAACACCGCCACCAATCTTACTCCCCATCGCTTCGTCGTCAATTTGTTTTGTGCAGATGTTACATTTAATGAGTTGTTGCCGTTTTATTCGGGAACACAAACTCCTGCTACGGATGAGTCTGAGTTTGTCTTCCCTATAGCGGTCCCATTGGTACATAAACTCATGTTCCTCCAATGAAACCCTTGCAGGTGTATGTCCGTTGCGACAAAGTACCATCTGCCCCACCAGTGCCCGCCCCGACGACTCCTCCATCACAAGATCCGGTAGTTTCTTCTTCCTTATTTGACCTTGATCTTCCTATTTCTCAAAGTAAAGGTACTCGTACTTGCCCTTCTCATCCCATTTATCACTATGTCGCATATAATCACCTGTCTCCTTCCCTTCATACCTTTACTTGGTCCTGTACAGGAGGCTATTTCTTTGTCTGAGTGGCGGACAACAATGAAGATTGAGATGACTGCTCTCCATGAAAATGGCACTTGGGAGTTGGTGTGAAGTCCCACATCGCCTGGGTACCAAATTAATATGAAGAACATAAGCATGAGGGCACCCTCACTTCATGAGCTAGCTTTTGGAGTTGAGTTCTACCCAAGACCGTGTAACATGGTATCAGAGCTGGGTAACATAGATGGGTAGGGTGCGTGTCCCTGTCCTGCACGCGGCAGGTGCTGCCGAGTGAGCACGCTGCGCGTGAGAGAGGGTGTGAAGCGAAGTCCCACATCGCCTCGGTACCAAATTAATATGAAGAATATAAGCGTGAGGGCACCCTCACTTCATGAGCTAGCTTTTGGAGTAGAGTTCTACCCAAAACCGTGTAACAGTTGGTTCCTCTTCCGCCAGGGAAGTCTACTTTGGTTGGTGGTGGGTCTTTACGGTCAAGTATAATCCGGATGGCATTGTTGAGCGGTATAAGGCCCGCCTTGTGACCAAAGGCTATACCCAAACATATTGAGGTAGACTGTCATATCGTTCGAGAAAAGATAGACGGAGGGGTGTTGGCTACTCCATTCATATCTATAGGAGCTTAGTTAGCTGATATCTACACCAAATCATTGTTCAAACCGCGTTTAGAGTTGTTATGTAAGAAGCTAGGATTTTGTGATATTTATTCTCCACCTTGATGGTGAGTGTTAATGTTAGATTCCAGAGAGAGAGAGAGAGAGGGTAAACATATTTTCTCATTACCGTAAAAATGGGTCTATACACAGACATATACAAGAGCAACTCTATACATGACCAAACTACCCCTAGGAATAGAAAACATAACAACTGAACCCTAACTTATCATAACTTAACACTCCCCCTCAAGTTGGTGTAAAGATATCTATCAAGCCCAACTTGAATACAATGGGGTGAAAACTTTTACTACTAAGACCCTTAGTAAATACATCGGCCAATTGGTCTTCGGATCTCACAAAAGGCATGCATATCAAACCGGTGCTCAGCTTTTCCTTGATGAAATGCCTATCAATCTCAACATGCTTTGTTCGATCATGTTGAACAGGATTATGAGCAATGTTGATGGCTGCTTTGTTATCACAGTAGAGCTTCATAGGACTACAATCAGGAAATCCCAAATCATGCAAGAAGGTTTGGAGCCATAAAAGCTCACAAACACCATGAGCCATGGCTCTGTACTCAGCCTCTGCACTAGACCTAGCTACCACAGACTGCTTCTTACTCCTCCATGTAATCAAATTTCCTCCAAGGAAGGTGCAATAGCCAGAAGTAGATCGCCGATTTAGAGAACAAAACTCCTTTACCTGGGGCAGATTTAAGATACCTCAAGATACGATAAACTGCATCAAGATGACTAGTACGAGGTTCATGCATGAACTGGCTCACGACCCCCACAGCATAGGAAATATCTGGTCTAGTGTGAGATAAGTATATCAGGCGACCCACAAGTCTCTGATATCTTTCCTTTTCTGTAAGCTCCCCCACATTGCTACAAAGATGATGGTTGGCCTCAATGGGAGAATCAGTTGGCTTACATCCCAACATACCAGTTTCTTCCAAGAGATCAAGTATGTACTTCCTTTGAGAGATAAAAATTCCTTTGTCGGATCTAGCCACCTCCATTCCAAGAAAGTACTTCATAGACCCCAAATCCTTAATCTCAAACTCTTGAGCAAGGAGAGCTTTAAGGCTACCAATCTCATCCACATCATCACCTGTCATGATTATGTCATCCACATAAACAATAAGAATGGCAATCTTACCATTACTTCTCTTGATGAACATAGTATGGTCAGCATGACTCTGTTTGTATCCAAATCTCAGCATGGCTTTAAGAAACCTATCAAACCATGCTCTAGGAGATTGCTTCAAGCCATAGAGTGCCTTCTTCAATCGACACACCTTTCCCTCGGTTTGAGATGAGGAAAAACCCGGTGGAATAGCCATGTACACTTCCTCCTCTAATTCGCCATGGAGGAATGCATTCTTCACATCAAACTGGTGAAGAGGCCAATTCAAATTGGCAGCACAAGAAAGTAGGACTCGCACAGAGTTCATCTTCGCTACAGGGGCAAACGTCTCCTCATAGTCAATACCATAGGTTTGTGTGAAACCCTTGGCAACCAGTCTGGCCTTGTATCTCTCAACTGTCCCATCAGCTTTGTGTTTCACAGTGAACACCCATTTGCACCCCACAGGTTTCTTCCCTCATGGAAGAGATACTAACTCCCAAGTGCCATTCTTTTTTAAAGCCGTCATCTCCTCTACCATAGCTCCTTTCCACTTAGGTATCATGAATGCATCCTGCCAATTCTGTGGAATAGATATAGAAGAAAGAGACGAAACAAAAGCACGATGCAAAGGAGATAAACGCTCATAAGAAACAAACTGGGAAATGGGATGTTGAGTGCATGATCTAACTCCCTTTCTAAGAGCAATAGGAGCATTATGATCATCAACAATAGTAGGAAGAGAATCATTACCAGATGAATCAGCGGGAGAGTCCGAAACTGGAGTAGGTAATGGAGATTGGCAAAGTGGCACTGCACATGTAGACTTGTCTTTATTCCTTCGAGAAAAGGTCTGCAAATTTGGCCTATCCAGTCTTTCCCGATCATCATGCTCTGCTCTTTCTGTAGGTAAAGGTTCTTTCTCCCCCTCACCATGACGAGGTAAAGGATAAGACCACGACTCAGGAGTATGAAATGTCAACATCTCTTCCTGTCTATCATTCTCCCCCTGAAGAGATGAAGTGGACAGAGGATAAAGAGATTCGGTTTCCCAAAAGGTGACATCCATGGAGACATACATTTTGCGAGAGTGCGGGTCATAGCATTTATAACCCTTCTGAGTGGGAGAATAGCCAAGGAAAATACACTTGCGGGCTTTGGGATCCAGCTCACCACCTGGGTGCTTAGGAGCATGAACAAAACACACACAACCAAAGACTTTGGGTGGGAGAGATGAGACCCGAGAACCTAAAAGAACCTTAATCGGAGTTTGGAACTGAAGAACACTAGATGGCATGCGGTTGATAAGAAAAGCCGCAGTAAGGACAGCTTCGCCCCAAAAATGTTTAGGGACTTGCATTGTGAACAATAGAGAGCGGGCTACCTCAGCAAGATGACGATTTTTGCGCTCTGCAACTCCATTTTGTTGTGGAGTGCCAACACAAGAAGTCTGAAAAAGGATGCCAGAGTCATTAAGGTATGCCCGTAACGCCCCATCGATATACTCAGTCCCATTATCACTACGGAGGACTTTAACGTTAGCATCAAACTGAGTACGCACCATTTGATGAAAAGATTTAAAGCACGAAAAGACCTCATTTTTTGCCTTTAACAAATACACCCAGGTGACACGAGAATAACAATCAATGAAGGTGACAAACCAGCGATAACCAAACCGAGATGTGACAGGAGACGGACCCCAAACATCAGAATGAATGACCATAAATGGCGAATCACTCCTTTGATTGACCGGAGCATAAAATGAGCGTTTATGTTTCGCAAGCTCACAAGCTTCACAAAGGAATTGACTCCGAGAACATTTTTAGCCAAACTAGGGAACAATTTTTCAAGAATCCCAAATGATGGATGACCAAGTCTACGATGCCATTGATGTAACAAGGAAAGAGCTGAACCAGTATCTGCTGCAAGAGCTTGACCACATGACAAAGGTGGACAAACTGGATTAGGTGCAGACTCCAGAAAATAAAGGCCCTCATGAGCTTTACCACTGCCAATCATCCTCCCCGTATCCAGTTCCTGAAAGACACAATGTGTAGGAAAAAATGTTACGGAGCAATTCAAGGATTGGGTAAGACTACTAACGGATAAAAGGTTAGTAGAAAAATTGGGAACATGAAGAACTGAGGAAAGAGAAATGGTTGGAGAATAATGAATAGAACCTTTCCCGGAAATAGTAGATAAAGAACCATCTGCTACTCTAACCTTATCCTTACCAGAACAAGTAGAGTAGGAATCAAAAAAGGATGAACAACCCGTCATATGATCCGTGGCACCCGAATCTATAATCCAAGGACGGGAGCTAGATGCACTAAAAGCACTAGCATGAACAGAAGCAAAGAAATCAGAGGCAGTGGAAGTAGAGGCAATGGTAGATGAAGCATCAAGCCGATCCAGTAAGCACCTGAGAGTTTGTAACTCCTCCTCAAAAAGGGCACCAACTTTGAGAGCGATTTTGGAAGTCTCCATTGTACCAATCGAGAAGACAAAGACAACAAAGCTGCTAAAATGCCTCGAAGGAGAGCCTAATAAGCGAATTAACACTCCAAAAGTGTGGAAAAGTACTCGATCTTGTCCAAACGGTAGTGAACCGTCTCCAAATGGTTCCAAATGCCCAACATCAAACCGAGAGCCGGTGAAAACGAACAACCGGTGAACTATGAGGTCAAATAGAGTCAATCCCACCAACCTGGAGTAAACCCAGTCAACTATAAGACCTAAAATGAGTGCTATAGGTGTTGTAGAGAGTTGTAGAGGCCAAATCAATCACAACCTAGTAGTGGTTTGGTAAATCTCACCAACTACGGTGGTCAAAAAAGTGAAATGAGTCACCTACGAGAGTGAACAGGTGGCGGCCGAGCAAGATTACGACCGAAAGTACAGATTAGAGGTCGTAACGCTTGCAACAAGATTTCTCCGGCAGTCTACGGCGGTCGTCGGAGGATCTACGGTGCTCGCCGGAAGCGATTGGTGAAATTGATGAAGACCAGTGAGATACAAACTCTAACGTGAGTCGGGAAGAGGACCGATTTGTGACAACCGACCACCATCGATGTTTTCGTGGTGAGAACGATTCGAAATACCCTCAAATGACCAAATCCAGTTGATTCTATGGTTACCCAAAGGTGTTTTCGAGCACAAATAGGGGTTAAACAAAGTGACTTACGAGCAACATACACGACTTACACCGGTCGCCGGAGCTTGTCGGAGCTCGCGGAGAGCGAGTCGGAGGTCGCCGGAGGGAGGTCAGCCTTCGTTGATGGTGTACGAACAAAATACAGTG
Source organism: Vaccinium myrtillus (assembly GCA_016920895.1). Classification (NCBI taxonomy): domain Eukaryota; kingdom Viridiplantae; phylum Streptophyta; class Magnoliopsida; order Ericales; family Ericaceae; genus Vaccinium; species Vaccinium myrtillus. Next base: position 28,355,985 of record CM029274.1, read on the forward strand.
GGTTTCAGTGGAAACCCAGTCAACTGAACCCAAACTTCAGAAAAAAACGAACGAACACGAAGTCTCTCTGCTCGATCTACTGGAAAAGAATCAAAAGGCATTCCCAATTGAACAATTGATGCTCTGATACCATGTTAGATTCCAGAGAGAGAGAGAGAGAGGGTAAACATATTTTCTCATTACCGTAAAAATGGGTCTATACACAGACATATACAAGAGCAACTCTATACATGACCAAACTACCCCTAGGAATAGAAAACATAACAACTGAACACTAACTTATCATAACTTAACAGTTAAAATAATGTTTAATCTTTGTCCCACATTGGTTAAATTGAGTCCTGTAACAAGATGCTCATAGTATAAATAAAGTTATATTGTGTAAGGATTAATTAACAACCTAAACACCTTTTTTCTCTTCTCCTACTAAACAACAATAAGGTACATCAATGACTAACTTTATGGCCACTTAGGAATATGGTCGGCTGTTTGTATTCTCTTCTTAGGTCAGCCGACCAGCGCAATGAACTACCTGATCACGCAGAGAGGAGATTACTATGATCACAATGAGATGCAGAGAAGCCCATTGGGATCATCCCGACCACCCCCATTGGGAGAACGTGCAAGAAAATAATTATAAGATGTCAACATCAACAATTCAAGAGGAGGATTGGAGCAGAAATAGTACTAAAGTATTAACCAAAATTAGACTCAACCACCATGATGTACAATTGGGTGATATGGGCAGTTGTCATACAGAGAGACTTCTATAATGTCAGGGGTTAAAACTAGAAGAAAGAACATTTGTAATATTCCACATACAAATCAGAAGAGTTAGTTCATCCATTTTTTACCATCAACATTTTTTTGCAACCATTTCTTTGCACGGCCTGGGGATAGAAATTCTTCTATACCTATGACACATTGATCTTGTTTACCCTTAAACATGCTTTACCAAACACTGACCTTTAACATGACATTTTATTCTTGGCGTTTTTTAGGTGAGAACTAAGTGGCCCTATGAGGACCAAACTTTTGAACTTCTAGGGCATTTCCTTTTGATTTCATTGATCCAAACAATTGGTTATTTCGGTGTTTAGAATTTTAAATTATTTAATATGGAGTTTGGATGTTTTTGGATTAGTTCCATGGTTCACTGCCAGTCATCCCCATATTTAAGGTGTTTATGGTCATATAGTGGCTTAGAGACATACTACCAGTGAGGGACAAGAACTAACATTCCCCGGCAAGTTGAACACAAAGTCCGCACGTGAAGCAAACAAATTAGAGGACATAATCCAAGATAGTACACAGGGCCGGCCCTAACGTTTGGGTTGCCCAAGCCCAACATTAGTTTGGTTGCCCACTTAATATTAAATTATTAAAAAATAAAATAAAAAGCTTACAAAAATTCAAAAGTTATTTTAGGGGCCCAAAGCAAACTCCCAATATTGCGCCCCTACATCGTCAGGAGTTCTTTTAATAATTTTACAATACGATTACGAAACTTCAAACTAAAAGGATACAATTATAAAAGATAAATGCAAAAAAAATATAATTGTAAGATTTTTTTTTGAAGAAAATAACAAAGTATCCTCATATTTTAACTATGATTTGTTTTAAAAAAACTAATAAATTGTGTTAGCTCGCTTGATTTGTTTTCAATTTTCCACCATTGGGTTAACTTTTTAAAATTAAATGTAAGAACATATCACATGTATATTATTTGTTGCGTATATTAAAAGCTAAATTTCTAACAATGTAATTGAGTAATATGATTTCGTAATATTTTGGATTGAGAAGGAAAAACAAAAAGTCTAGAACCACACTCAAATGCACCTACATTTACACAAACACATGCATAAATATGTGGGGCTCACTCATATAACACCACAAGTTTGTGTGATCACATACATTTATAAGAGTGCTTGTATATTCGAGTGTATATTTTGAATGTGATCTAGACTTGTTGGGGAAAAAAAAAGGACCGAGGAAAAAGAGGAAGGAATCCTGCTAATATTAAAATAAAAACTACTCCTAAAAGAAAGAAAGAAAGAAAGAAAGCTACACTAGGGGGCAACAGAAAGTACCAAAAAATATTAAAACAAAAACTAAATAGAAAAAAAAAAAAAAGAAAAAAAAAAAGAAAGAAAGAAGGCTAGAGCCTGCGAAACATAAAGTACAATAAAAAGTGATGCCTCTGGGATTCGAACTCAGCCCATCAAGGGGTTTGGCATTACCCCTAACCATCAGGCCAAACCAACATCTTGTGATTTAATTGAAACATTTTATATTTATACATAACTTACGGAAAAAAAAAAAAATTGGTTGCCCCAGCCGGGGTGGGTTGCCCAAGTCCGGAGGCTTGCTCAGCTTACCCCAGCCCTGATAGTACAAAACCGGAAAAAATTATAATGCGCAAAATTGAGCCTTGTTCAAAACCTCTTGATCTCTCTTTGATACCATTTTAAAGCATCCACTCTAAAACAACTGGCAATGAGTGATGCAAACTTGATACGCGTTATTATACCGATGGGAACAAGCTCCAACAAACGCATTTGCGAGAACACATCACCAATAAATGCTCCGCCATCAATATGCCAATTAAATGATCCCTAGGGTCAGCATAACCACACTATTCTAGAAAGAAATCAAAATGCAAAAGAACTTACTACTTATGGAGTAATGTACTTCAAAAAAAACACAAAATCAGGAAGCATTTGCTTATAAGATTTATGCATACATACAAAGCAAAGGCATCATCCTCGACGGATCTACATGAATAGGAGGCACGCTAACTGAATTAAGGAGGAAGTGACTCACTGGAATATGTGTTGGGAACAACTTTCAGAATCACCGGCCAAAATTAATTGTCTAAGGTCATAAACATGCTTTCTTTGCACCTGGCAGAAGTAAAAAAGACACAAATACTTTACGATAATTTAGAACATCTGAAAAACAATTAAGAAGCTAAAGAAGCATAGAAATATTCAAAGAACAAATCAGCGACGAATATATCGAATTTCCAATTCGACTATAAATAAAAAGATTAATATGAGGACATAAACAGAAAGAAAACGATTCATTGGAATTTGTGTACACGTCTTGCAAATGAGAAGAATCCTTCCACACTGAAGTAAAGAGGCCCGCTCTTGTTATTGACTTTCCCACGTCAAAACCTTAACAAGACAAGGCCCCGTTTGAATGCCGGAGATGGCACCCGAATTTGGCACGAGGCTTGATATGTAATCCCAGCCTACACATATGTGGTGTTTGGTTGCGCAATTGGGAAGCCGGATTTGCCAAAGGATGGATTGCAAATCTGGGGGGAGCCGGATTTGCCAACACTGGTCTTACCCCTATCGTTGGCAAATCCGGGTGAAAATGGGTCCATCTTACCCCTCCAAATCCACCCCTGTCGTTACAAACTACAACCAAAGAAAATGAAAAAACAGAGGGAAAAAAAAAAGCAAAATGAATGGAGAAACGAGAGAGAGAGAGAGAGAGAGAGAGAGCTACCGGAGTTGTGCTCACCAAAGCCACCATTGTGCCGCTTCTGTTACCAGAGCTGCTGGTTTTAATTTTTGCTGTTACCGGAGATGTTAAGCTTCTGATTTTAATTTCTTTGTGTTGGGTTTGATCGTTGTAGTTTGCAAGATCTAGAAGTGGGTTTGATCGATGGTGTTGGATTTGAGAAATCACATACAGGGGGGAGAGAGAGAGAGAGAGAGAGAGAGAGAGAGTAAAGTAATTTTTTGTACCCAGGTTTCGTGAATTAGGTGAACCAAGTAAATGCACCCATTTAGGATATAAAAAAAAAAAGTGCACCCATTTATTTTTTTTTTGAATTTGGAACCATTTAAAAAATTCTACAAATTATAGAAAATGTATTTTAAATATTAGTTGAAAAGGGGGACTAAAAAAGTAGTTGACAACGGGACTGTGACATTATTTGAGAATCAGGGTTGCAAATTTTTTTAATTATCCAATTTAATTTTTCAATTATCCATTTTTTTCATTACATTAATAAATTGGGGGCAATTAAGTCATTTGACAACTTATCCTATCATATCTACCTTCCAAATCCCCCTTCTCAAAATACCATCCAAACACTGGATTACAAATCCACCCTTCTCCTATATCCACCCAAAATCAAATTCGTCATCCGAAGAGGCCGCAAATGTTGACACAATGGAGAAGTTGATTTACCCGACATTAAATGGAAAGATGTTTATGAATCCGACTATTGCAAACTTAGCATGTTTTTGCTGATGCAGAGTGGAGATCTAGCAAGGTTCTAAATATCAACTGCCAGGGATGCCGACACATAAAGGGATTGATGAACCTCCAATACCAATAGTAATGTATATATCGGTTAATACTGTTTGTATCGGTTCTTGGCCACTATCAGCAATATCCTGATCTTGAAACTTAGAACTTTGCATTAAGGGAAGTAAGGAGTTCCTTCTGAGAGCTCTGTGGAAGGACATAAGAAAATGATTGAATGATTTTCCTACTAATATAAAATTCTCAAATAGTGACGAGGCAAGTGCGTGCAAGGATATTGTTACTGAGAGAAATAAGATGTCTTGGTAGTTGACTGTTAGAATAGCTTATTAGTGCTTCTTAGTATTTGTCCCACATTGGCTAGCTAAGTAATGTATCTAGTCGTCCCATAATATAAATAAAGGTTTCATGTGTTAGGGTTCATTAACACCCTACACTCTCTCTCTCTCTCTCTCTCTCAAACAACATGGTATCAGAGCATTCTGATCCTAATCCTTCTCTACCGTCTTAACCAAATTTCCAGAAACCCTAACCCAAAAAAAAAAAAAAAAAAAAAAAGTCATCATCCTCGTCTGCCATCTCCAGAAATTCTAACCCTACCAGAAACCCTAGCCACCCATCATCTCTAACCCTAGCCATCCATCATCTCTAGCCACAACCCACCAACTAAACCCTAAATCGACCTCTCTACAGTACTATACATCTCAAATCAATACCTTTATCACCTTTAAAACCCTAAACCGGCACCCCATACCCAGTCCAGTACTCGAATCCTAAATGGCATCGCATATCCTTCCCTGAAACTCTAAACCGACCTTTGAAATCCCATAAATATGCCCCAAATGACCTCTGAAACCTACTGAAAACTGTAACCCAGTTCACGTATGATTTAGAAACTCCATATGTTGCACTCGTCTGGCCTGGATTGCTCTTATCCTGCACTCGCATTTGCTACTCAGTGGATTTCGAGCATACCCAACTGGTCCTTCAACATCGTTAGTTGATTTCATACCTCGTTGGCTTCTTTCAACACTGTTTGACTCTGTTTCTTCCTCGTGATTGGTATATTGCTGGTTGATGTCTGTCGTTTGAAGTGGGTTTCTCATCTCTGGTATTTATTGGGTTGCTCCTGTGGCATTTCCCTCATCTCGGATTTGATTAGCTTCGATCACCTCTCTGTGGTTGCGTTGTGGTATAGTAATCTGATGAGGTACCTGAGTTCTAACTTGTGATTATAGTTCCGTTACTGCTATTTGGGTTATGTTTTCTATCATATTGATGGCTGGTCTAGTCGATTTGGTGATTTTTGGTTCACATGTTGTGATTTGTGGTTCCCGGTGTTAGTCGTGGTTAATCAGGGCAGTAATAGAGACTTGGTTGATTCGTGGCTCGATACACATCTTGGTAGATACAGTTGTTTCCGGTTTATTTGACAGGGTTGGTGGTTGATCAGTTGATTGATTTTGGCAACATGTCTGAAGACAAGTTTGCTAGTTCTGGTTCCAGTTTTGACTCTATTATTATTTGATGTTGATTTCATACGGTGGCTAGTAACAAAGTTTGTCAGTCTGCTGGTTGTTTGGTTTGGTTGCTAGTGGATTCCGAGTTGGTGTTTGAGTTTGTTTATGATGAAGTCTGCTTCAGTTGTTTCTGGCCCTGGATTTGGTGGTCGTGGTTCTAATTTTCGTGGTTGTGGTGGTTTTGGCCATGGTCGCATGTCAGGGGGAGGTAGTTCTCGTAGTTCTCGTCGTGGTAGCTCTAGTTGTGGAAGTTCTGATTATGGTACTCGACAGTGTACCCATTGTGGGGGTACCAATCATACAGTGGAGTATTGTTATGATCTTTATGGTTTTCCCCGGTCTCATCAGGTTGCTATTTCTGAGGATGTTAGACAGTTTACTCATTCTTCTGCCAACAGTAGGGTGACTATCTCAGCAAAGGAGTATCAGCAGTACCAAAGCCTACTGTCACTTCAGACAAGTTCCTCCATTGCTACGTTATCTCGACGGAGTTCCTCCATTGCTTGCATTGCATCTTCTCATTCTTCTAATCATTGGGTTATTGATTCTGGTGCATCTGATCATATGACTGGTACTCCTTCTATTCTTTTCGGTCGTAAGTCTCTCGGTAAACCATCTCGTGTCACCTTAGCTGATGGTTCTACCACCAATGTTACTGGTTTGGGTTTTGTTCATGTTACTTCCTCTCTTACTTTGGATTCCGTACTGCAAGTTCCTCGTTTTCCATTAAATCTTATGTGCATTAGTAAACTTACCAAGTCTTTGAATTGCTCGGTCACATTCTTCCCTAATGGTTGTGTGTTTCGGGATCTCAAGACGGGAAAAGATTGGTGGCGGTGTGGAACGTGGTGGCTTGTATTACTTTACCGATGATTTTCACCCTAGCTCTGTTGCTCTTCAGTCATCAGTGTCACCGTATCAACATCATTGTCGTCTTGGTCATCCATCACTTCAGAACCTTAAAAGGCTAGTGCCTTCATGTAGCCGTGTGGATGCTTTGCCATGTGAAGTCTGTGAGTTTAGCAAACATCATAGAGTATCTTTTTCTCCTAGAGTTGAGAGTCGTGCGTCGGGTCCTTTTGAGTTAGTTCATTCTGATATTTGGGGTCCAATGCATGTTCCTAATATTTTTGGCTTTCAATATTATGTTATTTTGTCGATGATTTCTCTCGTGTTACCTACATTTATCTCATGAAAGCAAGGTCCGAGTTATCTTCTATTTTTAAGTCATTTTATATGGAAATTAAAACCCAGTTTGATACTTGCATTCGCATATTTCGTTCTGATAATGCCCGTGAATATTTTAAAAATAGTCTTTCTCAGTTCTTTGATGATCACGGTATTATTCACCATTCCTCTTGTGCTCGGACTCCACAACAAAATGGAGTTGTTGAACGCAAGATTCGACATTTATCAGAAGTTATGCGTGCAATGTTATTTCAAATGCAAGTTCCTAAGTCTTATTGGAGTGACGCAGTTCTTACCGCCTGCTATTTAATTAATCGTATGCCATCTACTGTTCTTAGAGGTCAGATACCCCATCAGGTATTGTTTCCTGGTCGCCCTCTTCACTCATTACCCCTTCGGATTTTTGGGTGCACGTGTTATGTTCATGCTCTGGATTCTGACCGGAGCAAACTTGACCCCCGCTCCATTAGGTGTATTTTTCTTGGTTACTCTCGGACTCAGAAAGGGTATAAGTGTTATTCTCCATCTTTACGTCGTCATTTTGTGTGTGCTGATGTCACATTTAATGAGTCGCTCCCGTTTTATTCGGAGCCTGTCAGTACAAATGATCGGTTTGCATCTGAGTCTGTGTTTCCTATAGTTGTCCCATCAGGTACTGGTCTTCCTCCACCAAAACCTTTGCAGGTATATGTTCGTCGTCCTAAACTTCCACCAGTGCCATCTCAGCCAGCACAATCTCAGCCTGAGCCATCTGAAGAACCAGCTCCACCTTCGCCCACCGCTCCGTCTTCTCCTCCGTTGCGGGATCTCACCGACCTTGATCGTCCTATTGCCCATCGTAAAGGTATTCGGTCATGCACTATACATCCTATTGCTCAGTTTGTTTCCTATAATCATTTGTCACCGTCCCTTCGTGCTTTTACTACTTGAGTCTCTTCCGTTTTTGTTCCTAACACTGCTGTTCGGGAGGCTTTATCTATGTCCGAGTGGCGGAAAGCTATGGAGGATGAGATGTGCTCTTCATCATAATGGCACTTGGGAGTTGGTTTCTCTTCCGCTAGTAAAACTCTTTGTTGGTTGTCGTTGGGTATTCACAGTCAAGTATCATCCGGATGGCACTATTGAGAGGTATAAGGCCCGCCTTGTGGCCTAAGGCTATACACAGACATATGGGGTTGATTATGCAGAGACCTTTTCCCCAGTTGCCAAGATAAACTCTGTTCGGATTCTTATTTCTCTTCTTTGCTAATCTAGGTTGGCCCTTATTTCAATTGGATGTCAAGAATGCCTTCTTACATGGTGATCTCGCTCGAGGAGGTCTATATGGAGCAACCCTCCGGGTTTGTTGCTCGGGGAGCGTTCTCGGGTTTGTCGTCTTCGCAAAGCCTTATATGGTCTAAATGGTCCCCTCGAGCTTGGTTTGGTCGGTTTAGTGATCTTTGTCTTTGCTGAGTTTGGTATCGTCGTTCCCATTCGGATCACTCTGTTTTCTCTCTTCAGTCAGAGCGTGGAAAAATAGTGTTGATTGTATATGTAGATGATATCATTATTACTGGAGATGATCAGAAGGGTATTGAGGAGTTGAAGCAGTTCTTACAGCGACAGTTTCATACTAAAGATTTGGGTACGCTACGGTATTTTTTGGGTATTGAGGTAGCAAGATCCAAGGATGGAATTAGTTTGTCCCAACGGAAGTATGCATTGGATATTCTTGAGGAGACAGGTTTATTGGGAGCAAAACCTGTGGAGACCCCAATGGATCCTAATGTGAAACTTTGTGTTGATCAGGGGGAGATATTTCCTCATCCAGACCGGTATCGTCGCTTAGTCGGTAAATTGAATTACCTTACCAATACACGTCCTGATATCTCTTTTGCTGTCAGTATGGTGAGTCAGTTTATGTCAGCACCTCGACTTCCCCACTGGGAAGCTTGTTTTCGTATTGTGAAATATCTTAAGGCTCATCCGGGACGTGGTCTGTTTTATCGGTCTAATGGACATTTACGGATTGAAGCCTTTACCGACGCTGATTGGGCAGGATCACCATCTGATAGACGATCCACTACTGGGTACTGTACTTTTGTTGGAGGCAATTTGGTCACATGGAAAAGCAAGAAACAAACAGTGGTCGCAAGGTCTAGCGCAGAAGCAGAGTATCGGGCCATGGCACACACATCTTGTGAGATTGTGTGGTTGAGAGCTTTACTCAAGGAGTTAGGTTTTGATGTGGAGTTACCTATTCCTATGTATTGTGATAATCAAGCGGCAATACATATTGCTTCAAATCCAGTATTCCATGAGAGAACGAAACATATTGAAGTTGATTGTCACATTGTTCGTGAGAAGATAGATGGTGGTGTGTTATCTACTCCATTCGTTTCTACAGGAGCACAGTTGGCCGACATCTTCACAAAACCATTGTTTAAACCGCGTTTAGAGTTTTTATGTAACAAGCTGGGATTTTGTGATATTTATTCTCCAGCTTGAGGGGGAGTGTTAGAATAGCTTATTAGTGCTTATTAGTATTTGTCCCACATTGGCTAGCAAAGTAATGTATCTAGTCGTCCCATAATATAAATAAAGGTTTCATGTGTTAGGGTTCATTAACACCCCTCTCTCTCTCTCTCTCTCTCTCTCTCTCTCTCTCTCTCTCTCTCAAACAACATTGACAATTCAATAACAGTGATTCCATCACTTGGCCTTGTAGCTTAACAAATCAGTTGTCCTTAACCCGACCAAACTATCCTATTTTTCCTCACTTAGCTCACCCTCAATTATGTGACTTCTATCCTTTGACAAACTCTTTCAACTCCACCAAAACTTTCAACAAATGTTTTTGGATGGGCATGGAAAAATCTTTCGCTTATGATAGAATTTATTTCTACCAATCTTTCCAATCCTTCACAACTTGTTTTAGTTCCAACGAATTAGTTTTCCTACTTTGATGTGGCCTAATGCATGGAATTAGTTGATTGTATGATTAGAACGAGCATTAGCATAGCTTGTTTACGGGAGACTGAGTGGGTTGCCAGGGTTGGAGAGAGAGCTAAGGAAATAGAGACTACCAGGAATAAGCTTTTCTAGATTGTAAAGGATAGACATAAGAAATGGGTCAGAGTGGTTGCACAGAAACACCTTAAGGATTCCATAGTCACGGTCATGAGAAAAGGAGATAGGATTATTTTCGTTAAACTTCTTGTTGGAGAGAATATAAATAGTTAAACCTTGAAATATGAAGTGAGGGTTCATAAAGAACTGGTGGTAGAGAGGGAAGGAGAAAGAGGTAGAAGCATTAGGTCTTCTTCTACAGCTCACGTGCGATTATACTAAGATACCAAGAGAATTACAATAATAACTTAGGCGAAATAGGATTTAAAAGAAAACAATAAGCAAAAATAACAACCTAACACACCCCTCAAGTTAGTGTTAAGTTACCAATTATCCCAAAAGCTCGAACTGTTAGGCAATGAGCCCAACAATGTACATAGTTAGAATATTGTAAGTCCAGCATCAGTCCTCACATTGGTTAACTAAGTCTTTTACTGAGGCATCTTATAATATAAATAAGAGTCATTTGTGTTAGGCTTAATTAACACCCTAAACACTTCTTCATTCTCCCAAATAACATAGTATTAGAGCCACCCTTACCCAACTCCTAACCCTAATGCTACCCACTACCACTGCTGGCCCCACTCCACCATCATCAATCATAACCAATCATCACCATCCACCCTTTTCAAACCCTAATCTACCATATTCGACTCTACCCACACCATAACCGACCCTTTTAAAACCCTACAAACCTTGATAAACACTATACGAACCTTAATCGACGTTGTATGAAAACTACAACCCCTAATTGACCATCTAAATCCCTCAAACGACCTTCGAAATCCCTATTCGACCCTCAAAACCCCCCAACCCAGTTGACGTAAGCTCTCAAAACCCATATCCAGTGACCATCGGTGCCTGAAAACCCTCTTCAGCCCTTACCCAGTACTCGTTGGCACGTGAAACACCTCATCGGCGTTTACCTAGTCCACGTCGAGCTGTTGATGCTTCCTTTGTTGATACTTGTTCTCTGGTTGATCTATTTATCGTCCTTCCGCTGCTTGATCTATTGTTGTTCGAGTTATTGCATTGTTTAATTTGTCCTGCTCCGATCTGTAGTTGCTTGATTTGCTATTCATGGTCATGATTTGATAGTTTGTTTATCTCTGGTTCAAGTTTGGTTGGAAAGTCAAGATCCCCATTTATGTTGCTTTTTCTTTGTTCTGTTCCTGCTCCTTTGTAGATGGTAGTTCCTGTTTCGTTGGTTGTTACCAGATTGTAGTGTTGGTATGTTGGGTTGTTGGAGGTGTTTGATTTGACAAGTGACAGATTCTTGGGCCTTGTTTGTTTTCCATTTTAGTTTAGTTTAGTTTTGTGTGTTTTAGTAATGAGTGAAGAGAGAGAGAGAGAGAGAGAGAAATGAGAGTAATAATTGGAGGGGAGTAATGATTGGAGAGAAATAAGATAATTATTAGAAAACTAAACTAAAATTGCTAAACGAACAAGGCCATGATAGTTTACTTTGCTTGGTACTTTTTTATTAGTTAGTTGGATATTTATTGGTCGTTGTTGATTTTGTATTGGTTGTTGCGTTTGTTTACAATGGAATTTGGTAATGCTTCTAGTTCTACCTCTACTTTTGTTGGTACTTCGTCTGATATTCTTGGTCTCGTGAAAGGTTCTCCATTACCTCCACTCCTTCGAATGGTAAGAATTATGCTATTTGGGCTCAGGCTGTTAAGGTGTATTATCTGGGTGAGACAAAATTTCATTACTTGACCAATGATCCTCCCAAGGAGGATGATAAAACTTCTCTTGCATGGATAGCTGAGGGTGCTCGGATTCGGGTTGAGTTATAGAATAGTATGGAAGCTTACATTTGTAACACTTTGGTTTTCTTACAAACTGCCAAACAAGTTTGGTGTAAGGCTCAGAAGATATATTCAGGGTAAATAATTTATGTCGAACATATGATCTTCATCAGTCAATAATTTCCATCGGACATTTGATCTTCATCAGTCTTTCTTTTCTATATCCCAAGGTGATCTATCTATGGAGGCTTATAATGCTCAGGTTTGTGGTATTTGTGAGGAGCTCAATATTTGTGAACCAATTTCCTATGAAATTCAGACCATGTAGCTTTAGCGAGAGTGTGTATGCAAGTTACTCGGTTTCTATTGGGGTGTCGTCCTCTTATGACCCTGTTAGTCATCAGCTTCAGAAGTCTCGGGATCTACCTTCTCTCAATGAGGTATTTAGTCAACCTCGTCAGCCTTCCGTATTCGTGCCTCGGCCATCTGCTGACCGTTCTGCATTACTCTTTAGTTGTTCTGGTGGTTTTGGATCTATTCGTGGCCATGGTCGCGGATGAGATTCTGGATTCAGCAGTCGTGGCTGTGATTCTCGGTTCAGTGGTTGTGGTTTTGGTGGTCGTGGTTCTGGTCATTGTTATGCTGGTCGTAATTCTAGGTTCAGTGGTCATGTTTCTGGTCGTAGTGGTTCTGGTTATGGTTACATATCGGGGGTAAGTGGTTTTGGTTGTGGTCGTGGTACCCAATTGTGTACCCATTGTGGGGGTACAAATCATCCAGTGAGTATTGTTATGATCTTTATGGTTTTCCTCAGGCTCATCAGATTGCTACTTCTAAGGATATTGTGCCATCCATTCATTCTACTAATTCTCTGTTGACTATTTCTGCTGAGTACCAACGCTTTATGTGACCTCAGCAATCATTTGCGGACTCTTCCTCTACTGCTACGCTTGCTCAGACAGGTCCCTCTGTTGCTTGTGTTGCATCTTCTACTCTTTAGTGTCAACAGGAGCTCAGTTGGCTAATATCTTCACCAGACCGTTGTTTAAACCACATTTAGAGTTGTTAATGTAACAAGCTAGGATCTTGTGATATTTATTCTCTAGCTTGAGGGAGAGAGTGAGAATATTGTTAGTCTAGCGTTAGTCCCACATTAGTTAAATAAGTCTTGTATATAAAATGAGAGTCATTTGTGTTGGGTTAAATTAACACCCTAAACACTTCTTTATTCTCAAATAACATATGTGAAGCTCATCAACACCCTCCCTCGCGTGCAACCCTGTCTTGCACGCAGGAATGCAAATTTTCATAGACAGAGAAACAGAATACGAAGGAGAGAAGCAGAATGCAAACGAGGAAAAAATGCAAATAGAGAGACTGGAACCCAAGATCTTTCTCAACCTGAGCTCTAATACCATGTTAAGTTACCAATTATCTCAAAAGCTTAAGCTGTTAGGAAATGGGGCCAACAATGTATACCAAACTCTTCAACAGTTTGATCATAAAGATCAATCATGCCCAGCTTGAAGGTCAACCGTTGAGAGAATGAACGAACTAATGACTTCATGAGAATATCACCTAACTGATCCTCAGAGCTAACATATGGAGTAACAATCTGCTGCTACATCAAAAAAAAATCCCAAATAAAGTGGTAGTCAACCTCTATATGCATGATACACCCATGGAAACGTGGTTACTAGCAATAAAGATTGTTGCCTGATTATCACAAAACATCTGCAGAGGAGTAGAGATAGCAATCCCAAAGTCAAAAAGAAGCAAGTGAACCCACATAATTACAGAAGCAATATAAGCCTAGCATGATACTACACTTTAGCACTAGAACAGGTATCCACGTATTGTTTTTTACTGCTCCAAGTGACAAGATTGTTGCCAACCAATGTACAATATCCAGAAGAAGACCACCTATCAGAGCGACTACCAGTCCAATCAGCGTCACCAAATCCAGTCACTAATATCCAGAAGTAAAACGCCTACAAATATATCTCATTATGTTTTATAACATTTTTTTCTTAATTTGTCCAGTTTTCATATTCCAAAACTCAACAAATATAATTATAAAAAAGGGGGTTAAGGAACACTTGGGAGGTCACCAGGTATGAGGTAGAACTTTTACAAAGGGGTCATTTGGTTCATTTGCTTAGCATATAGTGCAGATAAATTGCGAATATCATCAAGAGAGAAAACGAGAGAGAGATTTTTTATTTTCTTTGTTTTATCTCAGAAGAAAGTGGTAACAAAATAATAAGATATGTGGTAAACACACATGCGGCAAAAGAGAAAAAATAAGAAAGAAACGTGTTGATGAAAATAACATTTCCAACATTGTTTCCTTCAACATTTTTAACTTTTCCCGCCATGCTTGGTGAATACAAAAAGCTATGTAGTCAAAATAGTCAGTAGAAGTCTTTTACACAGGTTAATAGGCGTGGAATACCAACCATTTCTAAATCATTTTGAGTTTTTTGCTATATTTACAGAAGACCCACCATTTTATTTTATTTTTGGGATCCGTGAAGACCCACCACCATTGAGGTGCATCAACAAATGGCAAGATTGAGAAATCAGGGATGGACATTTCACTCCCTAACTCCCTCTTTTATGTATCGACAATAGACAAATTTACTTTGAGTGAATTTCGTAGATTTGCTAATTTTGTAGATTTGAGATCCTTTTGCAAGTGTGGCCACTCATTTTGAAGATATTTTTTTCCTTATACTGGTGTATATTGGCAGCATTGCCTTGATGCTTTTACCTTGTATTTAAAAACACCCATCAAGCAACAAAAACACGATTTCATATGCAACAAGAACTCCAAATAAAGGTAACGTTTACTTTTTAAGTACATACCTCCAACACTTCATCAAACTCTACCAGGGTCTTTCTTATACCAAAAAAGTACTTCTCGGCATTAATTTGCAGGCCCAAAAGCTGAAAGTTATGTAACATCACTAACAATAAAATAACAGTAATGAGAACATGAGTTTTGAAGTAAAAGAACAAAGTGAGAACTCGTACCTGTTTTACTACTACACCACCTTCAATAGGTACCTCTTCGTTATTATTGATTCTTGATATAAGTTGCACAGCCCACTCAGTGTCATAACTGAACTTCTGAAATATCTCGTCTTGCAAGCTGTTGAATATATACATACAAAAATATGTATGCGCAAGTTCATTAGCTAATCCTCTATCTCTGCATCAGCTAAGAACCATAAAATATGGCAACACCTAAAAGAAAGATCATATGATTCAAAATCTTAGTTCATAAATAACTACGAAGGCAGACTTATCAGCTTATAAAAATTAAACCATTATAGAGAGTTGGGTAAGGATGAGAAATGTAATCTCCCATGGAAGGCTAATGAAGTGACCTTTCTTAGGTGGACAAAATGTCTAGGTGAATGATTACTATTGGCAATGTAATTATGAGGGTAACTTATTACTCCATTGGCGTTGTGTACGCCAGATTGATGCTGAAAGGGAAATAACAGGTGCAATTGGTGCCCTGTAGCAAAGGCATTATCAGATTTGCTTCATTTCTAGTTAAGACTCTTCTCACACCCAGTTCCTCAATGGCATTGTTGGATGGTTGGTGGGATATGGTCCATATGAAATTAGTAGAAGGTGTGGAGATACATGAATTGCGACCCATTTATGTTTGTGGCAACTTATATGGTCGGAGATGAGGTGTTCATCTCAGAGGTTTCAATTGCCAATTTGAAAGTCAACTGACACGTTAAGGGCCTACTTTTAGGGATTTCATTTTGGGGAGATGCTTTCAAGATTTTTAATTGGAGTTTGCAGTCTTATTGGCCAAGTTTTGATATTGCTTCATGTTAACTGGATAAGCAGGCTCAGGTTGCAACCCATGTGCAACTTTTGACTATAAATTTCCTTCCTAATGTGATCTCAAGACAAAATAAAGAATAGTCATTCAAAATGATTTTTATGTAAAAAAAAAAAGACCAACAGAATTGCCCATGATGAGTCACTTGTTTCAGGTCCAAGGCACCAAAGGACAACGGGAAGGCCATATAAGGACACCAACTATGGTGGTAAGGAAACGACATGATTGTGACTCTAAGAATGTATGTTGAGTTGAATAGAGCTAATTGGAAACAGAGGATCATACACTGACTACAAATAATTGGATGAAGGCTTCTCGAGTCGAGTTAAGGTGTATACTTCGAATTAATCAACAAAGTGCCTTCCATCATGCTATGAGCTATCTACTACCATAAGAGCCAGTTATGCGTCAATTCTAAACAAGAATCGAGCCATACCTCACCATAAACCGTGTTGATCCCGGATCCCCTTGCCTACCTGCTCTGCCACGGAGCTTTGAAAAAGCAAAACAAATTTGAATTTAGAAATATGTCCAACATGGACAAAATAGAAGGGGGGAAAAAAAGTTTCAAACAAAAGTTGATAACACATTTACAGTCACAAAATACGTGACGGAATTCAAATAACCATGAATTTTCCAGGCGATTGTGAAGCATTTACAAAAAAAGCAGGAAGCCAGGAAACGTTTTTTGTCTTGTCAAAGTTAGTGGTCAAGAAGTCAATGAAGGACCACATCAATGAATGCAAAAGTTGCAACCATCAACACTTAAAGTCTTAAACAAAGAGCATTCTAGGGAACGATACCATTGGAATCTGTCAGTATCCTGTCATCAATGAGGACAAAGTAATTCTGGGACATGGATGTACACACTCACATCTAAGAAAAGAAGTTTTTCGAAAAACAACACATAAATACAAAATCGTGGCTCACAAACTATTGTGTAGTTACTCACCTGGTTGTCTATTCTCCGGGACTCATGCAACGATGTCCCAATCACATGAAGGCCGCCAAGCTTTTTCACTTCCCACCCTTCATTGGAACAATGTTGTTCACAATCCTTTAAAACCGAGTGATAAGCCAGTGCAATTGAATGACAAAGTGGATACATCTCAGACTGTTCTTCGACAAGTTTCAAAAGTTCTTGTGTTTCTGTTGACTGAACCATCTCCACAGACTTGGAAATAACGGCTTTCGCTTCCTGATATGTCCATCTCTTACCCTCACTTTTGCTTACATATTTGGCTGCATCATTTGTTTCAGCTGAAGTTCTCACTACAAATAACGGTGTATATATACGAAAAAATCTAAAGAAAAATAACGATAAGTTGAGTAAACAGAAAAGGGACATGAACAACAAAAGTGATTCAACACGTAGATCAGATAGGCAACTAAGAGCATCCACAATGGCCTAACCAAAATTGAATAACTAATGCCACATCAGCTTTTGGTTATCCATTTAGAGGTTGCTAAAGTTAGCAATGTCAAGTCCCACATTGGTGTGCTTTGTCCATAATCAAAAAACAATGGACCCTCCATTACTTTTTCAAATTTGAATAACCAAAACTTGCAACACAACCTTTTCAAACTACAAAAAAAGTGTGTAAAAACAAATTTTAAAAAAAAATTTTTTTTTTTTCAAATAGTTGTTGAAAAGTATTTTGAAAAAACCAGTTTTTGTAGAACTACATTTTTTGCCATCCGTATTGTTTTGCCTACTCAAAATTGCTTTAATTTTTTCCTACAAAAAATTGAAATTTGAAAAGAAAAAAACAGTTTTGAAATAAAAACAGTTTTTAAAAATAATTGTTTGAAAACATTGTTGAGAGATTAAGAGATAGAAGGTTTTTATCATTTTGTGTAATGGTGGGTGTACTTGATTGGGTAGATGTTGGGTCCACTAAATTTGGTTATTGGCAAAAGGTTGCTAGTTTTGGTTATCCAAGGGCCAAAATTTGGCTAGTTGCTAAGGGGTTGCTAAGTTTGGTTATTCCAATGTGAGCACTTTTTTGAACAAACATTGCTAACCTAAGCAACTTTTTGGTTTTGATTAGGACATTGTGGATGCTCAAACAATTAACAATGACTACAACAGTGGGATCACTGACCCATCAGTGCCGTCTTAGCTAGCAAAGCAAGTGAAGATGGTCTGACCTTTACCTTAGACAACACCTACACCAAAAGATTGATAAGGAAACTGAATATCTCTTAAACCACAAACAATAACAAGATGTAGCTACCTTTTGTGAAACTGGTTCAACGTCAACTTCAAAATCAGGACTTTCATGTGTAAAAGATGAAAGTAGGTTGTCCTCTATAATTTCCTTCGCAAGCATCTTCGGGGGGGAAGAAGGCAACGTATAGATGAGAGAGAAAAAAGGTTAGTTTGTCATCAGTGAAGCCATAAGTAGAACATGGAAAAGTAAAAGTACAGTTGGAGAAACTTTAGATTAGATAAAAACACGCTATGCAATCCATACAAAATTTCCGTGATTCACAACTACCCCCTCTGTCCTAATTTGTTTGTTCATTCTGGCGAATCCAACTCAATAAGGGAACACAATCATTGTACTTTAAAAATCTAAGGTTTCTAAGAAATGCCCTTCCATTAAAATTAGACATGGCCTTTCAATTCTTGAAAGAAGGGTAAAAGGAAAACTCTAAGGATTTGTACTTCAATTTTCGAAAATGGATGAACAATTTAGGACATCAAAAAGTAAACAAGGGGACAAATCAAGTGGGACGGAGCGACTAAAACCTAGTTTCTTTTTGGGGATGGACCTAAGGCATTTATGCAACTTATTCCTCAATCCTCACACACTAACCTTTGGGTTTCCTCCCAGTATTATATCAGTCCCCCTGCCGGCCATATTTGTGGAAATGGTAATGGAATGTTTTTGCCCTGCTTGGGCAACAATTTCAGCCTCCCTAGCAGCATACTGGGGAAAAAGAAGAGAAGCATGCTGGTTATGCAGTCGCAAAAATTAGGAATATTAATGTATACCACCAAATGATACAATGAATACAATTAAAGGTTCTTCCGAACTTGATGTTTAACAAACCTTGGGTCGTGCATTGAGAACATTGTGAGGGATTTTTCGTTCTCTCAGCAAATCAGACAAATATTCAGAATTCTCAACGCTGCATTAGAAAGTGATAGTGTCAATTAACCCAAAAAAGAAACAGTGATAGTATCATACCTATTAGTTCGCTTATTTTTAGTCACTTAACAAATCCAGTGAACATAAGTTCACAAATCTAAAGAGTACAGTGATATAACCAAATAAGAGGACACCAATAATCAATAAACCTAGGTAAAAATTGTTAAGAGTTTTTGTCCCACATTGCTTGGGCATGGAATAGGAGATCACTTAATAAAATTTGGGACCTCTCATTGCCAATTGGTTTTAGGAGAGATGGCGGAAAAGCAGTACACCAAGTGGTATCAGACTTTGAGTTGGATATAAAGTTTCCACATGGTATCAGAGTGGGACCCATACCTCACATTTTAAAAATTTGCAATCCACATCCCATGATAACAAACCAGCAAAGGCTGCACGATGATAGACCCAAAAAGAGGCTACATGTGACAAACCTCAAATGCGGTTGCACGTGACGGGGATGTTAAGTAATTTAGTCCCACGTCATTGCTTGAGGATGGAATGAGTGATCACATAATAACATGAGGGACCTCCCCTCTCATTGCCAATTGGCTTTGAATTGGATATAAAGTTTCCACATAAACTGCAGACAAGCATTCTACATCTTATAAAAAAAAAAAAACATATTCTACATTAACCTAACAGACTGGAAAATCCAAGCAAAGAGAATTGAATATTTGGTGAGATTGAAGTATTGAACATCAAAGTCTTCCATTGCATACTCGGAAAACCATATCTTAATATCTAAGATGATGCTACTTGTATTCAAGACAAAGTGATTTGTTAACCCGGAGAGTGTTGTTAGATGCCAGTACCCTCTATTCTTCGATCATTAATGTTCCCATAAAGGTAAAACAAAAAAAAGGTGCCGTTCCTAAAAATCTGTAGACATGTTAGAAGACTAGCATACTTGTCCCATACCATAAATGTAATTAGATGATTCAAAATAGTCCACATAACCTCAAGGGTTCTACCAAATGCCTGATTTTAGTTCTTCGTTGGGCACCCAATTCATGATTTCAAATTCTGTAATCTAATTTCTGCAGCAGTAGAAAACACATGTACTTTCTTTAGATGCATAAAACTGCATTACTTCACACCATGTACATGTATTCATGCCCTCGAGGTTCTCCCGCTCAATGAATCGGTACTTATTAGGTCCAAAATAGTATTTTTTTTTTTTTAAGGTATAGTTATCAAGAAGAAGAAAATTGAACACACACGCACATACACAGGCACGCAGTTTATCTGAAATGTAGGGATACAAATACAGGGAAGCTGATCAAACCAATAATGAAGACCAGTGAAAGGTTTGGATGCAAATAACTGAATGGACTGGAACAAGCACATGCAAACAAATCAAAAACCCCAGCGAAAGGTTTTCAAGTAAATTATCAAATTTATAAGAACAGGAAGAAAAAATACCTAGTGGAACCGACTAAAACAGGACGCCCTAGTTCAAACATGCTCTCAACTTCTTCACGAACATGTTCCCATTTCCCTCGTGCAGTCTAAGTCGGTACAGATCCCAAAGTACATACCAGGTCAGAAGAACTTATATTAAAGGAATATTTAGTCATTAAGTTCTGACAAAGTTAAATACTGCACTCTTACCGCAAAAGCTAGGGTGGGTAAATCATTACGAATATTTGGCAGATTTGTTGGCACTTCAATAACTGGGATCTGAAACATTTTCAAGAACTCTTTCTCCTACAACAACGGGAATGCAGAAATGACTGAGTAAGCCAACACAATTACTAATTTAGTTAAACATCATTTCAGAATCAACAGTCTTCCATACTTCAGTTTTTGCAGTCCCAGTCATCCCTGATAGCTTTGGATAAAGCTTAAATAGCGATTGATATGTGATTTGTGCCACAACAACTGAATCAGCCTACAAAGTAAACATATGATATAATTTCTCTCTCTGGATTGTTGAACCAGTAGCCAATAGTTTAATATAAACAAATAAACCTATAAATAAACAGAGAAAAAAAAAAAAAACTATACCTCAATTTTGAGACCTTCCTTAGCCTCCACAGCCTGATGAATTCCCCCAGACCATCTCCTTTTCTCTTCAACTCTCCCAGTCAACTGTGGCAAGTTATTGCAGTCATATTTGTGAATGTATCTTTGTGTATCTTCTATTTAAGGCATAGATTAGGCATAATCATATCTCTTTGTGTATCTTCTATTTAAGGGATAGATTAGGCGTGATCCTATCACTTTGTAATCTTCTAGTTTAGGTATAGATTTCTAGATTTTCTCTATTTAAGCTTGAGTATTGTAACCTTTTGATTACCATTCAGTAATGCAATCCAATCTTTCCCATTTGTTGTCACAATATTATCTTGTAAGTTTGTCCTTTTTGATAGGCCAAGCGCTAACAAGAATCTATAAATCACACAGCCCACAAAACACAATTTAAACCCCTTGAATTTTCAAAATTATGCATTTAACCCCGATTAATTCCACCTAGCCACCTAATCATCTGATTAATCCAGCCTAGCCGCCTAATCCCTAGGCGATTTGTTGCCAAATAATCCCCACCTAGTGGCCGACTAATCCTCCCAGCGCCTAATTCAATGCCAAGACCATTAATCAAGTCGGCTGGTCACCGCTTAGGCCGACTTTTAGAACACTTCTAAATCACTACGGTCCAACTACTAGATTTTAACCACCTACTTTTTTTATTATTTATTTTTCTATTATTTTGCTTTGTATTGTTAAGGGGTGCTATTACTAGCCCAAGGAGGAAGGAGACCTGAATTGGATTTTCAGGTACCTACAGTTGCTATCCACAAATTGAGGGGTCTCACGGCACCACCACCTTAGCAAATGCCTTAGATCTTGCTAGAGATGATGCTTGAGACCAGATGAGACATTAGTGCTTAAAAAAGCACACTTTTCCAAGATTAGGAAAGTATTAGTACATATAAAGCACACTGCTATGGAAAAGTACTTTTTTTGTTGTGGAAAGTATGATTCATTCATTCTTTTCCAATAGAAAGTGATACACATGAAAATAAAAAGAAATCAAGTGTTCCAAGATTAAAGCAATATCAAGGGAAAACCATATGAAATTCTCATAATACCTCATTTATAATGAGAGCCTTCCCATTTCTTACAATATATTCCACATCCCGCCGATAGAACTCTTTAGCCTTCAAAGCATTCATAACAAATCTGCAATATTTTAGAGCAACTAATAAGTTTGGAAGGCCATCAAATAGAAATGAAACAACAAGGTCTGGAAATGAAATTTTTATGGGGACTGTTCGATACCAGTGAGAGAGAGAGAGAGAGAGAGGGTAAAACATTTTCTCATTACTGGTAAACAAACCTATACAGCAACATGTATACACAGGTAAAAGGAACAATGACTAAACTACCCTTAGGAAATAAATACATAACAAATACAACCCTATAACTTAACACTCCCCCTCAAGTTGGTGCAAAGATATCTCTTAAGCCCAACTTGAACACAATGGGGTGAAAACTTTTACTACACAGACCCTTAGTAAATACATCAGCTAACTGGTCTTCAGATCTCACAAAAGGCATGCAAATCAAACCGTTGCTCAGCTTCTCCTTTATAAAGTGTCTGTCAATTTCGATATGCTTCGTTCGATCATGTTGGACAGGATTATGGGCAATGTTTATGGCTGCCTTATTATCACAAAGAGAGCCTCATAGGACCACAATCGGGAAACCCAAATCACGCAATAAGGTTTGGAGCCATAAAAGCTCGCAAACACCATGAGCCATAGCTGCATCGGCCTCCTGACCGGATCTAGCCACCACGGACGCTTCTTACTCCTCCACGTAATCAAATTCCCTCCAAGGAAGGTGCAAATGAAGTAGATCGTCGATCATCAATAGAACGACCATCTGCATCAATTGAAAGCTTCCAATCTCAAGTGACCATGATTAGAAAATGAACCCTTTATGGGGCGATTTAAGATACCTCAAGATACGATATCCAAAGATCAAGATGACTTACGAGGTTCATGCATGAATGGCTCACAACTCCCACAGCATAGGAGATATCTGGTCTAGTGTGAGATAGGTATATCAGGCGACCCACAAGTCTCTGATATCTCTCCTTATCTGTAAGCTCCCCCACATTGCTACCAAGATGATGGTTGGCCTCAATGGGAGAATCGGCTGGCTTACATCCCAACATACCAGTTTCTTCCAGGAGATCAAGGATGTACTTCCTTTGAGAGATAAAAATGCCTCTGTCAGATCTAGCCACCTCCATTCCAAGGAAGTACTTCATAGACCCCAAATCCTTAATCTCAAACTCTTGAGCAAGAAGAGCTTTAAGACTATCAATTTCATTCACATCATCACCTGTCATGACTATGTCATCCACATAAACAATAAGAATGGAAATCTTACCATTACTTCTCTTGATGAACATAGTATGGTCAGCATGACTCTGCTTGTATCCAAATCTCAACATGGCTTTGAGAAATCTGTCAAACCATGCTCTAGGAGATTGCTTCAAGCCATAGAGTGCCTTCCTCAATCGACACACCTTTCCCTCGGTCTGAGATGAAGAAAAACCCGGTGGAATAGCCATGGAGACATACATTTTGCGAGAGTGCGGGTCATAGCATTTATAACCCTTCTGAGTGGGAGAATAACCAAGAAAAATACACTTGCGGGCTTTGGGATCCAGCTTACCACCTGGGTGCTTAGGAGCATGAACAAAACACACACAACCAAAGACTTTGGGTGGGAGAGATGAGACCCGAGAACAACCTAAGAGAACCTTGATCGGAGTTTGGAACTGAAGAACACTAGATGGCATGCGATTGATAAGAAAGGCTGCAGTAAGGACAGCTTCGCCCCAAAAGTGTTTAGGAACATCCATGGTGAACAATAAAGAGCGGGCTACCTCAGCAAGATGACGATTCTTGCGCTCGGCAACTCCATTTTGTTGTGGAGTGCCAACGCAAGAAGTTTGAAAAAGAATACCAGAGTCATTAAGATATGCCCGAAAAGTTCCATCTATATACTCAGTCCCATTATCACTACGAAGCACTTTGACACTCGCATCAAATTGAGTACGTACCATTTGGTGAAAAGATTTAAAGCACGAAAAAACCTCATTTTTTGCCTTTAGTAAATACACCCAAGTGACACGAGAATAACAATCAATAAAGGTCACAAACCAACGATAACTTGCATTGCAGATGTGACAGAGAAGGACCCCAAACATCAGAATGAATGACCATAAATGGCGAATCACTTCTGTGATTGACCGGAGCATAAAATGAGCGCTTATGTTTCGCAAGCTCACAAGCTTCACAAAGGAATTGACTCCGAGAACATTGTTTAGCCAAACTAGGGAACAATTTTTCAAGAATCCCAAATGATGGATGACCAAGTCTACGATGCCATTGATGTAACAAGGAAAGAGCAGAACCCGTATCTGCAGCAAGAGCTTGACCACATGACAAAGGTGGACAAACCGGATTAGGTGCAGACTCAAAAAATAAAGTCCCTCATGAGCTTTACCATCGCCAATCATCCTCCCCGTATCCAGGTTCCGAAAGACACAATGTGTAGGAAAAAATGTTACGGAGCAATTTAAGGATTGGGTAAGACTACTAACAGATAAAATGTTAGTAGAAAAATTGGGAACATGAAGAACTGAGGAAAGAGAAATGGTTGGAGAACAATGAATAGAACATTTCCCGGAAATAGCAGATAAAGAACCATCTGCTACTCTAACCTTATCCTTACCAGAACAAGTAGAGTAGGAATCAAAAAAGGACGAACAACTTGTCATATGGTCTGTAGCACCAGAATCTATGATCCACGGAAGAGAGGCAGTGGAAGTAGAAGCATTAGCATGTATCTCTTTGTGAGCAAAGAAAGTGGTAGAAGCAGTGGTAGGAGCAGTGTCAAGCCTAGCCAATAGGTGCCTGAGAGTTTGTAACTCCCCCTCAGAAAAAAGGGCGCCAACTTGAGTAGTTGTGAAAGCCTCCATTGTACCAACAATTTCCGTTTCAAATCACCTTAAACCGACCCCGCGAATGAATCCGGAACGTCGAAATTAGTCTAGAACACTTATCGGTCTTCCCAAAAATGGTCCGGAGCAGTGAAAACACATCCGTAACAGTCAAATTACCTTAAACTGACCCCGCGAATGAGTCCGAAACGTCGAAATTAGTCAGGAACAAGTCTCGGACTTCTCAAAAGTGGTCAAAATCGGTCAAAATGGGGAACCTTCCCTCAGAAAATGCCCAAGTTTGGACAGATTTTCTAGGCCTAGAACCCTCCAGAACCTTTTCCTAGAAGATGAGCATTTTTGGAATGAACCTTTGGACCTTTTTTCAAGGCGCTGAACCCTCCAGGTGAATCTTGACCAAAAGGTGATCGTCCCGACGTGAGGAACACAATGTCAATGGAGCTCTATGTAGGATCGGTGGGTGAATCTTGTCATCGAATGTCAATGGAGCTCGTCGGAGGCTGTGCTACACTCGTCGGAGCTCGCCGGAGGTCCTACTACACTCGTCGGAGGTCGTACGGTGTATTGAGAGGGAAAAAAACCAGTAGATCAAGGTAAATGTCGACAAGCGTGATCCCCTCTGACAACGAGAAGGATCTGTCAATCTTCTGAGAAACGCCTCTCTTCTACACGATCGATGATCAGGTTTCAATCACTGGAACACGCACCATCGATGATCGATGCTCTGATACCATGTTCGATTCCAGTGAGAGAGAGAGAGAGAGAGAGAGAGGGTAAAACATTTTCTCATTACTGGTAAACAAACCTATACAGCAACATGTATACACAGGTAAAAGGAACAATGACTAAACTACCCTTAGGAAATAAATACATAACAAATACAACCCTATAACTTAACAGGGACTGAAGTTCAATACCCCAAAAGCAATAGCAGATATGTGCTCAATGCACACAGACTGTTTATCAATGGTAAACAGAAAAGAAAAGTAGTAGAGATTGCCGAAATGATGACAACGGGAACAAGGAGGAAGAGCACGGGTAACCTAACTGATGGTGCTTGAAGGAACATTATGAAAAGTAACATGGAAGAAAGGGAAGATAATTTGAGGAAAGATGCAGATAATTGTTGACCAGTCTCATAAATATGTCAATCACCACTAACAATATTACTACACAATAACAAAAATAGGAAACCGAAATTCACCTAGCCCAAGGATCATTTTCATCCCATAGATCTGTTGTCTCGAGAGCTATCTCTGCCAACGCAATTCCTTGTTCAGTCAACTCCACTGAATTATCCTTGAGTTCCACAGTGTAATGCTATTATCATAATTGAAAACACAAAGTAGATCAGCCTTGTTGCATAGAATGATGTAAGACTATTGAGCAATTGAAAAGCAAAGCAAATTAGTCTAGTTGGATTGAATGTTGTTTCCGCAGGGCGGTATTGGTTTTAAAATCGAAATAAACGGGTAATTTTGGATTGAGTTTGGTATAAGGAAATACTCGCACGGAACCATATCCAAGCACAAACCTAACCCAAAACCATATTGAATAGTCCCTTATGGCTTCTTAATTACCAAGCCTAAAATAAACCTATACATCTATATACATACCCAACATTGTAATTCACGTTTCTAGTTTCTATAGACGCTTCCTCTCCTCTCCTCATCCCTTTCAATTATCTTGACAGTCTCAGTATTAAAACTTTGAAACCATTGATTGATTGCTATGTATAGGAAGCACACAATCACAACCTCCTATAACAAGGTTCTGAATATCGCACTGGCTTGGGTACTTGTTTTTCTAATGGTACAGTATGTACCGGTACTGGTTGAATACTGGGTACGATTCGGATTTAGCGCTACTATCATAATATAGAGTTATAAATCCATTACATATATCAATAACTAAAATACACAAAAATCACACAATTAAATATTTAAAAATCATGTCATGCATATCCATAGCGTTAGACCACTCACCTGTAAAGTTGAGTAAAATATACGCAACTTTTATATCCCAATGTGAATCTTAAAGAGTTGGACCTTTTTCTCTCTCTCATCTCTCTGTATCTCTCTTTAGTCTTCTCACAGCAAAAGACAAAATCAGAGCACCCTACAATTTCCACTTTCCCTCCTATTTCTCACATCCATTGACCGGTCATATTCCCAAGAAGAAGAAAAACAGAGGTTAAGAGAGGAAGACTTTCATGAAGGACAGTAAGGTAGCGTTGCCGGAGAGAAAGAGTATTCACAGAGACGAGAAGACCTCCATTGATGAGAGTTGAGGCACTGATCGGGAAAGATTACACGGTGAGGCACAGATCGGGAGTGAAGAGACGCATTCCAAGTACAGGCCGGAATCAAAGTTATCGTCATCTCGCCCAAGATCGACCAGAATCTCCGGTAACCACCGGTATTGTAGCCGGGACAGTATTTGAGGGTACGATCACCGTTTTCACACAAATCTGGTACGTACCAGCCGGTATGGTACGGGATTCAAACCCTTGGGTTATAATA
Source organism: Vaccinium myrtillus (assembly GCA_016920895.1). Lineage (NCBI taxonomy): Eukaryota > Viridiplantae > Streptophyta > Magnoliopsida > Ericales > Ericaceae > Vaccinium > Vaccinium myrtillus. Next base: position 28,383,376 of record CM029274.1, read on the forward strand.
CTCTGAAAAACATATCCATCGGTATCGGAAAGGGTTTGGGTGCAAGTAAACATTTTGATTTGGGTGTGGTGTCGTAAAACCTTGAACGAACCGACCTGTTGTCATCCCTACAAATAACTGAATAAAAGATTAAAGTCAACAGAATGAAGAGGAAGAAAATTGCACTCACAAGTTCCCGTACAAGCAGCTCAGCAACTTTTGCAGCAACTGGATATCGTGCAGCATCTTTGCTTGCCTGATATATAGTTTCTAAAATGGTAAACTGCCGCTGAAAAAGATTACTTTTACACTCTCTCTCACACTTGTACACCATCATAGTGATTTCCATACTTCAGATCGATAAATGCAAGAAGAAATTGCAAATTACCTCACCGCTTATTAATAAAGGACTTCTGCCTTCATCAATGAGGACCGAATCAACTTCATCAACGATAGCAAAATGAAATGGCCTGGGCCTGTCGTTAGAAATTGCACCAATACTAGATCAAAATAACTAGACACATAAAGTTCGTAGTAGATCGAACAATAGAACAAAAAAACAAACTCCACACTCAATCTGAGTTTTTTTTTTTTCCTCGGCAAAAGAAATTTATTAATCTTTGAAACATGATCCGAGGTTTTACCATCTCATCACTGGTTGTCCACTGCTTCCAGCAAGATTATCCCGGAGATAATCAAAACCAAGTTCCTGGCCAATCAAAACAGCAGATGCAGTATCAATTGGTCAACCAAAAAGGCACAAGGCAATATCACCCATGCTGCCAAGTAATTATCACAAGTCCAATTGCAAAAACTAGCAGTCTAGCATCAAAAAATCAACAGGGAATGACATGATATTGGATCTGACTTACCGAATTGTTGGTGTAAGTAATATCACATCTGTAGTTGGATCTTCTTTCATCAGCAGTCATCCCCCTCTGTATATTTACAACCAAAGACACAGAGCTATAAGAAGATGCAGAACTACATTTGTTTGACAAATCAGTGATGATCCCGCATTATATGGAACCAGCCTCAGTAACTCATGTCCCAGTATAAAATCATGAGCAGGAAAGTTCTGACCTATAGATGCCATTCAGACTGCCATCCGGACCAGATTTGGTAGGTTTACAAGGTAAATTTTGATCCACACAATGAAATCCAACGTAATTATTATAGCATTTTACTCAGTGCTGTGGAGATTCGAGCCCACTGATAACTGTCTGATTGTAATTTTCTTTTCAAATGTTGCATAATGACACATCCGTAAAAACCCTTGTTTTCACTATTTGTTGCAGATTCGGATCAAAGTCAGAATTGCAGATTATAAACTAAACCCAGTCATAGGATTCAGATTCAAACCGTGATCTCCCATGTATAATTTGAATTAAAATGGATCTTGCAATATGTTGTCCGAATCCGACCTATTGACACCCTTATTCTTGTCCAACTAAAGCATCCAAAGGCAGGAGGCAGATGGAACAACATATTTTAGTCCTTTCAGCGGTTTACAAACAGAAACTTACTTTGATAAGACCCACGGAAAGACCTAGGAATCGATGAACACGTCCCATCCAATCAGCATCTCGTTCAGCTAGGTAGTCATTCACTGTTACCACTGTGAAAAAAAAAAAGGAGTACAATCAGCAAACAGCATTAGTGTATTAATCCATAGAGGCAACCTTTATGACTAAATCCAACACCAAATAAAAAAGAAATCTACAAGTCAAAAGGGAAAACCCAGGAATGCGTTAACCGCGCCTCACAAAACGCAAAACACAATTCAATCTGAGACGTCAACAGAAAGATTCAGAAAAGGATCAACAGTTCCAACTTCCATAGTTCCATTGTCCAACTCCATGAACATAACTATTCTCATCAACTCTTTTCACAAGGCAGACCACAAAGCCAAGAGTTCTACACTTCTACTACTATTTTCCTTTCAAGGGACCAAAACAATGCACGATGGACACCTTCCCAATTCTTTCGCTATCTATTTCCACCACTCCCCACGCAAACCCACTTTTGGAGCATGGAAGTTTTACAAAGGTAAATTGGGAAATTGTGATACTTCTTGTGTATTGAGGTGGCGCGTTCCAAAGGTGGTATTCACTTTTCTCAGAGGAAGTATCTGTCAGATATTCTAGAGGACACTAGATTGTCAGGAACTAGGCCTGTTGGGACTCCCATGGATCCCAATGTCAAAATTTCTGTTGATCAGGGGGAGTTTCGTTGCTTGGTTGGTAGATATCTCATTTGTAGTTAGTTTGGTGAGTCAGTTTATGTCTGCTCGTCATCTTCCACATTGGTAAGTTGTTCTTAGAATTGTGAAGCACCTCAAGGCTCATCTAGGACGTGGTATGTTTTACAAAGCTAGTGGACATTTGCATGTTGAGAGTTTTACCGATTCTGATTGGGCAGGAAGACCATTTGACGGGAGAGAAAAGGATATTGTGTCTACCTTGGTGAAAACCTTATCATTGGAAAAATAAGAAGCAAACAATGGATGCACGATTAGTGCAAAAGCATAGTATTATAGAGCCGTGGCTCATAATAAGTGTGAGATTGTATGGTCATGCTCTTTTTTTAGATGGGGTTTAGTGTGCAATTGCCTATGAATTTGACATTGCACCGAATCCAGTTTTCTGTTAAGAGGACCAAACGTGTTGAAGTTGATTGTCACCTCATTCGAGAGAAGTAAGCTAGTGGAGTGAAAGCTACTCCCTTTGTGTTCTACTTCTACAGGTGCCCAGTTAGCTCGCATATTTACTAAATCATTGTTCAAACCATGGTTAGAGTTATTGTATAACAAGCAGAGACTTAATGATATTTATTCTTCCACTTGCGGAAGAGTGTTAGGAGTTGTGAAGTATTAGTGAGAGGGTATATCTATCCTTTTATGGATTTTGTACTCTCACAATATATACAGAGGCCCCTTCCTATGAGGGATCCCACACTTTGCTAAAGTGTGAGACTCACCTTTCCCGATCAAAATTCGACGATCCGAACCGTTCAATGTGTTTAGCATGTGTTTTTAAATGTCCACGCAATGAATCATAAAAAAAGTGACCGAAAAGGGCTTGATCCGAGCAGTAATACTTGTGGGTTATAAAACCCTATACACTTTTCCCCAATAACAATTTTATATCACGAATGCTCCCCTAATTTCTAATTATTGGATAGCATTGGACTTCTAAACTATTATAAACCTACTCCGCAGCTTGATGATTTTTGCCATAACTCTCTTCATTTCAAGCTCCCATCGTGTGTTATTCACATTTAAGTCGGTTATTAAAACCATACAATTTACAATACTTATCGTACTATTCAGTTCAATACACCAAGCTATTAATGTACTGCAGGTGAGTCGCTGGAAAACGAAACTGTTGCAATTAACACTACGCATCATGCAGTGCGATTCAGTAATTCACTACACACAAAAAAACATTCACTTAATCAACATGTTTCAGGTGCAAATGGAACAATTTAAACTCGTCAAGTGAGATGTTTGAAAAACCCTAGGATTTTGGTTATTGGAAGCCTTTTTTGTTCGAACGGCAATAGCCATCAAAATATCATAACATCAGCAGATGTATTTAGAGGCAAAACGATTTTAAACAGGTTAAACCCTTATGTTGACACCGCCATTACCAATCTTTGCGCCCATGACTAGACATCTATTTAGTTTTCATATGGATCAGGCAAAAGGGCTAAAAGTGTTGAAAGCCTTTTGAGGAGAGTAAGTGTAAGTGTTCTATTATTCACCCATTTGATTAAGTTAAAAGAATAAAAACATTGAGTTTCATAGTTATTTTCTCAAATTATTCATTAGGAATGTCTTCTTTTCCACTAGTATAGATAGACTTTACCTTTGGTACAAAATACAAATGTTTTTAGCAAGATTTATGACGTTGGAAATCTTTTATCACATTTCTCTCAAATTGATTTAAGATATCACTTTTTTTATCTCCTCGTATGATGTTCGGATAGACTCTAGTGTCCATAAATTCACGTGTCAGGAATATGGATCAATAATCATGGGAAAATTAAAATAGTAAAGTAGAGGAGAGATAAGAGATGGCATAATCCTAAAGACCTTAAAATTGTCGTTGGTATCCCTACTATAAAAAGGAGCAAAAAGTAGCTTTTATCAAGCCCAAGTCTCTTGCAATATGACCAATCTTCTTCCTTACTAAACCACCTTATCCTCAATTCATCACTTCGGACAAGTAACTTATTAATTTAGGCCTAAATTAATAAGTTCTAATCTTTGCCATCCAAGAGCATATAACATTTCAAACAAACAGCACAAAACACGACCAAAGCGGAGTTCTAGTTCAATTCCCAGTTTGTTTTATAGGAGCCAAAAATAGCATTCAGCCCACGTCTCTTGCAATATGACCAGTCTTTCTTACTGAACCACGTTATCCTCAATTCATCACTTCGGACAAGTAACTTATTAATTTAGGCATAAATTAATAAGTTTTAATCTCTGTCATCCAACGGCATATAATATTTCAAACAAACAGCACAAAACATGACCAAAGCGGAGTTCTAGTTCAATTCCCAGTTTGACAACCATGGTTATTCAAAGGCTTTGTTCTCAATTTTTGAATTTTGTCGTTAATATGGCTCCAGTGGTTGTTACAGTACCAATTGCCAGAGTTGTGGCATAGGTTCCTTAGCTCGGAAGTTTGGTGGAACTCAAGCCCAAATGATTTGCAAATCAATGATTTCGTCCCATATTTCATGGATGCAGTAAAAACGAGAAAAAAATACATTAAAATGATACCTTAGATTACAGAATCCTACTTCCAACAGATAGTTGCTACTTTTTATTATTAGAAAACATGCAATAAGTAGAACTCAATGTTGGTAAAGCAAACTTCAAAAGGGTAGGTCCATCAAGAACTTGCACAAGTCACTCTAAATCATTTCCTAAAATTGGGTACTTTTTTCAAGGCTTCGGTTCTTGTAATTTCTCAAACGGCATACTGTAATGGGCTTCAATGCCAATAATGGTATATATTATACATGACATCCAAAGGCATAAATACATATTTCAACATATTCTAGTAAGCATGACCGAATCGAAGTTTCAATTCAATTCACAGTTTGACAACTGTAGTTATCCAAAGGCTTTGCTTTCAATTTGATGATTTTTGTATTGGATACGACACTCTAGTGGGAGTTGTAGCACCAATTGTAAAAGTTATTTCATAGGTTCCTTGCCTGCACCCGTGATCCGAACGCTTATAGGCCAGGGTCACAGGTACCGGTTGCTCGGGTACGGGCCAGGTCCGCATGACCCGAGGAATGCAGTTCTCACTCACATGCATGGCCAACTTGCTCAATATCACAAGCAACATCCCTCACATAGTTGGGACACCGCCATGATAAGACTAGCTACATGTGCTGAACATAATGATGCTCGGTTTTCTACAGTGACGTCACCCGAGCAGTTTCCGTGCATGTACTTGGAGGGCAAGCCAGGAATTCACCTATAAAAGGTAAACTTGATCATCCCAAAGAGGTACGCACAATCTCACTCTAAACCCTAGATCTGAGTACTACTTTCCTTCCTCTCCAATTACTGACTTGATCGTCGGAACACCATTCCGGACTCCACGGTCCGGCCTGGTACTAACGAGTTTGCTCAGTGTGTAGGAGTGAAGCTCGTGAGAAGATTCATTCCAGAAACAACCACCCATTCGATCCGAGTTGAAGAGACGAGTTAGAGAAATTCATACCACCACAGTATTCCCTTTCAAGTTACCACCAAAAGAAGCTACAGAATCAATTTTCCGTCATGCAAAGACAGTTGTTTCACTTAATCATTTTCCAATTTTTTGTGTTCTATCTTAATCTTCATAAGAATTTTAGCTACAAGTGTTAAAGTGGACAAAAAGCAGTTGAATTGAACACTGTTTACTGCTTTTAGCACTATTCTGAGTGGTTTTTTTTAGTGTCCTTCCGCTATGTTTTCCAGATAAAAAAGGTAAAAATATATTGGTAGGTCTACCTACCGCTTGAAGGATTCACAATGGCAATAAATGGAGCCTCATGATAAAATACCCATGCAAAACAACTAAGTTCAGCTACAGAATTCTAATTAAGATGACTGCAAAACAACCAAGTTCAATGAGGATTTCTAAAACAAGTTCCTAGGGGGTGGAAGGTCATTTGTAGTCGTAGTAACTGTAAAGTCGCCACTCGCCAGTTGACCCAAAAGCTTAAGTTTTACGACATGGGCCCAATAGTTTAAATCAAGCTATACAACACCCTCATGTGTAAGACCGTCTTTCACACCCACATTTATACAAAGAGCAAAATAGAATGCAAAGGGAAAAGCAAAATACAATTGGCAACTTCAACCCATGACCTCTCAGAACCAAAGCTCTAACACCATTTTAAGTCAACAATCACCCCAAAAATTTAAGCTGTTAAGAAATGAGACTAACATTGCATATAAAGCTATCCAAAAGTAACCATACTTGGAAGAACTTACCATGAACTCCCTCACCAGTCAAGGCATTAAGATATGCGGCTAACGTTGAAACCAATGTTTTCCCCTCACCCGTCTTCATTTCAGCAATTGACCCATCATGAAGCACCGCTCCACCGATTATCTACCATTCAAATTGGCATTTGATTCAAATACTATACTACATGTTAACACCTAAAGAAAATTCAAAAATGACAAACCTGCACATCAAAATGACGCATTCCAAGCTTCCTCCTTGCAGCTTCTCGAACAACAGAAAATGCCTCTGGGATCAAAATCAAAACAACTATATTAAATTTAAAAAACTCTCTTTAAGGTTGTGTTCACAAAAGGATACAAGGAGGGATTTCTTGAGGGCAAGGATGGACCGAATGGGATCTGCCCGAGTGACCACCACCTTATATTCATCAAAAGCCCTTCTTGTTGTAGTAGTATTAGTAATGCAAGTTATACGCGTTGGCCACCCCAAGTCCAAGAAAAGCCTTGAATTTGTGGAGGGAAATTCCTTACATTTCCTTTTCCCCGATTAAATCCCTCCAAAAAATATTCATACAAAACAGCCCATGATAATATGAATTTTCAATGAAGAATAATAGATGGTAGTTTTTTGAACCAGCTTGAACGTCGGCTAGTGTCTCCCCTTGTCTCAGCCGGTCTCGAAACTCCCTTGTTTTTTCAGTCAGCTAGAAACCAATAACCCCAAATGTAAGTACACCCATAATCCAACAGCCTACAAACAAAACCAGCATAACTATTCCCACTATAAAGTCAAGCCCATAAACAAACCTGTTCATCAGACAATTTCTGAATATACGGCTCCAGGGAATTGACAAGTTTCACAAGTCGATAATAGTCCCTAATAACCCAGTAGTTTAAGCTGGTAAAATCACCCCAAACCTTGGTAACCTTATGTAAATCTTCCTGCATGAACAAGAAGCAAAAACAAAAGTGAAGAAATAAAGTAGGCAGATGAGCATATCAAGAAACATTTGGCGCACTTTTTACAAAGGCTATTTCTGTGCACCTTGAGAGATGAAAGGATGGGCTTGCGGGTGAGACAACGGCATCGATACCGGGATGAAGACAGCAGAGACTGCGGTAGAGAAGATAGTGCTTGTCTTGGAAAGTGGCATCTTGGAATGGGGGAGAAAGAGGTGTTGAGATTGAGGAAAGCGGACAACGAGGTGGAGACTATGGCCATTTTATTTTCTGCACTTGTCTTCGTGTTGAAACTGCTTTCTATTGTTATTTCCGAAGCACCAAAGACAAAGAAAGTGCTTTGTACTCGGCTGAGGGAGATGTGATCGAGTCAATGGCTTCGTGCAATAGCTTGGTTTCACTTCTGGCTAATTAGGTGCGTCTAGTTGGACACACTACGTCACTATCTTTGCTTTTCATTTGTTTTCGTTCAGGATGTGCATCATAGCTGACCAAAAAATCAAACATTGTTAGGTTCGCCATGCACCCTAACTTTGTTTAAAGAGACTAGAGAGAGGGCCATGGGCAAGGCCCGCGAATACGACACTTTGTCCACCATAATAAAATTTGTGTGCATAGTTTTGAAGTTGCAAATGAAAAACAAAAACTCGAAACTTGAAGGAAAAAATGTCTTTGCTTGAAGTTAAATGCCAAAGCTAGAATTGCATGTGTAAAAATCCATATGAGTCGATGAGCAATTATACTGTGGTTTCTTTTACAGGGAGCAATTATACTTTAGAAGAATTCCTAGACTAACACATAAGTACATAACTATGTTTCCCAACAATAATGACATCTAACTCAGATCAGAAGTTGTTCTCTCTGTGATTAAGCACCAAGATATATGACGAAAAAGCCGAACCCTCTTGAGTACCTTATTAGAAGACTGCTGAGCTATTTTAAAGTGCAAGCATATGTCAAAAATATATATATTCAGTCTTACAGTTACAATATATACATTGAGGCCTGACTTGATATATACTGTAATACTATAAACAATTAGTTGGGATCAAGTCGAGTTACATAGAAATATGTGGACCAAAATACAGGGGGTAAAAATGAAAGAAAGGAAGAAGATAGCCCCAGAAGAGCAACATGGTTACTCCGTAATGGGTGGGTATAACCAAAAAAACCATGCACCTGGTCGAAATGATAACATGCATATCATAATTTTGCTTCCAACTTACAAACTCAAGAAGGAGATGTGGCTACAGCTTAGAAATCAGATAGAGCTTGTTCCACTAAAAAGTCCTACCTATGATCAAGAGACAACATGTCTGAATGAAAAGTACCTTTCTCATAATCGCTTTTATCAAATGAAACTTACATGGAATAGCTACCCATAGCATATCTTCCAACATGAATGAAATGAGCGTATTATAACAGCATATAACAATTTACAAAGGATTTTAAACTCAAATTCAGCTGTACTATGATAATATTTGGATCCAGTCATTGCCTTTTCCAAAATCAATTGCCATATTCTGCTCTCATATTTAAATTTTAAGCAAGATTCCAAGTGTTTCTGGCTATTCCATAAACAAAACTAAACATCTAACCTTACTTATATGTGCATCAATCATCCCCGCAGTATATAATCCATTGCCCAAAAAAAAGGATGAGAGATTAAGTTTACGGATGGGAGCTTCTCATGTGAGATGTTTTGGCATCCTTAGACTCAAAACAAAATTCCCTTTATAGCTTCCAAGATTTCCATGTTTGTGAAAACATTCTATCACCAACCCATCCTTTTAAAAGCCCCAAATTAACCTTCTTGTCAAACTCCCCAAAACACCAAGATTTTGGAAGTCATGGCAAGGATGGAACTCTTGCACGAGGTGGTTGTGAACCACTGACCTTAAAGAAAAGCCATTCCCCACAAAGCCTCACGATCAGTCATCACATGTTTCAATTGCATAATTACTTCACTATTTTGTCCAGTTTTTGCTAAAAACATTGAACCACTGTCCTCTTTCTCAAAACATTTTCAAAATCAATTTACAAATTGGGTGATGCGGCTCGAGCCGGAAAGAGCATAGGCCTTCTTTTGTGTAGACAAATTTAGAGCTTTTGAAAGGTTTTAAAAAAACGTGAAACCCATCTCCAGCAAAGTCAAAACATTCATTCCTTGAATGTGAACACACATTCTCTAATTGAATTCACCAACATTGAATTCGTAAAGGAATTTAAACTATCAAAGTGTCAATATTTTTCTTTTCTTTTTTTAGTAGAATAACCAAGTAAAATAATATATCTAGTGGTAATCATAAAAAGCCAACGTTTCAGACATTCAACATGTGAACCAAAAATAGAACATGGCAAAGTCCAGTATCACTCCAACTTTACAACCAAGTTTACAACACACCCAGGTGGCACCACCACCTAAGCTCCTGAGCCCCACCGTTTATTCAAATCCAAAGAACCCAGCAAATCCCAAATTCCTCCATCTCTCTCATCATATATCTCACTGTCATTATTCTCTTCTAAAAAAGTTTCTTCCTCAATGTTATTATCAGTCATTCCTTCATTCAACTCCACACTTTCAGTTCTTCCTCTTCTATAGAAATATCAAAAAGCCACAAAAAGATGGCAACAACGTGAGAGCCAATACAAAATGGGAAAAAGAAATATGTAGGCATTTCGTCGAACACCTAATAGGCGTAAATATTCTTTTAAAAGTTCTGTCAAACAAGCAAAATAAAATGAATTACTTGATAACATCAGTTATTAACCTCACGTAATACTTAAAAAAACAATAAACCAGACAATCCCAAATTAAACTACCAAAGATCCGAAGATCAATGAAAAATCCCAACTCAAACTTACAGGAATTGTGTTCAAATAATCTTACCCATTCTCGTGAACCTTTGTCTTATTCGTGAGTTTTACTTCTTCTGTGACTGTGAGAGAGCTTGTAGATTAGTTAGAGGAAGCCTTGGGAGGCAAGCAAATATCGACAGAGACGAGAAAATTTTGTGGAGAACTTGAAAGAATGATTCCAACGGTCTTCTTATCCATGTAAATGAAACCTTTTCATTGGACCTTTTGTTGTGTGAGAAAGAAGCCCAATACAAGAGTTGTTTTCAGAGCCCTCGTCAATTGAAAGTCCAAGAGAGTCGAATTTCAATACCCATGGCTTTGGCCCAATCTCGTTTCGGCCGAAAGCGTTCTTTCCTGTTAGAAAGTAGTACTAGCTTTTTCGGCTAATGGCCAAGCTAGGTATGGGCGCATGAAAGATGGCAAGGATTGGTGTTAAAAAAAGGGAGCAATTTTTAAAAAATTGTTTTAAAAAAGGGAGATTATCTTTAAATGAATAAAAATAGAGATACATAGTACACATTAAAGAGTCTCCAACAATGCTATGAGTACACCACATGTGCACTCCGAATGCACACCAACTGGCGAAGGTGCGAATGAGAGACTCGTATTTTGGGTGGAAATTTTACACGTTCTTTATTCGACACTTGTGTAATCAGAATAGTGTGCATTTAGAGTGCACATATAATTTAGAGGAGCTGAGAACATGAAAAAAATTCGAAATTGTCTAGGAAAGCTAATCAATGATTCAGATTCACAATCATTGCATTTGGACCATTAATTTATTTTGGGAAACTTTTCATATTCACTACCATTTTTGTTGATTTTATATACAGTATTAAATCAAAAAGTTGAGTTCAAATCAAATACAAATACAAGGGAGGTGGATATCCTTCAACCCAACCACTTTTTGAACTACCAGTCTCACATCCCCAGCTCTGCAAAACCACCACACAAGTCTGAAACAGATCAAGAACCAAACACCCACCACCAGATGTCTGCAATTACACACTACCTATGCAACTTCAAATTCCTCCTCTTCTTCTTCTTCTTCTTCTTCTTCCTCCACCCAATCCTACCCACATCAACTTCTCAACCAATCACATCATCACACTCACACCCACACCCACTCTTCCCCTGCACCCCACCCCACCATAACCTCTACCCCTTCTGCAACACCTCCCTCCCCACCTCCCTCCGCGCCCAAACCCTAATCTCTCTCCTCACCCTCCCAGAAAAGCTCTTCCAGCTCGGCACCAACGCCTCCGCCGTCCCCCGCCTCGGCATCCCCCCGTACTACTGGTGGTCCGAGTCCCTCCACGGCATCAACGGCAATGGCCCCGGTGTCAATTTCTTCGGGCCGATTCCCGCCGCCACCAACTTCCCCCAGGTCATTCTCACTGCGGCGGGTTTTAACCGGAGCCTGTGGAGGTCGGTGGCGGCAGCGATCGCGGTGGAGGGCCGGGCCATGTACAATGTGGGACAGGCCGGGTTGACGTTTTGGGCACCGAATATAAACGTGTTTAGGGATCCTAGGTGGGGGAGAGGGCAGGAGACGCCCGGGGAGGATCCGGTTGTGGCGGCGGCGTTTGCGGTGGAGTTTGTGGAGGGGTTTCAGGAGGTTGGGGAGCGGAGAAGGGGTGGGGCTGTTGGTGGGAAGAGAATGTTGATGGGTGCTGGTGATGGGGATGGGATGATGTTGTCTGCTTGTTGTAAGCATTACACTGCTTATGATTTGGAGAGTTGGGGAGGTTTCACCAGGTATAACTTCAATGCTGTGGTGAGTTACTCTTACATTCCACCTTTTATTCTACTAGTTGTCTTGCTAACCCCCACCCACGGACCCGTTAGGTGTTGGATAATATGCATATAATGCTAAACTTGTTCGGATTTTAATAGACAAATCGTGGATGTCAATACATTTTTTCGGATATCGATACACTGTTTACCCGTTATCCACCATTAGCATATTTCTTCATTCTTTGTTTCTTTGATTATTTTCTATACTGTCACTTTTGCTCGGGTGGCATTACTTATGGTATAGTGAAGTATATATAATCCCATACGATGCGTGATCCATCTTTGTGGGTCTGTGGGATTTATCTAATGAACGTTTAATTTAGATTACCAAAATTTTAACCGAACACTGGATATGTAGTCTGCTTGAAAAGACAGTCGCCGAAGCTCATATTCGGGCAAACAACCGGCGTGGGAGTAATACTACGCTACTTGCTAGTATCAGAATAATTCATATGGATGTCTTCACCTTCCTCTTGTCTCCTCCATAGTAGATCCTATAAAAGCTTTCATATTTCGAGTTCGAGTCATGAAATGCACATGCCTTGTGAAAGAAAAAGGTGAAGTACTTCGGTTGTTAACAACAATTGTTGGTGCACTTGTTATGTCTATTTTTTCTAGATGAAAAACGTCATTTGGCTTCATTTTTGGTTATTCTGCGATGTGGAACTTTTATTTTGGTTTAATTTCTCGATAACATTGGACATTGAACTATAATTGCAATAGGCATCGATATGACTTATAAAACCATGACGATAAATTTCATGTCTACCACGTGCAAATTCCAGCCAATTTGACATCGAACGCAACATGGGATCACTGTTACTGCAATAAGTTTCAACATGTTAGAAACAGCCAAAATTTTCGTGCATACCACGTACCGACTACCGAGATTTAGCTTAGTGATTTCCACAATGACTATGGAATGCAGAAACAGATGTAATATCGATAATTCAATTCGGTTGGATCTACTAGGAGAGTTTGAAAGAGGAATCTAACTTGATATGGTCAGATTCTCAAATGGCCAACGGGTGGATGTAAGGCATTCTTTGTCGCTGATCAGAACAAAAGAAAGGATTAACATAGATGGCTTTGGTGTTTTAACTTAATTAGATTTTGAAGTTGTATTTGAAGCTTATTAAGCTCTCTATATCTATCTCCAGGTTACTGAGCAAGACATGCAGGACACATATCAGCCACCATTTAGGAGTTGTATACAACAAGGTAAAGCAAGCTGCTTAATGTGTTCATACAATGCGGTGAATGGGGTACCGGCATGTGCCCGAGGAGATCTCTTGCAACAAGCTCGAGATGATTGGGGTTTCAAAGGGTGAAATATTCAGCAACCTTGCTATTTAATGCAAATTGAAACAAAAAACAGTATTCCAATGCAAGTGACGACTCATGTGTTATCCTCTCAATGGCACAATTACAGATATATCACCTCTGACTGTGATGCCGTGGCCACGATATTTGAAGATCAGAGTTACACGAAAACTGCTGAAGATGCTGTGGCTGTTGCTCTTAAAGCAGGTTTTGTAGTCAGTTTAACTCTGTTGCATCTTCCAGTGGAAAACTGTAAAATTTACCAAAGAGTTGATAGAACTTCTTGTGTTTTTTAGGGATGGATATTAACTGTGGATCATATCTAAATCGGCACATTCAATCTGCAATAGACCAGGGGAAGGTGCAAGAAGAAGACATTGATAGAGCTCTTTTAAATTTGTTTTCTGTTCAAATTCGTCTTGGGCTTTTTGATGGAGATCCTATAAAGGGGCAGTTTGGGATGTTAGGACCTCAAGATGTTTGCACTTCGGAGCACAAGAAACTGGCACTTGAAGCAGCACGTCAGGGCATTGTGCTTCTAAAGAACAATCGGAAGTTTCTGCCTTTGAACAAGCATAGAGTTTCTTCCTTGGCTATTGTTGGCCCAATGGCAAACACAACTGCATTGGGTGGTGGCTACTCAGGTTTATTTACTTTTCCATGTACAATCTGCACTTTATAGGCTCGTCTAATTTCTTCTCTTGCATATAGTCCTTGTGTGCTTGTGGAAACTATCAGACTAATTAGTCTACGATTGAAAGTTTATTACGCAGTCTTCGATCCAAACTGGCAGCGAATTAGTTACGAGGTTGTAGCATGAACATATGTAGTGAAGAATTGGTGAAATTCCTCCTCCCAAATCTTCAACCTTCAGAATTCTTTCTGTGTAAAGCTCTATTTGGATTCTTTGGAACTTTTGGAAGAGAAATAGAAAGCAAGAGAAAGTAGGAGAGAAACTTATGAAAAACAGCTAATTATCCAATTTCTTTAGCGGGAAGTAGCTTCTTCTTTTTTTCCTCCCTCCATGCTGCAAAGACAAAGAAAGGAGAATAGGAAGGGAAACAACTTTCCTTAATTTGATTTCAAAGGAAAATAAAAGAAACAATTATGAGGTAACTGAAACTAACAACTAGACATAGTGTAAGTGGGAAATACTAACTTTTTTTTTTATATTCTTCCATGGGTTCACGTCTCTTTTTCCTCAAGCTACAGGGAAAACAAGGAAAGGAGGGGAAATTATGACTCCCCTGTTATTTTTCTTCCTTTCGTCAAGTTCGAAACACACTCTTTATGGTTTTCTTAAATATGTCATTACTGTTAGCTTCTGATTCTCTTTAGTGCTTAAGTACAACACTACATGCGCATTAGAGAATCACTTTAATGCTTTGCTGATGACGTTTCGGGATATCTTGATTTTAGGAGTTCCATGCAGCCCAAATAGCATTTTTGATGCATTTTCAGCTTATGCAAAGAAAACATCACATGCGGCTGGCTGCCTTGATGGTGTACCTTGCACTTCCAATACTGGATTTATGGAGGCTGTTTCTATTGCTAAAGAAGCTGATTTTGTCATCATAGTAGCTGGTCTGGATTTGTCCCAAGAGACTGAAGATCGTGACCGCTACAGTCTCCTCTTGCCTGGTTTTCAGAAGGCTCTTGTTACCACCATTGCCGCTGTGAGTGAAAAACCATTGGTTCTAGTTCTCACTGGTGGTGGGCCCCTAGACGTATCATTTGCTGAGGGGGACCCGCGAATTGCCAGTATTCTTTGGATTGGGTACCCTGGAGAGGCTGGTGGAAAGGCGCTTGCAGAGGTCATCTTTGGAGATTACAATCCAGGTTGGTATAAATTAGTGTTGAATTCGTCAGCAAGAATTAAGGTGTTACAAACTATGCATGAAAAAGTAATCACCTCACTTTTTCCCCTCATAGTACGCCTAAAACTTTTTCCAGAATGGTATGGATCAGCATACGCATTACGAGGGGGCAATCAAGCCTGTTTGGTGGGAGTATGAAAACCTAAGAGAGTATTTGTGTTGAGAAACAATTCCTGATAAGTGCTATCTTATATCCTTGAAACCCTATGGCTACGTTTGGATCATGGATTCATGGAAGAATTTATGACGGAAAGGTAAATGGTGGTCGTTAGAGTTTGTCCCGCATTGGTTAATTAAAACCTTCAAAGCTAGTATATGAGTTTGGGTGGCCTCTCCACTCATTACCAATTGGTTTTGAGTTGAATGCTTTAACATGGTATCAGAGCTAGGCTTTCGGTGGACTTTGGACAAGTCCTTGGTTATTGCCCCTTTATTTGGGTCGTAAGTGCACCATGTTTCATTATAATCTCAATGTTGTGGATCCATTATCTACCTCTTCTCGTGCGGGTCAAGGGTCGCACGTGCAGGAGAGTGTTAGAGTTTGTCCCGCATTGGTTAATTTTAACCTTCAAAGCTAGTTTATGAGCCTTGGCGGCCTCTCCACTCATTGCCAATTGATTTTGAGTTAGATGCTTTGACAATAGCAATCAAAGTGAATAAATCTAGCTTCTTCACTTGATTATCTTCTTCTAAGTTACGATCACCTTTTTCATTTTCCATCCATAAATCCCTCCCCATATCCATTTTCCAAGGACAGCCTAACATGATCTGGAAAGGACTTTAGTTGATAATTTACCAAGAAATGTGGGTTCTCTAAGTAACAACAGAAGGGGGTGATCTAATTTTTACATTTAGAAGATATCACTCTCAATTTTAATGCCACAAATTACTTTATTTTCTGGAACAAAACAGGTGGAAGACTGCCGGTGACCTGGTATCCCGAGTCATTCACCCGCATACCAATGACCGACATGAACATGCGTGCTGATCCTTCTCGAGGTTACCCAGGAAGAACGTACAGATTCTACACTGGACCTAGAATCTATGGTTTTGGACAAGGCTTAAGCTACACAAATTACACTTACAACCTCTTATCAGCTCCAAGCAAACTGAGCTTATTGGGATCTATCAAGGCTGGATCTGAAAACAACATGCAACATAAAAACGGATATGACAAGCCCGATTATATTCACATCGATGATGTGGAGTTCTGTGGTTCGTTGATATTCCACGTACAGGTCTTGGTGATGAATAAGGGCGACATGGATGGAAGCCACATCGTGATGTTGTTTTCTAGAGTGCCGAAGTATTTCAAAGGCGCTCCGGAGAGACAACTGATTGGGTTCGATCGTGTACATACGGTTTCTTACGGGTCTACTGAAACAAGAATCATGGTAGATCCTTGTGAACATCTTAGCATTGTAAATGAGCTTGGAAAAAGAGTATTGCCTCTGGGCGATCATACTCTGATGTTGTTGAATTTAGAGCATATTGTTTCTATTGAGAGATAATAAAGTTGGTTTGATTCAATTTTCAACCAACTGCTTGAATTTGCAATTCAATACTAGTCCTTGGATCATGCATCATTATGTCACTATGAAAGTAAAAGTTCTTGCAACTATACCATTGTTCTCTCTCTCCAACCAGCAATGTCCAACCCCATCGATACTTACAAGCACCTCAATATCATCCAAAACCTAGATGGTTCATTCACTAGGCTCAACTCAGACTCATTCCCCATTGCTGATTGCAACTCCAACTACCTTTCCCTCTCTAAAGACTGATACGCTACCGACTATGGATGGCAGTTTGGCGTGCAAGGGGACGGAGCTAAGCAACTAACTAAAGCTGTTAGTCAGTTAGCCCTTGTAACCGTTCTGTAGGCCAGTTGATTGTATCAGTTAGTGGAGAGGAAATTGTATAAAAGGGAGTGCTATTGAGAGAGAAATTCATTCTGTAATCTTGAAAATTGTTAACCAAGAGGACGAGAGTTCCCCTTTGGCTTACTGGACGAGAGTTCCAGCCTTCCATCAATAAAAACTCATTCTTTTCCTTCCATCCCTTTCTTTTTGCTGTGATTCTCCCATTTTCTTCCTGAAATTCCTATTTTAGTACGTAATTTGTATCAGTGGTATCAGAGCCACCCATTCTCGGCCCTGTGAAGAACCAAGAAGCCAAATCTCAACAGATAAATTTTGAAATCAGACATCTACAGTGCTTGGAATCGCTGGAATCAAGAAGATGAAGAACGATGGTGAAGAAGCATTCGAAGAACTTCTTCAACTAGGGCAGTTTGCTAATGTCGAATCCTACCAAAGAAGGTTTCAAGAATTAGCTGCCAGTGTGAATGACTTACCTGAAGAGTTCCGTGTGAGATGTTTCATGAAGGGTCTGCGAAAAGAAATCAAGTTTGGTGTTGAGAAATACAAACCTACCACCATGGATCAAGCTATTGGCCTTGCAAAATTGCAAGAAATGACTCTTGAAGTAGTTGCAAGGAGATCCTACACCCCAGAGAATATTATTGGAGAAAAGATAGAGCACAGCAAAAGCACTCTACCTGTTCGATCAGTTGTCTGTGAAAGCGTGCCTACGGTAGAAGATACCTCTAAAAAAGAAATCGATGAACCAAAGGCAAACCGTGAACAATGGAACTCTATTGATAAGGATTGCCAAGAAATCAGAGCATTATTCTCAAGGTTACTTGAAGTCTGCACAGAAATGATCGAGAACAATAGAGAATTCAGGGCAAATCTTGATTACCTTGAATTATCGAATAATGAAATGGGTCTTGAAGCACGGGAGATTACAAATGAAGATGCTGAAGATGAGTTGCGACAGGGGTTTGAGAAGGCTACGATGGTAGACCCCGACGAATCAGTAGGAGATAAGGAGTGCTCAGAGACGGTTCTGTGGACGGAGAAGCCCAAAAATCATCTGAAACTGTTTGTTGTTGGTATGCGTGTTCATGATTTCTGGGTTCACCAAGGCGACTCCAAGACGGAGTCGAATGCAATTCATACAGGTGATTGATTTCCTGAGAAAAAAATAAGTTTTCTCTTCAATTTTTTGGTTTCTACTAGATAAAATATGGGATCCCGGGGGACATCATTTGCAAATTTCCCTAAACGAAGTTTCAATTCTTTCTAAAATCATTCTTGAAATAGACATCCCTTTCTTTGGTCCCAGCAATCTTTCCTGCTTTCTCTCAGTTCTCATTAAGCTCTATTATCATTCACCGAGTATAACGAGGGTTTTACTCTGCGTGATCTTTCGGGCAATTGGGTTCTTATTCCTCTCTGATTGTTGGCATTTCGAATTTGTTTTTCTATTATCGTCTCCATTCTTCTTGGAATCGTCAAACGTGTATGCTGAATTGGGTGTCTTGGATTGTACAGACCAACTGCTTGGTGAAATTACCTATCCAAATTCAGCCACTGCAGTTAGAATTGTGACTGCTTGTACCAAATCTGGTGGTGTTCTTTGTCTTGTTCTTGTTCACAATGAAGATCCTATTATTTCTGAAGTTTGTCTCCATAGTGTGCTTGAATATAATCGAAGGAAACGGCCCAGGTCAATTCTTCATTTTTCAGGCATGAGTGACATATTGACAATTGTTGGATATATTCCTTCCTTGAAGGATCGAACAGTGAAAGTCCATAAAAGAGGAGAAGAGCAAACAATTGTAAGGAGACGGGATCAAGATGTGATTACGGTTGTTTGTGTCTGCACGATTTGGGGTCTAGGTGGAATTGATTCTAAGTGCAAGATAGGCTTTATGCCATTCGTTTGGTATTGTTGGTTACTAGCAACTGGGATGAGGGCAAAGACAACAGAATCTACATTTGAAGCTTACACACCTTGTGCAACTGGTTCTCCATTGGATACCAATTCTGTTGGGTATTTGAATATACTAATTTTGGCAAACTATATGGGATTTAGAAGTCTAGAAGTTCACATTGAGGCCAACTTATTTCAGCTACATAGTGGTTTGCAGAGCCTGAGCTCATTGCCATGAATGCAACTCTTTACTGAATTTGGAAGTCATTGAGGTGACATTAGCTTCATAGCTTGGGCAACTCAATGACGTTTAATATCATCTCGCTCGGTTTTTTTGATTGGTTGTTTGGTCCTCTTTCTTGTTTACATTTGGGCCTTGAGGACAAGGCCTTCTTAAGGGGGGTGGAATGATACGCTACCGACTATGGATGGCAGTTTGGCGCGCAAGGGGACGGAGCTAAGCAACTAACTAAAGTTGTTAGTCAGTTAGCCCTTGTAACCGTTCTGTAGGCCAGTTGATTGTATCAGTTAGTGGAGAGGAAATTGTATAAAAGGGAGTGCTATTGAGAGAGAAATTCATTCTGTAATCTTGAAAATTGTTAACCAAGAGGACGAGAGTTCCCCTTTGGCTTACTGGACGAGAGTTCCAGCCTTCCATCAATAAAAACTCATTCTTTTCCTTCCATCCCTTTCTTTTTGCTGTGATTCTCCCATTTTCTTCCTGAAATTCCTATTTTAGTACGTAATTTGTATCAAAGACATACCACTAAACAGTCTAAACTCCACTAGTACAACTATCACCACCACCTATCTCCGTCTATTCCGGCCACGCCATCGCCTTCCCTCCGG
The DNA here is from genome assembly GCA_016920895.1 of Vaccinium myrtillus. NCBI lineage: Eukaryota > Viridiplantae > Streptophyta > Magnoliopsida > Ericales > Ericaceae > Vaccinium > Vaccinium myrtillus. The sequence goes on from CM029274.1 coordinate 28,403,284, forward strand.
TACTGAAATCCCACTCATCATTAAGTTTCACGGCGGCGGGTTCATTTTCTTCAGCCCAAAACACAAATTCAATCATGATTCATCCAGCAAAATGGCGGTTCAATTCCCAGCTTTAATCTTAGTACCTAATCGAAACATTTTTATCTTGAAGAGAATGCATCCAAAACACTAGATCATACCCACTCAAACCCATTATTGCCGAGTTATATCTGTACCGATCAAGTACTAAATAGTATCCGATTGAGCTAATTTTTGGTATACTTGTTCTACTCGGCGAGCTCTTCGACGTGAACGTTTTCGATCATCGACACGAGACCGGAACTCCCCGGAATCGCCGGGGACAGCAGGTGCTGTCCCTTGCCAGGGACAGCAGCTCCCCTCTGTCCGATGATATCAAGGCTTTTGTTTTGAGATGAGCTTCTCTCCGCCCCATGAAAATCGACGGGACAGTCTAATTTGCGCGTTTGTGGGCCATTTCTAACTTCTGAGTCTAATTTGATGATCTAAATCGTTCATGTTAAAGCTCGTCAAGAACATAAACCACACCAAAACTTAGATCGATTGGATATTGTTTGATATGATTTCGAAGAATATTTAGATTAGAACATAACAAGATTACAACATCGAATCGAAAGCCATTTAACCCATTTTTCTCAAGACAAATGCATTCCAAAATTATATCAATCGGTATATGATCAATATAAGTTTTGGCGTGACAAATGTTTTCGACAAGCTTTAAAATGTAAAAGGTTTGAATCCTCAAAATGGGCTCGAGAAGTGCCCACAGACGACCAAGTTGGACAGTGTAGTCTATCTTCTGAAGTGCATCCTCCTCTTTTGTTTTGGACTCTAATCCCTTTTAATGGGGTTGGTCAAGTTTAAGCAAAGATAATAATCGATGATTTCTTCTACAATCTCACTTTTTTCCATCGGCTTCAATCTTAATTAGTTGCTCCAGTTTAGCAATTTTTCTCTCGTTATGAAGTTATTTTCTAAGTTTACCGCTTATGGAGTTCAGTTAAATTGGGATGAAATTTTTAACGGACTCTTATATAGTACTATATGTAAAATTTGTAATACATCCACTAACTCAAAAAAGACAGAAAGCCAGCTTATTACGAAAATCAAGGCAGTCACTTTCTAACAATACATCACATAAAAAACTGCAAAAATCGAAAAAGCCAATAAACTACCTTAATGGAACACCCCACAAGTGTTAATGAAACTATATGATGAGAAACGGGCCCAGCAGCCCCAGCTGTGACTTCAAAGTCCAATGTTGTGCTCTCTGATAAGCCCAAAATATTGACATATAGAAGCTCCATATCATATGTTGTTAGTTCTCAATTGCGCGTAATTGGCTATGATTATTATCTATTACTTTGAATTATTTATTTAAAGAATTGGTATGAGATCCATTATACATGTTTGAAAGGCCTAAAGTCCACTTGACATTTTTAAAACACCTTGTGTCCATAAATACATATTTTGTAAGGCCGAAGGTCCACGTTGTGTTTTTTCAAGACAAAAGCCCTTTTGGTTATTGACTGAAACAGAGAGAGCGGATGGGAGCTTGATCGAGAAACTGTTATTGATCGAGAGAGAGAGAGAGAGAGAGAGAGAGAGAGAGAGAGATGAAAAATTGATTGATGCCCGCAAACTAGCCGGATAGTTATCAACGCCGGAAAAGTTTTCGATAAAGATGACGACGCCCAATAACTGCCAGTGACCGGTGTCGGAGATGGTTGCCGGAGACATGAGGACTCTATAGGGACGTGGAGGCCGATTGGTAACTCGATCTGTGGTAAAATCGAAAAAAAAAAATTTCGGTGGCTTGACCTAGCCTCCCGTTCTGTTTAGGCAGACAAGAAGATCCAAAAACAAGTGTAAGATGGAGCTGTTGAAGAGAGAAGAAATGGTGCCTTGATTGGAGAGGAAAATAATTTTAGCCGGAGAAGAAGGTAAGTGAAGTAGGGAAATTGTTGAAGGGATCTTGAAGAAGGAGATAACTTTGTTGCTCTTGTTTGTGAACAGTGTAGGCTGTAGCTACTAGCTACCAACTTAAAAAAGGGAGAAAAGATAGACTAGCCTATTGTCCTTTATTAATGATGACAGCTATCGGCCTTTAACTTTCAAAGAGGTGTTGTAAAAGCCTTTTAAGGCTCCAATATCAAAACTTTAATGTTCGTCCAACTGTACTTGTGCCTGGAATACTTCAGTAACATATATATTACAACATTTGTGTTAAGTTTTGCTATTTAGGGGTGTTCTGCTAACAAAAAATAATTTTTTCCAAAAATTAAGACGGTTCATTCTCTCACAATACATCATATAAAAAATTTGTGAAAAACCAGTTTATTCTTAAAACACCCTTAGCGGAACACCTCCTTATCCAAAGAACTGATAAGTTCATCTGTCCATCAATGTATATTATATCATTTATGTTCCATTTTGTTATCTGGGCTCACAAGATTTGGTTATCTATACTATATCTTTTTTTTTAAAGCCTACTTGGGATCAAATGTGGTTATCTGGAATCACAAGAGGTGGTTATCTAGACTCACAAGATGTGATTATCTAGATTATATATACATTTTTAAAGTTTACTTCGAATCAGCTGTAGTTATCTGGAATCACAAGATATGATTATCTGGACTGTATTTTTTAAAAAAAAAAAACCTACTTGGGATTTGATGTGGTTATCTGGAATCACAAGAGGTGGTTATCTGGACTCACAAGATGCTGTTATCTGTACTATATCTTATTTTAAAGCCTATTTAAGATCAGGTGTGGTTATCTGGATTCACAAGATATGGTTATCTAGACTCACAAGATGTGGTTATCAGCTCGTGAATTTCACAAAGCACAAAATTCACTTACATTGGTAGCAATATATATCTCGTGAGTCTTAGTGTATGCAAGTATGACCATAAAAGTGTGACACATACTTTTTAATATGCTTGGCAGCAGTGTACTTACTTGTAGTCCTTATCTACAAGTATATGTGTCACTCATTTGTGGTTGGAGTAAAATAAAGTCAATTTCTCCTTCGTCAATTCCAAGAGTGAAACTCAAAAAGTTAACTTTGGGGCCATGTTCTCTCTTTACTCTCTTTCTCTCTTTAACAAGAAGAAAATACTTACAGAGCATTTCCCTCTCCTCATGCCGGCAAAGAATAAGCCATTTCTATCTCTGATCTGTGCATTTTTGTGGTAAAGATCTCCCTCTCGTCTCATCGACCGAAACCCGCCGGACCCGAGAAATGTGGTTTCGACAAATACCCAATAAATCAGGACGGCGTGGCAACGGTGGATAGATCGAGAGAGAGAGAGAGAGAGAGAGAGAGAGAGAAGATAGTGCTCAACTTCGCCGGAGCCGATGACGGCAAGTGTGACGACCAAATCTGGCGACTTTTAGCTGTCAACTAAGTACTTGTATCTTCTGAGAAATTGCCGTGTGTGTTTGTGGGGGTTATTTTTGTCTTTTAGATGCGTGATTGGACTAGATGTGTTAGGAAAATGTTAGGTGGACTGGAAGTGTTAGAAAAGAACCATAGTGGACCCTATAGCAACTGGCCCTTATTTATTTGCAGGAAAAAGATAATAATTTTTCTTATTTCGGCCGTTAAACTCAAAAAGCGCAAAGTCGATTTTTGTTTGGTATTAAAGTAAAGCCCTAACTCAATCTTGAAGGAGATTTCTACGTACAAATTGGGTTGAGATTTGAGATTATGGAAAATATTGTGAAGTGCTCTTGCAGAAATCTTTGGTTAAAAATAATGAGACTTTTGGTACACGGCAATTTGTAGTTGTCCTAGCATTGGATTTGGGAAAAAAAAAATCAAAAGTCATCTCTTATAAGGAAAGGTAAAGTCCACAGAATGTGGACTGATGGGAATCATATAGAAGATTCTTTTCCTTTGAAGGAAAGAATATTTTCGGTGCATCAAGCTTAGCTTGGGGGCCACACACAAAGCAATTATAAAAGGAGACACATATACCACGGAGATCAAGATGAGCAAAGGAGATTTTTTTTGGGGCTTTATTTTTATCTATGTTAGGCTAAATTTTTGAACTAGGGTTGAGGATGAAACCCCATAAATAGTATTAATTGATTTTATGTATATGATTTTTCCTATGTGCATTTATCATTTATTGTTCTCGACTTATTAATTAATATGCATGAACTTTGGATATGGATTCAATCGTTATGAATGGGTTTTTTCCATGATTTGAAATCATCATATTAATCGAATTGTTTGGTTTATTAAAAGCGCGATATTTAAGTACGGGGTATCCATTGTGATTTGTTCTTACGGATATAGTGGATGATTTTGGCTTAAACGTCTTTGAAGCAAAGTGAGAACATATTTTTGTCATAAATAAAAAAAAATGCTTATAATAATATTTTCCACGGTGATCGATAAGATTAGCTTCTAAATCATTGTGTAAAAATCAAAGAAAAATCGTTGCATAAGATTAATTGATAAATGTTTATGGGTGTAGATTCCGAAACCTTAGTTACTTTTCTCAATCGTTAATCTCCAATATTTTTCCTGCGTTAATTTAGTTGTTATCATTATTTGTTTAATTTTTATTTTACAAATCAATCACACTTTTGGGAACTAGGTTAGGGTATAATCAATTTAAGTTTATTTAGTTTTCCTATTAAAAAGCACAAGTCTCTGTGGGTTCGACCTCGCACTTGCATAACTATACTTCAATCCGATTCGTGCGCTTGCGAGTACATTAAAATTTCACTAACACTCTTGTAAAAGGACCCATCCTCGTCCCCTTTGTGTAATTCAAACTGTTACCATTTGTTTGGCTTCATTTATGGACTTGGGACTTGCTGACATGGCTTGGAGAGAAATATTGGGAGCTTTTTGTCTAGTTGTTAACCACTCTACTAGCATGAGTAAATTATTCAGTACCCCTCCTGTATTTTCCGGCACATGCCTTTCAATCATTATGAATTGTTTCAGGGTTTACATGGTAAGTTTTCGCTTTCTAATATTTTTGGATTACAATTAGTCAAATTAGTTGATGTATATGAGAAGAATGATTCTCTGATTTGAAAACTTCTAGTCCAAAAGTGCCGGAAATTCTGATTTGGGATACCCGTAGTGACCGAAGTTACTACATCCCCGTAGTGACCTTAATTGTGGGCCCTCTATAATCTGTATTTGAGATTGGAACCGTACAATTTATTAAGAATGTTGAGTAGATCATTCATGTCAAACTTTAAATTAATGGATATAGGTAGTCATATGTTCAGATACCATTTATATAGATGGCCAATATCATTTGAAGAATACACAGCAAGACAAATTTGACTCAATTGTGTGTCTACCTATCTCTGATGATCATAATTTTTTGTAGGGGTGTCAACGGTCCGGTTTGGTGCGGATTGGTATGAATCCAAGGACCGAATCAAAAGTCTACGGTCCAATGTAAGGCAATCCGTGTCCAAACCAAAAGTCTACGGTCCGGTTCCGAAACAATCAAAAAAATCACGGTTCGGTTCACGGTTTATCCACGGATTATAACATTTCACAAAATAAAAATATATATTTCACATTCACATTCTCAATGTAACTTTTAGAACAAATTCATCAGTAGCTTTTAAGTTTTAATAAACAACATCAAGTCACCAACAACATTGCTTCAAAATGATTCAAAGAGATTCACATTCAAGAGAGTAAACACTAGCAGTAGTAAAAAGATGCAGAAACAACATAATATATAAAGCGAGTAAACAAAAGTTTTCACCACAACCAGTCCCGAGTCCGGGAGTAGCTAATTACGTGCAAGCAAAATTACAATTGTAAATTACAGTTTGCACCTTTACTTTTCAGTTATACCACATTCACCTATTTAGGGTAGAAAATTAAGAATAATATGTTTAATTATAATTCTTATCCCAATATTATATATATAAAATATTTTTTTTTTATTGATTAAATTCTCACGGTCCGGTTCGGTTTATCCACGGTTCTTTTATAAAAATCCATGGACCGAACCGCGAAGCATGGTTTTCTAATTTTTCAATCCATGTCCGGACCATTAATCCACGGACCCAATCCAAAACCTACGGTTTGGTTCGGTCCGGTTCGAATTCACGGTTTGCGGGTTTTTTTTTACAACCCTAATTTTTTGTACCTATAATATGTTCAACATTCCTGAAAAAATGAACGATTTTGATCCCAAATAAAATTTTTAAAGAACCTTTACCTATCTCTGATGATCATAATTTTTTATACCTATAATATGTTAAACATTCTTGAAAAAATGAACAATTTCGATCCCAAATAAAATTTTTAAAGAACCCACAATTGAGTTCACAAAGGGAATATAGTGACTTGGCTCACTATGAAAACTCCAAGTGCCATTTATGGACTTGGTACTTGCTGATATGGCTAGGAGAGAAATATTGGGAGCTCTTTGTCAAGTTGTTAAGGGTAAAATATGTTCTTGCCTCTTAAACTATCAAAGTTTTGTTTACTTCCTCCTTCAACTATCAATTGCACATATTTGCCCCTTAAACTATCCGATCGTTACTCATTAAGGAAAAAACCCATTTTTCTATCCACTCTTGGACGGAAAAGTTAACACCAAGGGTATTAATGTCTTCAACGCTACTACGTTCACACCCCGCTTACATCCGCAGACGTGACGGTACCACATAGGACAGGTGGGCCCACCCCCACCTAACTCTAAAAAGAAAAAGCAAAAAAACCAACAAATCTGACTCTCTCCTCCCCTCAGCTACCTTCCCAAAAACTGAGAGCTGAATGGAATGTGAGAGCTTTCTTGCGAAACAAACACTATTGATTCGTCGTGAAGATAATACAAAATCCTGTTTTTCTCATAAAAAACATCGTTTTTTAAATCCTTCTGGAGATCTAGAGATTTGGGTTTCATCCACTCACTTTCCAAGAGCTGAGATTCCGGAGTGTGAATCATTTTTTCCTCCTCAAATCCATATGGGTTTTCATGCCCATCTCCCAAGTATAGGCGATTCCGATTTCGCATCATTCTTTTCTCATCATACCCATACGGGTTGTCATACCCATTATCGAAAATAGACGAAATATGTAAAATCCTAGACAAATATGTTTGACAAATACCCAATTTTGGCTTATTTTTGCTATCGATTTTTACGCTTTTCCATCCAAATAAGTCGTAAGATACAGCAATGCCAATGAACAAGAGGTGAAGAAGTTCCCATAGTTTAGTGAGTAGAGTTTTGTTGAAGAATTCAGGGGCTTGGGAAGGAAAAAGAGGAAGACTAACAAGAACTAATGCATTGAAGAGAGATTTAAAGAGAAAGACAGAGCATGACTTACTGAGGTTTGATATTACATGGGGCTTTAGCGTTGGATCCGCCATTGATGAGCATGTGGGTTTTCTCTGTATTTTGGTGTGTGAAGAACAAAAAGAAGCCTTCGGACCGAAGGTCATGAGTATTTGTCTAATGTACCCTTTTATTAGCGCCAAAATAAGAAGGTTAGGGTTAATTGGTAGCATTTCCGTCTAAAAAGTGGATGGAAATGGGTCTTGGCCCTAGCAAGTAACGATTGGATAGTTGAAGGGGCAACCGTGTACAATTGATAGTTGAAGGGGGAAGCAAACAAAATTTTGATAACCACACTACTATCACGAGTAATTATTCAGTACCCCTCGTGTATTGCGGCACATGCCTTTCAATCATTACGAATTGTTGCAGGGTTTACATGGTGAGTTTCGACCATGATATAAATATATTTAGTATTATTGGATTATATTGTCGAATTAGTTGATGTGTTTGAAGAGAATGACTCTTTGATTTAATAATTTTTTGTCTAAAAATCACAGCAAAAACTCACCCTGAATGTTTAACTCCACGATATGTAGTTGTGGAGAGGCCCGAGACACCGTAATTGTAAAACTCCAGGTTTGGGGGCAGGGGGTGTTTAGTCCCACAATGGTTGGGAGCTAAATCCTCATATGGTATATTAACTTCCACCTTGGGCTACATGGTACCTTCTTAGGTATACCTTTTCAGTTCAAGTGTTTGGACCTAAAGGGGTCCATGGCCAGCGGGGTCGGGTCGTTACAAATTCTAAATCCAAGTATCAGAACCCTGCCCTGATCCAAGTGATGGATAAGAAGCGTTCTACCACCACAGATACCAAGGGGTCCATGGTCAGCCAGATTGGGTTGTTATAGTAATAGAGATCCAAAATTTTATTTTCCTTCAAAAAGTGCATATGAGACATTTATAAATGTCAAATTAAAAATTTGCTGGTAAATATTACTTTTTTTTTTAATCGATAGAAGAGATAAATTACATCACATAGGAGATTCAAATCTGCATCAATTATAAGAGTCCCACTAGTTGGAGAAAATCAAGCCCGACAAACTTAGGAAACCAAAAATATAAGAAATAAGTCAATTATAAGGTAGAAGCAAATATAAAAAATGTTTCAATAGACTTGCTACTTGGCAAGGAGATTCAAATTCCTAACCTCCTAATGAGATCCAAATTCATTTTCTCAACAAATCTAACCCTAAAAGTTGGTTGATAAAGATAACTTGGAAAATTGACAATTACTCCTAGGAAGAGCAAAAATCACAGGAAGTAGCTATTATTTTGATAGTCAAGTGTGGTTATCAAAATTTTGTTTTTTTCATAGCCAAAATTTTGTTCACACTTTTATCATGACTACTTCAACATTAAGCCTCTTAAAGTATCATGATAGTAGTAGTAGTAGTCAAAGTACTATCATTGACTACTTCATAGCCAAAATTTTAAACATGCATTTACATTAGGTTTAAACATTCACACAACTTTGCATTAAACACACACATAAAAAAAAAACATTGCTAGAATTCTCCAAAATAAAAAAAAAAAAAAAAAAATTGCTAGAACACAATTGAAAATGTTGATGTTGATGCAAAATCTTCACAACGGTTGCGACACAAGATCTTTATATTTTCGTACTCATTATCTACCATTTTTCCCTCAAAATTTTCATAACGGCCGCAAATCTACATTTTAAAACTTTTAGTGAGACAAATAAAGAACATCACCAAAGTTAGAAAAATCTTGAGAGGAAAGAGTAACAGAACTCTCAAAAGACTTTACATGGATAAATAGATGGTTCTACAATCATATGTCGAAGACCACTTGTCCAGGTTATCCTGGTGCAGAACATGAAGATAATAACATAAAGATTCTACCAAGGAAACATTACATATGGAAATAGGCAATTCAATGACGTGCAGTAAAAGGAGTTGAACAACTGTCTGCTTTTTTCTGATAAAAAAAAAACTATTTGCTTTTTTTTGGAGTGCCTTAAAGTAAATGAGAAGAGTAAAGATTTTTTAGAGTTCCTGAAGTAAATCATAAAAATTGCAAAAGGGCAATTTTAAAAAATTACTGTAACTTGGAGCCCTTATATCAAAATTGAGAGTGCAAATATCAATTTTATTTTTAAATATTTATGAAAAACTCTTTAACGCTTCCGGAATGCATTCGCACGCACAGTATGTACCTGGAGGTCTTGACTTAGGAGTAACACCATAAAAAAATGGGATTTATAGATAGTGGAAGACAACGCTCAAAAAAAGCGTGTCGAAGACTGGGCCCGTAAACAAGGAGTTCTGTTGAGCACATGAGCTGCTCCCCTAATTAACGGAATTCCAAACATGATTCCAAATGGATCCAAAACACGGAATTTATCCAGGGAGGTGTTGTCCCCCAGAATTCACGTCGTCATTTAGCAAGGCCGTGTTGCTCTTATTTCTGAAAAAAATGGGATTTGTTTTGGTGGAAGACAAATGCTGTTTTGATATTTGGGACCAAAATAAATCAAAATTAAATTATAATTGAGAACACACCCGCTGCCCCAAAACATAATTAACGGGAATTCCAACAACATTCTGGGACTCCGGAGTGCACAACACCTCCCCGAGTCCCCAAAACACTTGATCAAAGCCACTGCAACAAGTTTTACACGTTCCGATGAGACACTTATCGATATTCAATTAAACTGATTTTTGATACACATGTAGAACTCGACGAGCTTTATGCGGTGAATTACCTTAGAAACAAGTTATTGAGTCCTTGTTTCAAGTAGATTGTCAATATTATTCACATTGGTTTTTTTTTTCCTATTCACATTTGTTACCTGGATTTGCTTTGGGGCTTAAATAAGAAAGGCGGATTAGAGGAGGAGTAGGGATTAATTAAGAAGGGGAGATAATTTCGTACTTGGTTTGGGTGGTAGTTTGTATGGGTGGATAAAATTGTTTGGATAATGAAAAAAGGTTACAAGTTGCTTGCTTTCCCTTCAAAATTCATTTTCATACCCAAGTTTGAAGGTGGGAAGAGATAAATGAGTAATTGGGGAAGGGGAATAATTATGGACAAGGTTCAGGATCCCCATAAATAATCCTACTATAGGGGGACTAAATAGTCCCCGTGATTAAATAGTTCAAGTGTTTATGCATACCAAAGACCGGATTAATTAATCCGGGCAAATAGTAAAACCAAACATGGTCTTAGGGACGTAAAAATATAGCCTTGAAATATGGATACTTTAATTATTAGTATATGATTTATGAGAATAATTTTCATTAGCCTAATCCAAATTCAACTCACCACAATCCAACAAGGGTATTAACTCCATATCATAAAACTTGAACCCACAAACTCATTTTACCTTTTTTTTTTATGTGTCTAATTTATTTTCCTCTCATACAGGCCAACACATAGAGGCAAAATATAGGAAAATGGAAAATAGAGACTTTTAAAGAGAAAATAACTTATTACCGAAATCCAAAACAAACGGAGGGGCTTCATGAATTAGTTTGAGGAGCACGCAGGGCATGCAATCGAAGACATTTTTTTTTTTATCCGAACGAAGACACACTGCATTACCAAAAAAATAAAACAACTTTAATATAGGTCTTATTTTCATGACGCATAAAGGGTTCAATTGCACACCAACTCCCTCATGAGACATATGTGTACGTTTGTAAAGATAACAACAAATGACCCCCTATTCCTCTTCTTCTAGTACTTAAATTCTACTTAAAGTTCTCTCTCTCTCTCTCTCTCTCTCTCTCTTAATTCTGTTTTTGTTGGCAGAGATGGCTGACCCAAAGTATGGTTATCCCTACCCTGCTCAAGCTTATCCCTACCCTTCTCAAGGTACGTTTTTTCATTCTTATGTACTCAAAGCTCCCTCTTTAGTTCCCATTTTCCTTCAAGTTGTTTAAGTATTTTTACGTTCCCCAGAAATTGATTATTTGACTTCTCTTCTTTTCTCCCTCGGGGTAGCTTTATTAAATCAAGATTCACCAATTCGATACCTTAATTAATGATCATTTATGAGTATCAATCTGTTTAGTGTAAGGATCAGCTCTTTGGAAGAACTTAATTAAAGGAAGATAGGAGAAATAGAAGAGAAAATTAAGGAGAAATGATAAAGGAAATCGTTTTGATTTCTTGCGTTTGATTTTGTGGAAGAGAGTTTTTTTTTTTGGGTGCACCCCTCGGCCGCCCGATCGTGTTTTGGACGGTCCGGATGCATTCATCAATTTTAATTTATTTTTACCGGTAAAAAATCAAAAAACATCTGGGCGATCCAATCGAGGGTGCACAAAAAACGCTGAGTTTTTTTTTTTTTTTGGGGTCGGACGGTAGGGATCGTGTTTTGGTGCACGATGCTTCACCTTTCTGAATTTTTTTATGAAATTTTAAGACAAAAGAAGAGTAACAAGGGAAGTTACTTAATTTTCACTTCTTTTTCCCTCCTCTTTGAACTTTAGGAATCAAACAAGGGAGAAGGAAAACTTTTTTATTTCCTCCCCCTTTCCACTTCATTCCCTAAGTTCCAAAGAGACCCTTATAAACATTATTTTAAAGATTAATAAAAATCTCCTCTTTTCAAATAGAAAGAATTAATAAACACTCTCTCTCTCTCGCTCTTGATCAGGTTACTACCAAGGCCCTCCGGTGGTGGCGCCTCCGCAATATTATGCTGCTCCGCCTCCCAGAAGAGAACCTGGTTTCCTTGAGGGATGGTAGTTCCTCTTACCAAGCTCCCGTCCAGTCACCCTATCCTCAATTCGATCTTGTTTTGGGCCGTCGTGGACCAGATCCAAACCGTTCATATCTCTTTTTTTTTGGAATCAAATTGTTCATATCTTAAACGTTGCAGAGAAGTATTTCCCTGTAAAAAAAAAACACATTAGCATAGCTATATCAATGGTTTACAGTTGTGAAAGATGAAATAGACCGCAGAGACACAAATGTGAACCGTTGATATAGATATCAATCTGAGATTTAAATTATTTTTTGCATAGACATACTTCTCCACAACGGCCACAAAATGGACGGTTGTGACCATTACCATGGAACGATTACAGCTTGACTTTAGTATCATGGAGCCATAACGACCCAAAACTAGACTAAACCAGGGGACCATAATTGGTAGAATTTGATCAATCTTTGTTTTGCAGTCTGGCTGCTTTGTGCTGCTGTTGCCTCATAGACGAGTGTTGCTGTGACCCTTCCATCATCTTCATGAGCTGATCCCTTCCTTTAATGGTGCCCCATTTGTCTTTGCCTTCTACTTTTGACTCCCCCCTTTTAAGATTTCCTTAATGTGTGATCACTCCAATTGAATATTGTATGTGCCTCTGGGACTCTTATTTCCTTATTATGATCTTGGAAACAATATGTTTGCGTTTCCACTTTCAATAACCTTATCTATCGTGTGTTTGTTAGTCACAAATAATGATCTAGATTTTCAATTGGCATTTCTAATTTTGATGTTTAGCTTTTATAAGTACTACGACTTCTAATTACAGGTGACATCTGTTATCCTCTAGTCTTATCCATCATTGGAAAAGTCAAATATGAAGATAAAACATTTCGTCCCAATTTATTTATCCATTTTCGATTATCGTGCCAATTTTTAATTCATTATTTCTTTCAATATGAATCTCAATAAATATCCAATATGGATATTGTTTATTTATAGTTCTCGATGGGAATTGATATTGACACTCCTCTTTTCTCTATTGACGGTTTTTTTTTTATACATAAAAAGTGCAAGAGTAAGGCCTTGTTTGATAACCGAGATTCAACACTTAAAACTGAATGAATTAAGTAATAAGTAATTAAGTAGGTTTAATAACCACATTTGCATTACTTAAAAAATTAAGTAGCTCTTAAAATGAAAGCTATTTTTTTTGCCAATAAAAATGAAAGCTAAGATGTTGATAAAAATTAAGTAGCTTTGAGCTACTTAATTTTTACTAAATTTACGACTACCACAAATACTCTTCCGCCGCATCCACTACGCCGTTGCCACCACTCCTATTGCCACTCCACCAACACCACCACTCCATCACTTCCACCACAACTACCACCACCACCACTCATACCACCATGACCACCACTCCATCACTCCGACAACCACTGCCGCCACTACCACCACAACCACCACCACCACCCACCGTAACCACCACTGTCACTCCCACCACCACCACTACACACCATTCCCTCCGCCACTCCCACCACATCCGCCACTACACCACCACCACACCGCCACTTACACCACCACCATTACACCACCACCACCACCACCACCGTGCCACTCCCACCACCACCACCTTCACCACCCACCACCACCACAATTACCACCACTATCATGACCACCACGTCATTCCCACCACCCGCCACTACACCACCACCACTCTACCACCACCACCACCACCACCACCACACCATTCCTCACTCCCACCACCACCACTACTCACACCATTCCTCTGCCACTCCCACCACATCCGCTGCCACTACACCACCACCACTCCGCCACTTACACCACCATTGTCGCCATTACACCACCACCACCACCAACACCGTGCCACTCCCACCACTGACACCACCTTCACCACCACTACTCTATCGCTCCTACCACAATTACCACCACTATCATGACCACCACTCCGTCATTCCCACCACCACTGCTGCCACTACACCACCACCACTCCCACCACAGCTACCACCACAACCACCACCACCACCACCACTTACAGCACCGTAACCACCACTCCGTCACTCCCACCACCACCACTACTCACACCATTCCTCTGCCACTCCCACCACATCCGTTGCCACTACACCACCACCACTCCGCCACTTACACCACCATTGTCGCCATTACACCACCACCACCACCAACACCGTGCCACTCCCACCACTTACACCACCTTCACCACCACTACTCTATCACTCCTACCACAATTACCACCACTATCATGACCACCACACCGTCATTCCCACCACCACTGTTGCCACTACACCACGACGGCACCGCCACTACTCTTCCACCATCACTCCTCCACAACCACGATGCCACCATTCCATAATCACTACCACTACCACTGCTATACCACTCACAACCATCACCGCCACTATACCACCATCTTGCTAATATTTTGTACATTTATTATTTTTATAAACGTACATTTGTTTTTTCATTTATGCATTCCAGTATGAATTTGTGAAAGACAGAGTAAAATAAAATTAGTGAATTTATTACTTGAGCTCCTTGTATAGATCAAACAACTTATTTTTTTCAATACTTAAGATTCAGTACATATCAAACAACTTATTAGCTTAATAAATTCAGCATTCAGTACTTAATTTTCAGTTTTCAGTTTTCAACTTTTAGCTTTATCAAACAGCCCGTAAGTTTACCTAATAAAGACAAAAAAGAGAGTGCCAATAGAGAAAAAGGGGAGTGCCAATAACACTTCCCTTCTCAATTAGTTCTATAATACAAAACTTTTAAAATCATAAAAAATATTATAGATCAAAATATATACCTCTATACAAATTGGGATGGAGGGAGTATTGCAATAGACAATATTGGATTGCGGTTAGTACTTTTGCAAACACCGAACAATTGAGCAAATTCTTATTGATGGATTTGAACCAACAGACAACCTTATTGAGCTTCTCCGGCCTCTTTTTTTTTTTTTTTTTTTTCACCGTTGACGGAATGGGGAGGACTTATGAAATTCCTTAATCGAGTCACGGAATTAACTTAACTTGAGTAAATGGAAAAACAATCAATCGCATAAACTGGAAAAATAATCAATCACGCAAGACACAAAGATTTACGTGGAAAAACCCAAAACGGGAAAAAACCACGGGAAGGAATCATGCACTATACTCATTGTGTGAATACAAGAGATCTTACTCAGTGTTCGTGTATCCTCGCCACGAAGCCTAAAATCTACTTGCCGAATCCACGTTGATCACACCTCTGCATGATTGACGAATCTTGAATCCTCAAGCCTTCTTACTGATTGCCTTCCGAACTCCACGAAAGGTCTTTGCTCTGACGAAAAGTATCTTTGATGTAAGAACACCCCTCGAAGATCATATTGATAATCAAAGATCCAATCAATCTTTGTAGTTTCTTCGAGGTGCACAAAACCCTAGCCGCCGAAAGAGATGAATGATGGAACAAAGTGTGCTAGGGTTATACAGCCACCAAGATCCCAATTTTCGACCTAATATGTGATATATATATAGAGCAATGATGAGAAATAATCTGGTGTGGTCGCTGCCTCATAAAACGCCTGTTTTGCTTGAGCAAAAACTTTTTGCTTGAGCAAAATAATTCTGCTTCACAATCTGCTAAGTAATGAAGGACCATGTTGCTTCGAGTGATTCCCACTGTCAAAAGACTTGACTAACAACTACCGCACTCATGTGGAAAACTAAAAAATACAAAGTGTGAGATTCCTTTTCACATCCTAATACAGACACTCTAAAATAAAATAATTAGAATACAACTCGATAAAAGGGAATACACGGAAATGTGTATTTTGGTCATGAACGTGCCAACCCAAAAGGGAGCTCGGCTTATGGAGCTTACAACTTAGCTACCCCATGGGTAACCAGAGATCGGTTACCAATTCTTCACATGCAGAGGTTCTTTTAAGGCAATAATCTGAAGCAAAAAGAGACTTTTTTATTTTTTATTTTTCATGAGAAGGTAATTTCCATTCAATAAAAGTCATTTCGACACTTATAAAAGCCTGAAGGCATTTCATCGCAGAATATAGGAAGGAAAATGATATTAATTGGCACTCCACTTTTCTCTATTAACACTCAATTTTTTTTGTCATTATTAGGTAAAGTTACTCTTGCATTTTATGAATAGAAACAAAAAAGGGAGTACCAATAGAAAAAAGTGGAGTGCTAATATCAATTTCCTATAGGAATGAACTAAAACTATCAAAATCTAAGACACGAGCACAAGCATTGTAGGCTGAGAGACTCTATGACACATATTGCCAAGGCATACCAACATGAGGTGTCGGCATAAGGTCCATTCAAATTTTGGTAGTAGAGTAACCCTAGGGAAACTCACTGCAAACCATTAGCAGATAACACGAGAAATTTTTCAGTACCGAGCGGGTATTGCCCACGTGGCACCCGCTCGGCAATCTTAACCGTCCAAAATGCAATACAACGGGCCGGAATAGGAGAGAGAAAAAGAGGAGAGAGAGTGTCCGGGTGAGAGGAGAGAGAGAGAATCGATCTCGGCCGTCCAAAACACTTTTGGACGGCCGAGATTGTGCTTGGCACGGCCACGTGGTACCCGGTAGGTACCCAAATTTTTTTCAGATAACACAGATGAAATCCTCTTCACCAATGCACTGCTATCCAAAAAAATAGTCACCGGCTAGCACATGGTGAAAAGAAACACCGATGAAAAACACAGGTGAAACTTTGTAGCTATAAGCATTGGACGCCACTCCGGGGCGAGCCCCCGCTGGCACAGTGGGCTCTGGGGTGGACAAGCAAATGCCGGCAAAGCAGACGAAACCACACAACCAAGGTGACACTCGATACCACTCCGAGGGTCGTAACATGTAACCAAAACTTATTATCCCACCACCATCACCCATTAGATTTGGGGAAACCAGACTGGTACAAGCCACCGTACTAGAGAAGGTGGTTGGGAGAAAATAAAAACTAAAAACAGAAAAACACTACAAAGCAGAGGAATCGGAAGGGTAAAAGTTTCCATTGAATCGAGGCTACACCACGTTGCCGGGAGTCGCCAGAGCAAGCTGAAAACTCATCACTGAGCAAGTAGAACTCAATGCCGGAACAAGTTGGTTTCACCAGAGCTAACCACGTTGCTAGGGAGAACGTTAGCAAACAAATCTACCCTTAGATCCGGGAGAGACAGAAATGATGGAGAGGGGAGGAGGAGAGAGAATAAAACTAACGCCCTTATTGAAGCGTGGAGAGAAGTGCAAGAGGTAAACTAATTTGGTACAACGATATCAATTCGTTGCCGAATTTTTTTATATCCAATGGAATATGGAATGCTCACATTAGGCGATTTTTCCAATGTCGTTCCAACACATCAACATCGCAGCTGGGGACACTCACATTCCAGTTCATACAAAAAGATACACGATGAATTCCCTCCCTAAGGGTATTTTTCAAAGTCGTTGTACACTTTAACACGACTAGTCCGTCTAACATTTTAGTCAGCGTCAACTCACACGTTAATTCCCTCCTGACTCTTGTACAGAAAAAGTTAATGTTCTAATTATGACGTAAAAACCTATAGAATGTCCACCTCTCTAAAATGCCCATCCAATTTTCTGAGGCATAAAATGAAGGGGGAATTCCAGCCATATATGCACAGTTGTAGGATAATACACAACAAATTCCCACTCTTCGCTTACCCAAAAAAAAAAAACTCTTCTCTCTCTCACTCTCTCTCTCTCTCTCTCTCTCTCTCTCTCTCTCTCTCTCTCATTTGGTTAGCCGAGATGGCTGACCCAAAGTACAATCCTTCCTACAACGCTCCTCAACCTGAAGGTACACTCCCCAGCCTCTTTTTTCCCTTTTCATATGTTTTTTTCACAAACAATTTTTGGGTTTTCACTCCTATGTTGTATGTATTCCAAGTTCCAAATTGGTTCAAATTTTATTCGCTTAAAATTCTTCTACAACTCTTGAAATTGGATGATTAACTTCTCTATTTTTATCCATTCTTTTTGGCAGAATCTTTTTTTTTCCCATTTGGGCTGAAATTTGGGTGTGTTTGGAACTTGAGGAAATAAATAATGTTTAGTTTGTAGAGAAAGAGAAGAGTAATTTTAATTTTCCTTTTCATTATTTGGCTCTCTCTCTCTCTCTCTCTCTCTCTCTCTCTCACATCAATAGTGGCACCGACAAAGGATGCACCTCAGCCAGAAAATGCTGGTGATTCGGATAGCTGTAATATATGCTGCTGGTAATTCCTCAGACCAAGCTATCATCCCGTTACCCAACCCTTCAGTTTGATCCACCATTGGACGGTTGTGCCGTTGTGGGACCCATTCCGAGCTCAGAGATTTGAAAAAATCGCGTTTGTTTGTGTGTGTGATCTCTTTTTTCTTCAAATCGTGAACTGTTGATAGAGCTATATCATAGCTGCTGGGATATGAACGGTTTTCCCAACACTTTGGACCAATAGCTGCCCAGAACTAGGCTCGATTGAACGTGAATACCTCTTAATTGATAGTAGGATTTTCTGATCATGTTTTATTTTGCAGTTTAAAGAAAGTGCTTTGCTTGTACCACATATTTGACTGTTGCGGTTGCATGCTCGAGGTACTGCCACTCTGCTGTTCCTGCTGATCCCATCTTCATGTTACGCATAAACTAAACTAAACTATCTAACCAAACACAGCCAATATAATTTCTTCCTGTTTAGATTTCGATAACCTTGATTAGCCGATATTGTGGATGCAAACAATTGTTATACAAATACTCGTTTTATTGAATATTATTATTTGGCAATCCGATTTTGTTGACTGACTTTATAATTAATTAACACTTCCAATGACATGCAGGGATATTGGACGCATTAATTGAGAGTTAGATGGACGAACATTATAAAACAATTATAACATATAGAAGGCCATATTAATTTTTCTCATACTAATTAAGTATAAGAAGTGCAAATAATCAGAGTTGTTCGTTTTGTTTAAAATATATTTTGAAGAGTTCCCGTAAAAAATCAATTTATTCAAATATCGGTAAGGGCTTAATTAAATATTGATCAATTCATTCAGTTTTTTATCCTATCAAATTCACGGACAAAAATCAATTATTCAAATAATCTTACCGATATCCGAAATGAGTTTTTTTCTACGACAACTCTTAAAAACATGTTTTAACTCTTAAAAACATGTTTTAATAGTTTCGATCATTTGCATGAGACTCCAAAATAGGTTCCACACAAGGTGGGAGTACATTGTGTGTCAAAATTTGTGTTATGGTTTTCTGATTTTTAATGATTGTTTGAATATCATTCTCAATTCTAGTTAAGTGATTAGTCTGAAGATACAAATTGGTAATATTATGCTGCTTAATGATCGATATGACCACATTCGATACCCAAATCCTCAGAAGTAGTTCTCCCTCCGTCCCTTTTTTAGTGTATACATTTTCATTTTGGGATGTCCCTTAATAAGTGTGTGGTTTGAAAATGTAATGGGTAAAAGTTTGTATAATTATTATTTTGCCCTTTCAAAAAGTTAGTGGGTAAAGAGTTAATGGGTAAAAGTGGAGGATAGTTTTGAAAAATGGAGGTATGTGAAAAGTGTAAAGTGTAGGAAAAGTTGATGTGAAAAGTGTAATGATGATGTTTCTTTCTTTAATAAGTTGAATTTACGAAGTAGCACACTTAAAAAAGGACGAAGGGAAAGGCTTTTAAAATGTTCTGAGATTTCTTCATTTTTAAGGGGTCAGAAGGAAGATGAACCGATTTAACAGTGGTACCATCAACTTTTGTCCAAGTCTTCTGATAACCCTGAAAAACAGCTTCTTTTTTTTTTGGTTCGTCGGAATTTCAAAGTATAGAACAAAGCCTAACAACAGCAAATAACGCAGCGATCGACCAGATCGCCTGGCCCCAGAGAAGAAGGATGAGCATCCAACTTCAACCAATGCCGAGGACTTACGCACCCTAAAGCCTAAATTGCCCCGACGCCGACGCTACACTACTGCTGAAACAGCCGAAAGCAAACAAGGAAAGAAAAACCAAAACAAACAAGGCAAAAGGGCCAAGCCCAGAAAAGCCCTAACTACCAGATCCAACCAAACCACCGCCACCCCAGGAACCACCACTCCGCAGCTAATTTTGATACCAATCTATAAATCATTTTAAAAGGTAGTACATGCAGTTTGACGACTTTCAAGATCTTTATAAAATTGATCTTTTATAAACTCAAGTTCTGCTTTGTCAAATTTGACAAAATACCAATCCATAAACTCATTACTAATAAGTTTTCTAATTGGAGAGTTGTGTGTACAATCAGGGATGGAGCCAGAGGGGGGCCAGTAGGTGCAGGCGAAACTGCAAGGGGAAAAAAACCTCTATTATTATATAGAAAAAAATAATTTTTCCCCTAATTATGAAACTACAAAATTTAAGAAAAAAAATTTTTAAAAAGCCGACAAACATGTGTACAATCCATAAAAAAAAACTCAAGTTCTGTTTTATTTATTTTTCCCCTGATGACCTACAAAGATTTTTTAAAAAGCCGACAAACATGGGTGCATGTAGAAACAAAAACAAAAAAAAGAAAGAATTGATATTGACACTCCCATTTTCGCTATCATAGCATTCGGACTCATAGTGTTTATAACCTTGTAATGGATACGATAGATAAACCTGATCAAAAAAAAAAAAAAAGATACGATAGAAAATACTAGCAACTGTTTTTTATCTAGGCAAGAAATTATAGCCCTGTGTTTGAATATGTAGAGATACAGTTTGAAATAAATTTCTATTAGTCAATGATAGAGCAAGATTCGGTCAAACATTAAAATATACTGGTCCATGACATAAACTGGTCTCATAAGGGAAGATTTCCAATCGTTACATCTAGCATCTCTAAGATCTGCTTGAATACTAGTAGTAGAATTTAATCCTGGTAAGGTTAATGGTTTGAATGCAACCTGAATTAACCCTATATGCATATACTTATATCTATGCAGATACCGCTGAACATCTTTGATGCATAAAAGTTTAAACATTCTTTCATTAGTATCAAGACAAATGGTTTGTTCAGATGTCTTAACAGCATTTTTACCGACGTAATAAAAAACACCAAATTGATAAATCTTTTTAGTGAAACTAACTTTGAAAGTGGACTGTGGGCTATATACAGAGGACTTACTCTCATCTTGGAAAAAATATAACAATGTGTCTATCGAAAAATATAACTTTGAAACTAACTTTGTTTAAGAGGTTGGTAACTGCAACTAGTACATAGTACGTGGTTTGGTTTTGGTTTTACCATTTTGACAGAGAAGTTATTAGCTTTTAAGGTTAATTAATGTGCAAAAACAGTTTTTTTTTTAATACCATTTTTGGAATGGTAAAACTACTAATGATCTAAATAAAAATATTAAGCGTGACACGGTGGTCACCCGAACTCATTCGCCCCTCGGTCCGTCCTAGATTACATGCGACATATGTCGTCTTTTAATATAATCAAGACTTCTAATCACGTTTGACATCTGTTAGCGAGTACGAGCTGCAGCTTGCCCTTCTACTCTCCTCCATCCGTTGCAAAAGTCAAATATGAAGATAAAATGTAATGCAGTAACATATAGTAGAATTGTCTTTAGTACTCTTACAAACACTTAACAGCTGAACAAATTCTTGTCGATGGATTTGAACCAACAGACAACCTGAGAATTGGCCATCAAATTGCTTTATTCAAGAACAGGACTCTATATACGATGGTATAAGGCTTTTGGCGTCAACGAAGTACGAACCAGAAAGCTTCAACAGAAAGAAAATACTTTCGGGACCGATTTCCTGGAAGAGAGAACACGAAGGAAACCAGTACTGTTTTATTTGCTTGGATCTGCGCTTAATTTGGGTTTCCTGAGGGATTGGCAGTACTGTTTCCAGATGCTTTACCACCACAACCACCCCCGCCACAGCCACTACCGCATCCACCACTATTCACCTTGTTGCAATTTCCGCCACAGCCACTACCGCAGCCACCACTCTTCACCATGTTTCCACATCCGCTTCCACAACCACTGCCACACCCGCCGCCACTGTCCACCATTTTTCCACATTTACCACCCTCACAGCCACTGTTGTTCACCGTATTTCCACAACTACCTCCACAACCACTGCCACAGCCACCACTGTTGACCATGTTTCCACATTTGCCGCCACAACCACTACCACATCCGCCGCTCTTCACCATATTTCCACATCCACCTCCACAACCACCACCACCACACCCAGCGCTTTTCAGTGCAGTTCCACCTCCGCTCAGTAATGCATTTTTACACTCGCTATCACGCCCTTCGGTAGTAGCTGTGGCTTTTTCTGGTGTCACTCTCTTTCTGTTAGCCATCTCCACATTCAAGGCCGCGTCCTTTTTTGCGATCAATTTGTTTCCAAATTCACAATTTTCTAGACCTTTATATCCCTTTTCTCTCAATGTGTCTGAAAGGATGAATGCCAATATGATTCCAGGCAATACCATCCATTGTTCTTTTACCTGTTGTTAAAAAAAAAAAAAAAGGCAGACCTGGCTAGTTAGGATAAGAAGACTTCATTAGCCACAAAAAAGAAGAAGCTATAGGTGGCTGTGAAACCAGAGTGGTAAATGGATTAGAGGTACTTGCATTTCATGGCATCTTTGCATAACTAGAATCTTTAACATGCAGTACGTTAAATCAACTATAAATTAAATAATGATATCAAATCCATCATGCTAAAGCTTCAATCTTAATGTTGTAATCCATATGCTTACTATTTTGTCTAAATTTTGAGCTATTCACATCAAAACAAAAACCAAATGTACCTTCATGGGCAAAATAAAATCTTCATCTGTCCAAAGGACTTGAGTGAAGAACGAAAAATGTACCTTGAAAATCCCAGATTTGAAGTCAAACAATGTGATTGCCCTGCCATATGGATCTTCTGCTGAGAATTCTACTAAGGTCACAAAGTCGCGTTCACTTCTATGCTTCTCACATTGCTTGGGTTCATATTCCAGCTTTCTACCAGGGAACAGTTTTACCTGTATCAAGAATTCATACAAGTCATACTTGTTTAGTAGTTGGAAAAATACTGTTATAAAGCTACCACAGGTCTGCACTAAAACATGTTGTGTGTGACAAATTTGCAGGCATCTCTTGCCTCTTTAACCCCTCGTCATCTTTTCTTTCTTGTTTTTCAAGTGTATGCATTTCCAAGTCACTGATATGACTTGTACTATGTGAATGCATGATCTCTATTAGCAGTCATCTTAGATAGAGGAATAAAGAAAACGATCCAGTACCACTGGCTTGATCCTGGGTACACACAAGATGGAGTCTCAACATAGATGACTTGTAATGATGCAAAAACAAAAAGGTTTAGGACCTGTGCTCAGGAAGAGGATAAAACACAAACAACACAACAATTGGCAGGAGAAGCCTAAAACACTAAAGGTCATAAGTTCAAACTTCTGCCACAGCATCTTATATGCAGAAAACCAAGTGTTTGGGAATACATTTGATAAAGATTTCCCCTTCAGTTAGCAGCAAGTGTCAAATATGAAAACAAGATAGCAAAACCAAAAAACAAGTGCATTATCTGATGTAATATGGACTGAAAATGAATCACCTGGAAAGTAAATATCTTACCATACGAAGGCCTGTGAGCACAAAAAGGTCACCATCTTTATCGGGTCTTTTCTGGAGGTCAAGAGACCATGGGGAAGAATCTATCAAAGACCATTCTGCCCCAACAAATTCGGCAAGAGTACGTACTTCACCATATTTTCCAATGCCAATCACCTCTTTCTTCAATTTAGATTTAGAGTTGTTCCTGCTCCTTCCACAAAAACTTCGAATATCAGCAGTATACTCTGATTTCCTTCTTACCAGTGAGTACTTTATGCTACTTAACAACAAAAATAGCAAGAGATGACGACTAACTTCCTCACTGTAGGGAAGATATAACTTCAACATCAACTTTGCTATGTTCCTACAGTTAAATGCAAATCATTGTACCTTACCATAACCTACATATAATTGCGTTATAACCAGAGAAATTTTTTTCCAAGTATATAGGTATCCTAATACGCACAAGATACTCGGTACCTGTACTAAGGGACAAGACATTTGGTAAATTCCACCATTGAAAAGTTCATCCATGTAATCTCGTTGTTGTAATGTTCGTCATTCACAGGGTTAGAAAATGAATGGAGTGATGAAAGGTATAAGCCACTACGTTGAGCTGCTAAATGCTGCCCAAATGAAAGATAATGTAATATACACGAGGGACCTCTCCAAAGTTTGGATTTATCCAGTGATTAATGGATCATTTTATTGGATTAACAAATACAGTGAGAATTTTATCCTCTGAAATAGGAAACCAAACCAAGCCTTGGGTCCAAATTAATTGGGGTCAGCTACCCTCGGAAATAGTAATTACACAAATCATTTGTGTATTTATATTAAAATCGAGTCTTCTCAATATAATAGCAAGGGCCAAGGAGCAAACTCGTCTAAAATATGAAGCCAACAGAACCTTGTAATTTATTGTTACTGTAGATAAACTCCTACGCGAGAGACGAATCTGAAATATCGTGAACTGGTGAGCATATTGTAATTGACAGGAGGTTTCTAAAGCAAAAAAACTTTGTTTGCTCTGATGCTATATACCATGCTCAACAAATTCCAAGTCCTGTGTTGTTAAAGAGGTGTGAGGATTAAGATAAATTCTACACATATCACTACAGGAGAAAACATTTCAAAATTACAATCCACAATTTGTCTCTGTACCAAGATACCTTTGCATGATGATATAAGTGATACTCTACGAAAATACAGACCTAACTAAGAAATCAGTTTAAACCATCCAAACCAAATGCAAGCTAACTCATTTGCATGCTAAAGTGACTAAAAGGGACATACCTCATCTGGAGGGTGATGACCTCATTGCCACTTTCATCAATAACACGCGTCCAACTCTTAGTGAATTGCAACATTCCAGGAAGTGGACAAAAAGAAGACCACTTTGAGAACTCGTAAGAACGAACCATGTGAAGTACATGTGGTGCTGGGAATGGAATGGAAAATGAGAGAGCAACCCTTAGACTGATTGGCTTTGAGTTCACTGTGCAAGAACTCGGCGTCAACTCCAACCACTTCTCCATGGAGAGGGTGGAAACAGGGTTCAGGAAATCTTCCAGAGAGAAAACAGTAGAACCCAAAGTTTTATCTGGGCTTGATATTTTCAAGTTGGAAGGAGAGTGGGAGACAAGTTCAAACCGCAGATATCCATTAGACTGACAACTGAAAGA
This sequence comes from Vaccinium myrtillus, assembly GCA_016920895.1. NCBI lineage: Eukaryota > Viridiplantae > Streptophyta > Magnoliopsida > Ericales > Ericaceae > Vaccinium > Vaccinium myrtillus. The sequence continues at coordinate 28,428,702 of CM029274.1, forward strand.
AGCAACCTGTTTCTCCCCAGACTCGGATAAAATACTAAGTCTCTTCGTGCCATTGCAGATTGTATCAGGCTGTGATTTAGAAAATATGACAGAGAGACTTCCCTTGTGGTTTTCTGGTAAGTTTCTGACACCAACAAATTCCAACATGACCTGGAAAAATTATGGTAGGAAGATACAATGAATCAGCCTACAACAACCCATTCACAATTCAACAACACAAACTATGAACTGTAAGCAAGCATCACTATAACTTCCTTCAGTCAAGACTTAACTGACAGCAAAAAATTAAAATACTTAGGTGTCTAAGTCAATCTGGCTAAAATCAAGAACCGACAAAAAAGAAGGAAGTTAACAGCGAAGTTTGGAGCCAAGCTAAATTTTCACAAACGCATACACACTCTTCCAACTAATCAATGGGTGACTCATGATGCCAACGGCAGAACTGTAGTGGGACCGGAGGGTCCCCCAGCCCCACCATTAATTTAAAAATTAGTATTGAGGTATAATTCTTATGTTTTATATGTATGAATTTGTACATTAGTATCTTTTATTCGTTAGTTTAATCTAAGTTAAATTCAAAATAATTTAAAATCACGTCACAGAATTTTGTGGATTACTCTTACAGACAAAAAGTAACTGCGCCTGGGACATGCTTAAAGCATCTTTTTCCTAGCCGGTCCCAAGCCTAGATAAAAGAGGAGGGTTATGCATTAGGTAGCTGTGAGATCCTTATGACATGAATTCTAACAGGAAAAAAGGATTCATGTAGCAGACCCAATTGATTGGGACATAAGGCTTGGTTTACTCTTATAGACAAGAAGTATGTGCATGTGTGCTTCAATTACAAATGAAAAAGTGTAACAATTTACATTATTATTGATACATTGGGCCAACATTATCGAATTATGTGGGGTATAATACTAGAACACTAAAATCTATTTAAATACAAAGAGTAAATTTTTTTCAGAAAATATCATCTCTTCATCCGGCCCCTTCGAAGCAGAATCTTGGCTCAGCCATTGCATGACGCTACAATATTTCACAGGTGCAAATATGCCGGGTCGTGGGGTTTATGGGATAGTTGTTGATACTTGACTAAGGTTCATTGAAGAACTACCGACCCTGACAAGTAAGGCAGATATTTAAAACTAATCGAGTGCAACCATAAACCATATGTTAATGGTCATCATTGTTGTGCAATGAACAGTAAAAGGAAGTACTGAAAATAGAAAAAGCGATTGTGTACTAAATCTGGAGTAATTTCACTATGAAGAATGTGTGGACCCATGATACTGTAGTAAATAAAGAGTATCAAGTACCAAAATATCACAGACCAAAAACTACCACTTCTTTAAAAGTGATGAGGTAATCAAGAATTAGCAAATAGCATGTAAATAACACCTAATAAAAAGATGGACACAATTCGAAGATGTGTATACAAAGACTTTGAAATTACCTCCACAGCCTTCACCTGAGGAAGATGTATAGCTTCCTTATGCTCATTGGATGCAATCACCTTCTCGGCCACGATATATGAAGAACAAGGGGGCGACGTGATAGGAGATGGAGCAGAACCTCTATACATTGCCCCTGCTCTCCAATACCTTGTGCCAAATGTATCCTCCCACTGCTTGGTAGTATCAGAGAATCCAGAATCCAGCTTCTTCCCTTTTGATCTGTCTGAATCTGTGTCATCATGTTCGAGAACCTTTCCAAGTAATTCGTTGAGGTCTTTGCAGTAAGAAGCAGGTTGTAACTGATGAGAGTGCCAGATAAGGTCAACGTCGTATGTTGGAACACAAAAGCGATTTAAAGATCGCTCCCTGTTTCTCTTGATTAGATGCAGAAACCCTTTGTATCTAGCAGCAGCTGCTTCAAGAAAGAGATCATTGTCCATATGGGGTCTGGAAACCTGTTCCACATAGGCATAAGAAGACAGAAAATGAAAAAAGGAACAAGATTTTTTATGATAGTGGATACTTCCAAATTCCAATGTTCTATGTCCAAAAGGATAAGATGTATGGAAACTGGTTCAGTTGATAACTACAGTTAAATTAAGTTTAGGGTGGTGGATACTAGTTAAGTTGACAGCCCAGGGAAAAAAAAGTACTCTAGTGTTTAAGCTTATGTCCAGAACAGTGATTTAGCTTGAGAATTCTGCATCCAAACTTTTACATGCACATGGAGCCAGATGAATGGCAGGTAGGAGCTAAACTCAGCATAAAGAACAAGATTTAATCTAGGAGTTTCCAGCAGTAAAATCCTTGCAATGATTTCTCTTGACTCCATTGTTTGACGGAGAATAACCAAAGTATTATCGCTAGACATGGTAATTTTGGATTAGAGCAACACCAAAGTAAAGGAACTGTACTTAACTAAGACCAAGTAAGTGTGTAGGTTATCATTCATCCTTGTCATCTACTTAAAATACGAATGTGATACGATAAAGAACAGAATACGACTTAAATTATAGGATTCCATGGCTACTTTCAGATCTCCTGCGTTTTCGTATAAAGGAAATTAAGCATGACCGCTTTGTCACTTACTTGGTAAAAGAATGGAACCTGCCTTTGAACAGCTGAAAGCAGATCATATTGTGTGTACTTTCCATCTCCAGATACTTTTTCAAAGAAACCTTCAGACAAACAAAAATCAATGGGTTCATTGGGGTACAGTTCTTTCCAACTCTGTTCACTTTCCCCTTTTGAAGACCTTTGTTTCTTCTTAGGAAAATCATAGGGTTCATTGGGGTATAGTTCGTTCCAAGTCTGTTCAGTTACCCTTTTTGAAAACCCTTGAATAGAAGAAACAACATTGTGGTTGTCAAGAATCCTTCCATAAAATCCCACACAGTCGGACTTGTATCTAACCTGAAAATTAAAGTCAGAAACACATCTTATAAATCTCCCCTCCAATATGTGGATTTACAGGTACGAACAACACATATGAGGATGTTGGTAACATTAGTATATTCCATGTCGAAAACTCACCGGATTTAGCCTGTGGCAATGCCAAACCCATTCACAATCAAGAGGAACAACCAAAGGTCCTTCGATGATCTGGGCCTCAGAATGTTTTGCAAGCAGTGGCAGCCAACAAGCATTGTACCTGAAATCGGAATTTTTGGAAATTTTACCCATTACACTACGAGAAAAAGGCTCTCATTGGAAGGCACATGAAACGAGTACTAATGTAGTATATCTTCGTTAACACTACTTGATATCAAGCTACAAGGGTCACAAATCATTGAGAAAACCACATGACTAGCATCCTACTACACTAGCACTGCTGAGATTAACTAAAAGCCACAAACTAATTTTCTCAAAATTTACCATAGGCAACTCCAAAAGATCTACGAAGTTACTAAATTAAGTTACCTATAGATGGCTCTTTCTAGAGCGGGGCCTCCATAAAGCCACCGGTTCCTATCAACAGCAGCAAGAAATCTTAGCTGCTGTTTGGCTGCAGCAACCAGGTCTATGCTTATCCCAATCTTCTGGGCCTCTGCCCACTCTAATTCTTGTTCCTTCTCCATTCGCTATTCTCACCTACAAAACACTTCCTCTGATCAAACTTATTTATATTTTTACATATACAAAAAGAACAAAGAAGGTAGTGCTGGGATACAGATACAAGCTGCAGTGCTGCACCAAATTTTGCCTAGAGTTTTGTAAATTAATCAAATATCAGCAGCTAATTTGCTCAGAATTTCAAAATGACAAAATAAGGCCCGTTCTTCCAAAGTTTTGTTTTGGTACTAATTTCATCTGCATTTCTGTTAGATTCACGTTAAGATTGGTCATTTATCTCGGCAAGAAGAGTCCAAAAAGTAAAAATTACGACCAAAAAATAAAAAATTCACTAAAGATGGAAAAAATACCAAACGAGTGTCGTGCTAAAAAAATTGAAACTTCGGACTACAATTTTAAACATCTTTGATTCCTCTTCTCGAGATGAATAATTAATTCAAAATATTACGACGAGCAGCTAAAAAAAATAACGAAAAGAGTATCAGGCAAAAATCTAGGAAGAACTAAGGTAGAAAGTTCATATTCTTCAGCCATGTACAAACAATTGTTAATCAATACTCAATGCAAAAGCTGCAAAATATACAGATTCCAATACTGTAAAATTGAGCAACCGTTCGTTTGACTATGAACTATGAGTTCCAATTTCAAATCAACAACGTAAAACGAAAACAGCCGAATCTTCCAGAGAAAATTGGGGAATAAAAAAAAAACAAGAGCTTTAACGATTCATCAAGATAATACAACAACAAAGTTCTTGTTTCTTTTGGTAAATGCAAAAAGAAAGTTAGCTAAATTAGATAAAAGCACAGCTAGTACCAGAAGAGATGAAGTCTAGAGTTTCTGATACGCCGTGGAGCGACGCCGGCGAAAAATTATCCGGTGACAACAACGCGTAGTTGTTCGATCAAATTCTTTGACACTTCAATTTCAATTCTCTCTTCTCCCTCTCTCTGTGTCTTATGGGGCTTTGATTTGGTCGTCCCTCTATTTATACTGTCGCACGTAGCAAAATACGAGTACGATCCAAAGCTCATCGATTTTACATGATGTGCAGTACCAGAAAGTGACGCACGATATTCTTCCTTCTCACATCACGCGCGAAATAAAAAGCTCAGGCGCGTATACTTCTTCCGTCTAAATATTGTATATGAAAAAACGTGTTTTTGGAAATTAAAAAGGCATTTTCTTTAAATGAATTCTAGTTCTTTTTACTGATTGAATAACTGTAAATTAGTGAAAAAAAATTAATTATTTTTAGATTTAAAAAAGACGCAAATTTTTGGAATGGAATAAAAGCTAAAAAAATAAATCCTTGTTGACTCGAAATCTTAGTTAATAACTAATCAATTTTTTTTTTTGAAGGATAATACTAATCAAATTCGATTGTGGAAGAAATAGATTAAAATTTCCCTAAACTTTTGATCTGGTATTTTTTTCTGTACTTTTTTGTTTAGCCGTCGTCGTAATTTTTTTAAGACTAATCATTTGCCGTCGACAAGAGTAAAGGAATAAAAGTATGAAAATGTTGATGCGAAATTGAAAAAACTCAAATAAGAAGGCACTAGGGGTGAAAAAAAAAACCGGCGGGACCCGAACCGACCGAAAAACTGAAAATTCGGTTCGGTTTTCGGTCGGTCCAGCCTGAAAAAAAACCTAAAAAACCGAACCGAAAAAACCGAAATGCATCTCGGTTCGGTTTCGGTTTTCCGGAATTTTTGTTAGACCGAACCGAACCGAAATACCCTAAAATCACCTCGATTTGGACCGAATTACCCCGAAACCACCCCTATTTGGACCGAAAATCACCCCTATCTCGGTTTCCTGAAATTGACCCCGCAAAAATAACAAATCACAGCCGTCCATCTCAATTTTAAAGCCGGACCGAAAAACCCGAAAAAACCGAACCACCCCGAACCGATCGGTCCATTGTTTTTTTCGGTCGGGATCGGTTCCCGGAAAAATCACCCCGAACCGATCGGTTCGGTCCGGAACACCCCGAAAACCGAACCGAACCGACCCGATCGATTTTCACCCCTAGAAGGCACTATAGGAAAAATATGCCAGTTGTTTGATATTTTGTTCTTCAGTGAATTTTTTTACATTTTTTGTCATAATTTGTGTACTTTTTCTTTTGTTAAGATTCTCAAGACGGATGATTAAGTAAAAAAAAAATACAACCTAAATCTAACAAAAATTAAAAAAAGGCGAATAAATGTACAAAACATTTAAGGGGAACCCTCTACAACTATGAAGTTTATTGGGAGACATGACACGTAAAGGAAGTTTGACATTTTTTACATTCCTTGTGCTTTCGTGGCAATTGTGTTTTCGGTCCAGCAGTGACTTTCGACCAAGTACAAGGCATGTTCCGACTAGACGCGCGGGTATTATTATTAAATGTTTTTTTAATGTTTTTTTTTTTTAGTAGCTTTCCATTTCTTGGAAGATTTTTACAAAGACCAAATTTAAGCCATTTTTTTTTTATTAGATTCGGGTTTAAAAAGTTAAAATTAACCATTTTGTCTAGATGGAAATAAAAAAAGTGGGTCAAGTTAATTTTTAGTTTTTAATTTTTGTCTTTATTCAAAAAAATTGATTTTGGAAAACAAAAGTATAAAATTATGTCAAAAGTAATATTTTTTTGATATTTTTAAAATAAACAAGTTTATTGGTTTAATTTTGGCTTTTTTAGAAAAAAATTAGACCATTGTTCCACTAACAAAAACTGTTTTTTCCAAAAAAAGCCATTCTCACAATGACATTTTTAGTTTTTCGTTTTGAAAAACAAGTTTTTCAAAATTTTAACTTTAGTGGAACAAAATTTAGTTTCGACCATAATTTTATACTCTTTGGATTCGTCTTGTCGAGACAAATCAATAAACTACAAAAACTTGACGCAAAACTTACAAATACAAAAAAAAAATTGAATAAAGACAACGAAAAAACCAAAAAACCGTTTTTTCCTTTTTTGCCAAAGGATTACTCTCCAAAAAAAAAAAACTATGACAACAAAATCTCGAAAAGTTCAGTAACGGCTAAATAAATTCGAAACAACAATATTTTTAAAGTCTTTAGTATTATTATGTTCATCTTATTTGAGCTTTTTTTCAACTTCGATTTATATTTTTATACGTTTTCGATTCTTCTCATCGAGACAAATGACTAATTACATAAGATTTATATTTTTATACGTTTTCGATTCTTCTCATCGAGACAAATGACTAATTACATAAGTTTTGATGAAAAAATAAAACAATAAATTATTACTCATTGTCTTTAGAAAAATAAGTTAGGTTAAACAAGACCTCAATATTTGCAAGGAAAACCTCGACTACATATGAAGCCATATACACGATATTTTAATTTCACGGGAGGAAAGCATATGCAAATGTATTTTCGAAGGGATAAACGTTTTACATATGAAGCCATATACACGATATTTTAATTTCACGGGAGGAAAGCATATGCAAATGTATTTTCGAAGGGATAAACATACGTGGATTTGGGGTTCATGGCTGGTCAAAGGAGGACGCAGTTTGGTTTGGAAGTCACTATCCGAGCCGTCCGTTTTTCGGATTGACGGTCCGATTTCATCTTGCACGCACGACAACGACGACCGGTTCGGATGCAAAGGTGTTGAGGTGAAATTTGAGCGCCCATCCGAAAGCAACGGATCGCTTTGATTTGCACAACAATCGTCAATTGTTGACAAGAAGAAATAACCTGTGTCCTAAACATACGTATATGTATTTTTATCATTGACAAATGCTATAATGACAATGAGATTTATCGCAATCTATAGCAGTGGTCACCGCTTTCTTTAAGCTCAGTCAATATAAGTATGGTGAAGGACTCTACAATTAGAATCACGTGACGGTGTTAAAAGAACACTTAATAATCACTCTTGCCCTTGACGAACTTTGAGGTCATGGAGATTGTTTTAGAGCTATCGATCGAATTAAAATTAGCTTTTGATCAACTTATTAAAAGTTGTCATTAAGATTAGAATTTGAGACTTTAGGAGGAAGGAAACCTCTTATTTTAGTTCAAATACTAGTACAATCTAAGCTTTTTAAAAGTATGAGCTTGGCGTGAATGTCCGAGCCAATTTGTTCACACCACCGAGTTCTAGGGCCCTGCCGTTTAAAGATGCCTTGTACAATTTTGAAGTTGGAAGAAATTAAGAACCCTAAAAACATTAATCCAAAAGCACTGAATAGTTAGTTATCCTGGGGCTGGGAGCCAGCTGTGGTTACAACAGATTAAACATCACACTGCTGTCTTTATTCTGTGAATGGGGTAGTGGTTACAACTGATTTTTATTTTTTCCTGTTTTTGATGAAAGGTTACAACAGATTAGTGCATCACTGGTTGGCCTTTTTGTGTGCTGTACGAAACTGATTTACTAGTAGTATTAATGGAAAAAAACTCGGGTGCGTGTAGGTATGGTTACGCGGTGTTTAATCACGCATCTCGACCGTCCAAAAGTGTTTTGAACGGCTCAGACTTATTCCCTACTTTCCTTTTTCTCCCGCTTCTTTCTCTTTTTAGACGGCCGAGATGCGTGCCGTACCCTATACACACCCAAGTTTTTCTCGTATTAAAGAGCTATATAGCTTCTTAAAGCATCTCAATCAGGCTAGCCTTCTCTTATAGCCATTTTGGCAATAAAAAGTGCACTTGGCTAGCCTCAAACAATTGTAGTACTCAGCAGTGTAGCCATTTGAAAAAAAAAACAAAAAAAAAACAAGACGTCAGCTACTTTGCCTCGCACGGGCGCGTGCAACACACGCGCCGCGAGTAGATCTCACTCGCCGGCCGCGAGTAGATCTCACCACAATACGCCGCCGGCGACGGGGTTTGCACCAGTAGAATCGTCTTGACGAGGGGTACATCCCTCTGGTATCAAAACGATTTTAGGATGAACGATTAGTCTTCGCCGGAGACGTAGCTTCTTGGCCGCGATTTGGCCTGCGGGGAGAGAGAGAACGCGAGGGCTACAGTGACTCGTCCACCCCAGCGAGTCACTGTAGCGAATATCAACTATAGCGAATATCTTCTTGGCGAAGGTGATGGTGTGGCTTGAGCGCCGAAAATGGAAGATCGGCTCGCCATTTTGTCTTCGCCGGACCTATAGAGAGACAGATGGAGATGGCCTTACTAGTACAAGGAGGGCCAACTTCATTTTTGTGTAGTACGCATTGGTGCAGTACATGCAATGATGCAAGTACAGTACGACTCTATTCCGTTACTCCGTTCCCAGTTCGATTGTTGGCCAAGTAGCACCTCGTTCCATTTTGTTCACCTATCTTTGCCCACGGACCACGGTCATTGGCGGATCTAGAAATTTCATCTAGGGGTCACCTTTCAAGCACAACTGATAAAAAAAAAATTCACAATCCAATCCAATATAACGAGAAGAAAAAATGTTTAAACATTCTTCATTAAGCATATAATAGGTCGAAGTTAAGACATTCTAAAATATTTAAAAAATAAGCGCATAAAATTATAGATTCATTCCTAAAACTTTTTACAATTAACCCCTACGGATTTTCATCTTCTGAAAGTTTTGCATGAGTGTATCGTTGTCAATGTCTATGTACACCACCAAATAATTGTTCAACCACGAATCATTCATTCGGTTCCACAGTCGATTCTTCACAATGATCATCGCAAAAAACACTCTTTCAACAATAGTAGTCGCAACCGGTAAGATCAATGCCAAAGTCAAGAGCAAGTAAACTAAATGATACAGTTTATCTCTCTCGGTCTCTACCATTTTCTTAGAAAGACCACTAAAGTCCATTCAAGCTCGAAAAAGCATCATTTGATTCCACGTCAAAAATATATGAATCAAGTTGATCAGAAAACACCATGAACTCTACCTGAGAAAACTCTTTTAGATTAAACTCGGCAAGATGAATCAATTTCTCCTTTGCAAAACAAGAGAAAGAGTTGGATGGGTTTAAACATGCCACACAAAATAACAATTCACTATTTGCCTCGGTGAAACGAGCATTAAGTTTTTGAAATTGCACATCTATAACTCTAGATTTTTAACTCCAAAAAAAAAAAAAAAATTTTGGAATGTCAGGGGGGTCACGTGACCCCCCTGTGCCCTTCAATCATCCGCCCCTAACCATGGCTTCGATCAGAATGTATTCTCGGAAAAAGTGAAGTGAAAGTAAAGTGACGTGAATTATAAAGGAAAATAAATTTATTATCTCGGATGCGTTTTTTTTTTTTTTTTTTTTTTGAACATCTCGGATGCGTTCTTTTGGCAAAAATTTTACAGGATAATTAGAATTCTTCCTTTTCAGCCGACTGTATTTGCAGGAAAGTATTTTTCAACGGGAAAGTTGAAGTTGTGGGGTTCTACAATTTTGAAAGTTACTCTATTTTTTCTTTCGTTTCTCATCATTTATGTGCAATAGAACGGGACTATATTTGATCGATTTGAGCAATTTTTCAGTACCGATAGGGTACCACGTGGTACTGGTACCCCTTAGCGCATCTAGGCCATCCATTTTGACTTTGGGCAGTCCAGATTTGGAGAGAGAAAGAGGAGAGAGAATGAAGAGAGAGGAAGTTTTAATCTCGGCCGTTCAATACACTTTTAGATAACCCGAATACAACATTTGGGTACCACGTAGGCTCAGGCACATGGTACTCGGTACGAACCGAAAAAAATTTCGATCGATCTTTATGTGAGATTACTTTATTAGTTAGAGCCCAACGTCCTGCATTTAAGTGAAGTAAATCATTGGGAAAGAATAGGGTTCTGGCAGTGGATCACGTTACAATGTTTGGCCTTTTCTTGTGTGCACGAAAATGACCAAAAACGTTATAACTGAAAAAAGAAAAAGAAAGAGACACATACGTGTAATTTATCACTGCAATAAATGTCTTTCTTGCTTCCCAAAATGGTAAGATAAACGTGTTATGGGGAGCTTTTGTACTCCCTCCGTCCCTTTTTAAATGTTTAACTTTTCATTTTGGACTGTCCCTAAATAAAAGTGTGATTTGAAAAGTTAATGGGTAAAAGTTTGTACAATTATCATTTTATCCTTTTGAAAAGTTAGTGGGTAAAGAGTTAATTGGTAAAAGTGGAGGATAATTTTGGAAAGTAGAGGTAAAAGTTGATGTGAAAAGTGTAAAGTGGAGGAAAAAGTTGATGTGAAAGGTGTAATGATGATATTTTTTTAATAAGTTGGATTTACGAAGTAACACATTTAAAAAGGGACGGAGGGAGTAACATTTTTAAGTTATTCGAAATTCAATAGTTTTTCTGCACCGGATAAAAGGTGTAAAAAATATTTATCCATCACAGTTATTCTGATTAATTATTTTCGTTTTCTTTGTGATGTTGAGAAAATATCCAACACCAGAAAGGGGACTTAGTTGTGACGCTAGGGATGGCAACAGGGCGGGCGGGTTTTATGACCGCCTACCCGAAAAGCGCATGGTACTGTCACTCCCCAAACCAGCGCTAATAATTCGTTTAAAAGCCAAAAAGAAGGAATTAGAGACATAAGGATGTATTTTAGTTTCATGGGAAAATATAATAGAGAACATGTTTTTTTTAGTATAATGACAAAAACATTAGGGCACAAATGTAATTTTCTAGTATAATCATAAAAATGTTAGGTAAACATGTAAAAGTATTTTCGGGCGGGTTCGGGGTGGGGCAACAATCCCGACCGGGTTTTTCTATTTTCCCCGAACCAAATAATTTGACGAAAACCCGCCCCAATTGGGACGGAATCTATTGGAGCTGGTCCAAGTCCGGACGGGATCAATTGCCATCCCTCAGTGCCACTGCCGCCCATATGGTCCTTGATTGTAAACAAACCAAAATATTTTTTCTTGTGTAATTTTTTAATTTATTTATCCTGTTTACTGTTCATTCTCTGAATAAAAAGGTGATTTATACAGATGTCCAGTCAGCTTAATAGCCTGGTAAAATATGTCACGCTCTCCAAATGGAACGGATCGAGTCATGTTTTTGAGCTTGCGATGAGACCCGTAATGGCGGCGCTGCAAGCCCCAGTGTCTGCCCCCAAAACAAGCCCCTCTTGAACAGAATTCCGCAGTAGCGATGATTCAGAATCCTACCTATGGAAAGGAAAACGAAAGAGAACATTGAAATTTTGAATTGATTCCAGATATACCACGAGTAATTATATCCAGAATAGGGCTGCTACAAATACAAATGCCAAAAAAAAAAAAAAAAAAAAAAGTTCATACTCACCATGGAACGGTCCCTCACAAAAATTGATGCGAAACCCTAACCCATTGTGAGTACGAGTGATTTTTGGCACACATTTGCAGTTCCCTAACATATCTCAATCCATAATGAAGAATGACCTTAGTCTTCTTAAAACTAAAGTATCCAGACACAAAAAAAAACTTCAAATTGCAAAATTTTTATCGGCACATTATTCTCATGGACAATTCTCTCTGAAAATAATCGATCAACCAGTAATGACATCATTTTTTTAACTTGCCGCAGAATATAAGCTAAATATATTTTACATTTACCTAAATAATAAGTTGCACATTGAGACATACTTGTTTGCACGTAATAGTAGTGTTTTCAGCAACTCAGAATCAGTTCAACCCCCAGATATACAGGGAAGATGAAGCAGAGAGATGCATTTCCAGTGACAGCCATATCAAATAAAGTACCAAAATTGAATATGCAACTGCAGACCAGGACATAACAAATGATCCAAAGGGATCAACTTCATTTCATCGCAGTACAGGTACATTCAAGTCTTCTTGCTTCATTAACCCTCTCGAAACTGGTAAGTCTACTCTAGGCTCTAGTCTAGTAAGGGGAGGGGGAAGGGAAAGATGAAATTGGAGATTTAACTAATTATATGAGCTTGTTGGGTTTTGTGAAGCATGAGTACTGGACTTAATGGCCAAGATCGCAAAACCTAATTTTAACTCTTACATGTGGACTAAGCTCCCTTGCTGAAACTACATACACCACAGGTCCACAACCAATCGAACCCAACAGTAATGTGTCATACTCTTCTTCTGATTATTAAGTGTCATGGCACTCCATTGACCCAAAAACTGTATGGACTGGATGGCAATGCCGCCTTAATGGCGTAAAAAGATGGAAATGGTAAGGATACGCCATACCATGCCATGCCAACCCAATACAGATACTAATGATTTCTACTCACCTTTCATAGGGGGTAAAGGACTGCCTTCGCAGCTTAGGACATAGATCCCTTTGGTCAAGGGCTTCACACTTCACAATTTATGGCTTCATCCTGAAATTTTAAGTCTACCCCTAGTACATAGCGACTGTGAATGAGACAGATAGACTACTGACATCTGTACCTTACAATTCCTCAGACACTGAGTCATCTTCTGTTTTAACGCCTTTTTCCAAGTACTCCTCTTCAATTGTTTCCTTGATGATAAAGAGCCTTTGGATAACAATAGGTGGGGACATCCGCTTGGCTTCCCTGATATCAGTCTCTTCTTTATTGAGATGGTACGCATCAAGCATGATCTTAACCCACTTGTGCAGCTCCTTAGGAGTTCTGCTCCACCACAAAACAGGAACATAAATGACAACATAATAATAACTGCATTCCAAATCATTACTTGTGTCGATCAGAAGGCAAGATGGAGGGTGATGCATGAAGCTTTCTTACGTGTATGTAAAATTTTTGTCCTTGACATCATGTTCATCTCCAGGGGAGAAAGCAGTAGCCATTGCCGAGAATCTCTCTTCAGGATCGATGATGTTTAGCAAGTACTTCAGTAGCTTTATCTCTTTGGGCGCCATGCTCCTTAGACTGCTCTTTGTAGCTTGGTACAGCCGATACATTATGTCTTTGACCTGCACATTAAAGGTCAAAGCTCGAGGATAAACAAAAGACAAAGCATAAGCCTTATGAAGAGCAAACTAAGGCAATAAGAATGCCAGATCTCAAATTAATATGTCACACGGTTTAGCAGGGGAGGGGCAAAATCAAATATGTTCAGTAGGACTCAAATTTCCCATCTTGGTAATCGTTACATGAAGTGGCATATATGCTTCAATATTTTTTCCATTCCATCTGATATGAAAGAACAGAACGTTACCATCACATTCCGTTGACTCTTACACAGCCTCTAAAATGATTTTAATGCCATTCCCGGGCATAGAATGTCTGTATTGAGGCCATGAGTGCAAAAGCATGGGAAAAGGCCATATTGAGGAATTAGAAACTATTACATGGAAAGTAATACTATTAAGTAGACACAATTTTCTCAAAAAAAAAGTAACAAAAAGAAGGATTTTAAGGGCGATTTACTATTTGGCAGAACAAGTGAAATTCATGTGAAAAAAGATCCACTTAATCTTGCACATTGAATTCATATCTTGTTCATGCATATTGCAATGCATGAACCTATACTGTTAAAGGAAAAATATGTGGTCAACCCAGAGTGAACAGACTGTGTCATACATACCTCATTCTTCATGGTGGAGGACTCCTTTGCTGAAGCCCAAGCACTATTTATCAACAATATCAAAGAGGAGTCAAGTGCCTTTGCCTTGGCAAGACTTTTAATCTTGTCACATGCCACATCCACGGATGGAGAGTTTAGGATGTCATCAAATTTGGATTGGGCGGTATCTAATGTGTCAACAATTTCCAGTGTATTATCAAATGCAGAGACTGCAGACAAGCATCTAGCCCCAAGCCTGGCCACCCCTGCCAAAACAAATGGTGCAACAGTAGTATTAGCTAGCTAAATTTATGCATTCCCATCCTTTCTTTCATGGGGGCCTTATCAGTTCTTCTTTCTGGTTGCAATTTACAAACTGGCCTTTTTCCAAGAGAGAATCAGGAAACATGGGTTAATCTTTTTAGATTCTTCTATTCTCTTTCGGTTTCAGTAGATTTCATTTCTAAATGAGAAAAAGATACATATATCATATAGAAAAAATCACTGACCTATGAGTTCAGATAAAGAGCCTAAAAGATTCAAGGCAAAGGAGAAAGGAAACTATGAACCACAGAGAAGTGGCAATACGAAAAATCAGCAAAATGCACTGCAAATCAATCAATAAAAAGCCACAGGAATTAAGCTCTGGTATTCCATTTCTTTTGGGGGAAAAAAGGATGGATGAAAATGAGAGACATGATGGGGTGAAATCACTAGAAAATAGGCAACAGAAAAGTTGTTCTAAAATCTAAAGATGCATTTGAGAGTACTTTTCATTGTCTCGTACAAACAAAGCACATCAAAGAATATGAGTTAAAAGAGCTTAAAACTTCAACACAGACTTCATATGTCAAACAACTTTCCCCCAAGTGATGCAAAACATTGCGTCACTTGCAACTCAAAAGCGAGTTCATTAATGGCTATAGGTCAAGATATTGAAATAGATGCCTCCTAGGCCCTAGCTTGAAGCCCTTACAATCAGAATAGATTAATGGAACAAAATCAACTTATGATAGGGAATAATCTTAGCGGTCTGGATGCTAAACTGCATGTCCAGAAATTCAGATTCTTTAGGCATCAAGGATGTGACACATTTCTTGATCTAGAATTCCTAACTTACTCTGTTGCATAGAATTAAATTAAAACACACACACACACACACACACACTGAAACGAGTAAAGATTCTGTTTCGGTCCTTTCAGAATATCGCTAGAGAGTTGAGCATGTTTCTGATTACATGATTCCCAAACATGCTGTATCTCAGCAATCACGAAGAATGTGCGGTTTAAGATGTTTGGATCATATGGTCTTAAATGTTACAATCCTGTGTTACAAAAATCAACCGAGAATAACAAAAGACCTACCAAAAGTATCATGAACTACCAACTTATGTAGAGTCATGAGTACCTCTAATGCATCTTCCATTATTCTTCAAATTGAATACTAACTATCCAGTCACCAAAATGTGAGACACCCTTACTAATTCTTAGTCAATAGATTGCAATCACAATACTTCAAAAAATTGTCCTTGGCATCAAAAGGCCGTTATCAACAGAAGAATTTGAACTAGACTTGTTGGTGATTATCTATTCCAATTGCCAAATCAAATTAGCATGAATAAAAATGTCAAAAGACCAGCTGTTTAGTTAATTACCATCACGGCCCTCCAAGCTATCATCCGTCTCTGAAAGTAGCGTGAGGTAACGGAAAAATTCATCAGTGAAGTCTTTGCGCCGCCTTGTAACTATTGCATTAACGTCTGTAGGGTTGTTCTGTACCTCTTTAAGAAGTTCAGAATGTCTCTCCATTTCATCATCAATCTGCAATGCGTACAGGAAGGAGGTATTAGAAGGACACCAGTTATTGATTATTGCTGTTGCTTCTTTACACAAATATGCACAGTAAATACCAGGAATAAAGCAATGTCATACGACTCATACCTTCTTTACTTTCCTTGATAGTGCTTTTAATTTCTGCTTCATTTGGGAATCATTCTCAGTTTCGGCACGTGATTGACAGCGCTTATAGAAGCTATCCCTGTATCTCTTCCATTCCTCCCTAAACACCAAGTACTTCCTCCACTCTTTTGACTTGGGTTTCTCATACAAGAACAAATCAATAGCCTTGTCACAAAACTGAGTAATGGTATACCCTTTAGCTACTTCAGCCTCCACTTGCTCCTCCACTTTAGTCTCGACCTGCTCCTCCTCAATCTGTGCACTAGCCACACTACTCGCTTGGATTTCTAAAGAACATATTTTCAAAGTCACACCAATTGAAAAATACCCGAAAGAAACAGTTATCCTATTCGAAAACACACCAGAAAACCCAACTTGAAGATTCTAGTCCACAAATTACATGCACTTTGGCTGCATTTACCATGGCTAAAAAGAGCCAGGCTTTTGGCCTTTTAGCCAAAACCCACCAAAAATAATCAGACAACTTAATTAATAGAAAGCTTTTTAGCCCCCCTCTAGCTCCTCTTCTTTCTTGAAGAGCCGAAAGGCCAGAAACATAACCAAATCTTACCAATATAACAAAAAAAATTCCAATTTTTATGGACATAACAAACACGGTAATCGATACTTCGTGGCATATGCAGCTGTACATTATAGAGAGGGTGTTCACTTGAACACTCCCCAAAAAAAAAATTTACTAATAATATATGTAATATTTTAAAGTTTTATTTTAGTTTAGTCCTTGAATACCCAACCCAAAAATATTTGAACACCTTAACTATAAATATTTGAGCACCCAACTCAAAAAATTGAACACCTAGCCCACAAACCAATACTATATAAACAACCCAATTGAACTCCATAGGCGGCTCCATAGCTTTCCATAAATAGTCAATTGAACACTTCAAGCCTTTTACTTTTTATATTACATGTAGTAATTTTATCTCAGGTTTCGTTTGAACAATTATCTTATACCACGAAGCCCCACCAATACACATAATTCACTATTTAACACCTAATACATTAGCTTAAAACAAAGTACACAATTTTAAGGGAAAAATAGAAAATTATAGAGAGAACAAATTTCTATTGGTAGCGATATCATGCTCTGGCTTCACTATGAATAATATCAACCCTATATATCTCAAAAAACAAGCGCATATGTCCAAAAAGATGAGTGTGGACCTATTCGTCATACAATTTCCTACAATAATTACTAGTGTATTTATGCGCCGGTTTAATTTTTGTTAGCCCAAAGATATAAAAATTCGCCAAGACCATGCAATTGTAACATCTTATATGTTTTCGTATTATTTAGTCGCATTATTCACACTAATATATGAAAATTTGTGTATATGTAACTAGTTGACCACTCTGTTAAAAATTTCTGGAGCCGAATTTCTGGAGCCGCCACTGCTTCAAGGTAGGCTTGCAAATGAGCCTCGTTCAAAACTAGTTTAGTTTGAGCTCGGATCGTTCAAACTAGTCTAGCTCGAGGAGTTGATATCAAATAAGCGAATTCTTTCTCGGCACGTTCATCATTGAGGTGTTCAAGCTCAGTTCGTTTACTACACGTGAGCCGAGTCTCTACAAACGGGGCAACTTTTATAACCGAGCCGAGTTCTAACTAACTTGAGCTCAGGTCGTTTACCGAGCGAGCTTAAAACTCGAGCTCGACTCATTTACTATCAAGCCTAGTCTCGAGCTACTCGGTACCCATTTTCAGGTACCCAATATTACAAATCAACAATTCTAGGTACCCCAAATTTCTACCCAGTAATTTATCAAGAAAGTGAAACGTATGGCGTAGATTCAATATTTACAAAAATTTATGGGGAAATAGCATAAAGAACTTACGGGTTTTTTGGAGGATGGGGTTAGAACTGAAATTGCCTGCAAATGTTGGTGGCGAGTTTCTTGGTTTAGAGGATAAGTTGAGATGTGAAGGGGATATGGTTGGGATTTTGGAAATTGTGTATAATTCAGCACTGAAATTGAAGAGAGATGGGTTGGTGGCGTAGACCGATGCTTCGAATCCCATGTTCGAATTCAGAGAGAGAGAGAGAGAGAGAGAGAGAGAGAGACGGAGAGAGTAGCAGAATTGCAGAAGCGATTTTGTGGATAATAAACTCATAGATAGGGCAGTAGCACCTAACGATGTCGTTTTAAGTTAAAACCCATCTTAAACCCTTTTTTCTGGGGCTCATTTCAGTTGCAGAGAATATACACGACAAATACATTTTCAAGAAAATTAAAGGTATGGTTAAGGGAAAAAAAAAATATTCCTACGTTCTGTTGAACAAAAAATTTTATACGAAAACTAAAATTCTCTCTCTCTCTCTCTCTCTCTCACACACACACACACTTTCAGTGTTACACAGTTTAATGGTTAGTGCAAAATAGGTAATTCACAAGAGTTGTGAGTAATGCAAAATGTGACTCTGGATTTATGGGATATAGAAACTAGGGAAAATGACCAATAAATGGTTTTTAAAACAAATAATACCAATTACATGGTAAGGTTTTCCAAAATGACTGAAATCATGACAAGGAAAAAAATATTTCCACATACATGGTACCCCAAATAACTTCCTTGAAATACCCCTCAGTGAATTAAAACTTAACCCCCAACCCCTCTTCCTTGTTCTCTACTGGTGAACACCACCATCTGCCATACCCATCCACCTAGACATGAATTGCCTTTCAAATCCACCATAGAACTTCAAACGAACAAAAATCCAGCCAAAAGATATTGGTTCTACCAAAAAATATCATGGTCCACTGTTTGATTTTCCCTTTTTTACTCGTAAACACGACTCCATTGGGTCTCCGCTGATGGTGAACAACAATAATTTGTACTGCTTGTACAGGTTTCTTACCTTGCATTGTATCAGAAACAGCAACCTGTGGTGTAATTGGTTTTCCCCCATCTAGGTAAAATCACTTCTAATAGGAAAAACAATTTCTGGTTTAATTGGAAACATGGCTTTTGCTGGTCTTCCTTTTGAGAAGGAACCTTTGGTAAAGGCTCTTCGGTCACATTCATCAATTTCCTTTCAAACCGACTATGGAAAGATGATGTGATAGGCCAATTGTGAAGAAAAGTAGTGTTTGTTGAAATGCCCACAAGGTGTTTGTCGAAATGCTCACTTCTTTAATTGCATCCTGGATTTATGTTTTGGAAAAATGATCATTGCTCCTTAACTGAAACAACGTTAAACCTTGAGTTATTGTCTATTTTTCGTGAAACAATATTGCACTTTAAGTGAAATATTTTGCACCCTAGGAGAATAACATTGCTCCTTGCATCAACAAAATTTGCACCTTACGTGAAAAAAATGGCACCATGGATTGGGTAAGTAACTCTTGCACCTTGTATGACCAAATTATGCACTTTAAGTGAAATAACATAGCACTCTTTGACAATAATATTGCACCAAAATGAGGACCATTGGGTTGCCAATGTAGTCTTAATCCCACTTTTTTTTTTTTTTTTTGAATCAACCCTTGCTCCTTGTATGAACAGATGTTGCACCATACGTGAAGAAAAATGGCACCATTCTATCAAATTATGTACTCGAATGAGAACAAATGGGTTGATTTGCACCTTGTATGAAATAACATGCTCCTTGTATGAAAAAATGTTGCACCTTACGTGAAGAAAAATGACACCATTCTATCAAATTATGTACTCGAATGAGAACAAATGGGTTGATTTGCACCTTGCATGAAATAACATGCTCCTTGTATGAAAAAATGTTGCACCTTACGTGAAGAAAAATGGCACCATTCTATCAAATTATGTACTCGAATGAGAACAAATGGGTTGATTTGCACCTTGTATGAAAAAATGTTGCACCTTACGTGAAGAAAAATGGCACCATTCTATCAAATTATGTACTCGAATGAGAACAAATGGGTTGATTTGCACCTTGTATGAAATAACATGCTCCTTGTATGAAAAATTGTTGCACCTTGTAATAACATGACTTGTTCTTTGTTTTCCCAAACAAGCACCACAATTGTCTAAAAACTCTCTCATTCGAACAATGTTTCTATCAAATTATGTACTCGAGTCGAATGAGAACAAACTTTAATTTGAGAATTCAGAGCATGAAGCCTACTCTTGCTTATAGAAATTCAGAGCATGAAGCCACAAACTTTAATTTTGTTCCAATTCACTTTAATTTTCGTTTGTGATTTTTGGGTAATTTTCTTTTGAGATGATTATGAGTGCGATCGAGGCTCGAACAACTACATGAAGCCCGACCCCAAGCGCGCCATTAGATAAAAAGTTGAGGGCCGCCCAAGGGAGAGACCCTTCGGTTAAATCGGAGGCGAAACCTAAGGCGTCTTCATCAGGGAGGTAGGCCACGTGACAGGCCGTCGAAGAAGGCGAAGGTGGAGGGAATCGGGATGGTGAAGGGGGCAATTGACGAAGAAGAAGAGTGAGGGGTATTGTCGGTACTGCAAGTCTAAAAAACCATGTATTTGGAATTTTTTTTGTGCTTGTCATGTTTTGGTCATTTGCCAAACCATGGCCATGTTTTTGGTATTATTTACCCTAATCACCATGTTTTGGTCATTTCCCCAAAAACTATTACTCAGTAAAATCAACATATGATAGTTTTTTTTTCCTATTTCAGAGACCCGAGGAGTCTGTAAGAACTTGCTCACTACAGGCATATAGTGAGCTATCACAAATGTTCGTTCTGTTTTTTGGAAGGTTCAGATTTTAAAGAAAACTCTTTCGGGAAAGAGAAGAACTGTTAGGATTATTCACTACACGCCTATTTTTTTTTTGGTACATAGGAAAGTTGATAAAAAAACAAAAAAAAAACAAAAACTACACCTTTTCATAGGCCACCCCCTCATATCAGCTTCCAGGAGGGGGGTGATATCAAATGGTGGCGTGATGTGGGAAACCCATTTGTGGTCTTGTTCCACTCCAATGTTCGCTAGCTTGTCCGCAACTTTATTCCCTTCACGGTACGTGTGACTCAAGGAGCATCCGGTTGAAGCAATGAGGGCCTAGCTTGTCCGCAACTTTATTCATTACACGCCTATAGTGAGCACTACAACCCCCTAATTACAGGTCTTGAACCAACTGAATTTCAAAATTCTTTGAAGTCAATTGTTACAAAGAGAGGTGTCACTGTGTCAGTTCTGTTTCTGATAAATTATCGGCTCACAGAACTCTCTCTGTTCTATAACAAATCACCTCTTTCCATCGTTTGTCAAGAGGAGAGAAAGGGGGGAGAGAGCTAATCTAGGGGATGGCCGGGTAGTCCTGGCCTAACACTTAGAAATTTGCTTCTTCTTTAAGGTCTCATTTTTTATTACACTTGAGCAATTCTCAAGGCCACCTCACCTCACGAATTAAGTATAGAAAGGGCTATGAGAGATGTTGTAGGAATTAGTTTGAGGTGCGTGTTAGCTGAACTGGGACAGCCGACATTAGATAAGAATAAAGGGCGAGGGGGATAGAAGTTAAATCCTTAAGGTGATGTGACATTTTTTTGTTACATGCCCATTTTAAGTGAGATGAGAGAAGTAGAAAGCGTAATGTGTGCGGCTCAGAGTTATACAGTAGTTCGTAGAGTGTCATTACATATCCCATTCATATGCCGCATCTTGCCAATACGGGAGACTACCAGCATGGGCTCTCACACAATTTTTGGCTTGTTCAAACTCGTTTAAACAAAGTATAACCCAAGCTCAATCACTTCTTTATTATTTATTCGTAAATTCAAGCCAAGCATTAGCATATAAGTATTATGCTTGGCTTAATAAGCTTGTGAACAGATATCATTTCGTAAATAAAATTAACAACTACCTAAAATATGTGAGAGCTTCCCTTTCATTTATACATCTTTTCACCAAGCACCATTACTTTTTTACATCACCAGTACTTTTCTAATATTTTTTGCATCCGGATTAATAACTCTTAAGTGAGATATACAAATTTAGGGCATCACCAAAGCCTATAAAATTCTTTCCTGTAACAAATCATAGTACACTATTTAGTGAGAAAGCGTGGAACTTGGCAGTAGATCACAACAATTGTTAGCTCAAGTTATTTTCAATTCTCATATAATACATGAAAAAATGAATTAAGCGTGTAGGAGATGAAAATTGCGTTTTTTCTAATATTGACAAGTTACGGTGAAAGGCTGAACATTCAATATTTTTTCCTCCAATTTTTGTCTTTTTGGAACGTTAGAAGCTTAAGCTCAGACTTGATAGTTCAAAATATCACGAGCTTAAGCACATGCTTGAAAGCTAGAGATTGACTTGTATATTTCAAGAGCCAAACCGAGCTTATTACAATCACAAAACATCAAATGTGAGTCGAGCTTGAACAATTAGTCTTCAAATACTCTCAAGCTCGAGCCGAACTTGAACGCGTATAATAAGTAATTAAGTCAAGCCTGAGCAATGCTGCATTGTTTAGCTTGATTAGCACCTCTAATTTCAATCACCATTTTTCTATGTGGGAATAAGCTTATTTTCATGAATTTGATCTAATGATTCCATATGACTAGGGGAACAAAAACTAAAGAAAAACCAACAGATGCGAATAAGGATGGATTAAGAAGCGAATATTCCCGGACGACCGTCTAATTCAAATTTTAAAATTACTTTAGAAATATATGTACTTTTTTATTTTTATTTCGAGAACTTTAACAATGTATATTTGTGCATACGAGTATAAGTGTTAGTGCATCTGTCTTTTCTCTTATATAATTTTGCACGACGCTAGAGGAATACCTCATCCGATAGACACACTCTGTCTTTTCTCCTAATCAGAAGTTTTGTTGTAGAAGTTTTGTTAGTAACCTTTGAGATATGACAATTTTACCCTTACTATCGTAGAAAATCCGTCATTGGCTTTTCATTGAAACTCTAGAAAAACAATGAAAAAAAAACTTATCAAATGTTCTAATGATCATTACAAGCCCAGTAATTAGAAGGAAAAAAACAAAAAACAAACAAAGAGAAAAGAAGACCGTGAGATCTAAGTCAGAAGTTCCTATAATCTTGTCTCGCGAGGTAGAATCCAGGGGTTAGTCTGGTGGTCTTGGCTTGAGATTTAGAGGTTTTCAGGCTCGATTCTCATTGCCAGCAACTCTTAGGGCCACCTTACCTCACGTATAAGCATGGAAAAAGCTGTAGAGATTAGTCTGATGTATGTCCAAATTTGGTCTGTGACACCCTTTATTGCCAAAAAGAAAAATGAAAAATCTAGAAAAAAAAAAGCAAAAACAAAATAGAAGCATAATACACAGTCCAAAGGCTTGAAACAGTAAAATAATCATAAAAACAACAAACAAAATAAACAAGAAGCTCAAATGCTTACTATGAACTTAACAAATTATAAAATAAATAAATAAATAAAATAAGAGGCGAAAAACTAACAATAGTGAAAAACTAACAAATTTACTCAACATTGAATTCTGGAGAGAATTAAGATCTGCATCAAGCTGAAATACCAATCCCACCGTGGTTGCATCAAGTTGAAATACCAATTCTACCATGGCGGCAATGCCATTCCTCCCTACCGTCACTCGAACGACTCAGTTTCATCTTGGTAATTAAATTACTTTTGGATCTTCTTAAGTTAATTTTGACTCTATGTGAAAAGAACTTAGAAGTTCCAACAATACCGCGACTCGAAACGACTCAGTCTCTTCCTAAATTAATTTTGGGTTTTGTTAAATTATTTTTGACCAAGTGTGACAAAAAGATTCCAGACCATGACAATGCTTCAAGCTCTAGGCATTGACCGAGTAATATCCAAATGCCAGGAAAATATATCACCATCTTTCCAATCTGTCATCAACAGTCATCCAGTTACTTTCAACCAAAGCTAAGCCATTCCAACTCAACGTTATTAGAGTATTTTTTTATAACTCAAATGTTCCAACCAGTTTACGCGTATCATAACCAAAGACAGGTCCAGTTAGGGCACGTGAAGTCACGTGGTTCACTCATGACTAAGAAATTATACTAATATTCTTATGTTTTAGCATAATTATATAAGTGTCAGATAATATTTAGCATACATTTGTACTCTAAATATTTTGCCTAAAATTTTATACTCATTAGTAGATACCTTTGTAGAAAAGTATACCTTACAAACTTTTGTAGTAGGTAATGCATGTGCTAATTTAGTTCTCCCTCCATCCTTTTTTAAATGTGTTACTTCGTAAATTTAACTTATTAAAAAAACATCATCATTACACATTACACTTTTCACATCAATTTTTCCTTCACTTTACACTTTTCACATCAACTTTTACCTCTACTTTCCAAAATTATCCTCCACTTTTACCTATCAAATCTTTACCCACTAACTTTTCAAAAGAGCAAAATGATAATGTACAAACTTTTTCCCATTAACTTTTCAAACTACACACTTATTTAGGGACAACCCAAAATGGAAATGTCTACACTTAAAAAGGGACGGAGGGAGTATGACCTTAGTGTGTTGAATAGGAAAATAAAGTTTGAAGATTATGATTGATAAAGTGCCCCTATACTAGATCCAAAGCCCCTAACCACGACTAATGTTAGGGTTCTATCCGTGGAGCCCAATTAAAGCCGGAACAAAGTTGCATATGAACGGGCCTTAAAGGAATTGATAAAACTTGAAAGGTTTCAAACTTAAGGAGGAAACAAATCCCCAAGGTCAACCTTATTATAATACATATATTAACTAAATATGGACATTAAAACATGGTAATAGAACGTGAATAGCAAAAACCATACACTTGGATATATGAAAGCAAGAATCACTACAAGATTGATAGTAAGAATATTGATAACTCTAAGATTTTCATTCAGCGGTAAAGTAAAGATAATTATTGTAGTTAAAAACTTATTAGGGTTAGTTTATTTTATATTGTTGAGCTGTAAAATCTAGACTCCCAATTGTGAGTGACTAAAAATCAAGTCCCAAAACTAAACCCTACTTCTCTAAAGCGTATTTTATACCATTTTTCATCTTCGTCCACCTAATATTTTATACCGTTTTTCATCTTCTTCTGCCTAATTATTCGGGAGACGTTGATAATCATTTCAGTCTAACTTGCCAATAGAACCTTAAAACCTTTTGGTAAGAAGTTTTGACAAATAGTAACAACTGCTTTTCTTAAAAGCTAAAATCTCAAATCCATGCGTAGATTTTTGAAGATAAGCACAATTTTGTAATAGTGATATTTGAGGATAGCCAATCAAGTCCTCCAAAACGCGACCTCACATGAAAAGAATAAAAAAAAAAAAATCACCTTGTTTTCCACACTATGTTTTGGTGTTAGGACTTATATAGGTCAAGATAAGTTTGAAGCTTGAAAACCACACTAGGGCTGCACATGAGAAGGGCTTTTTACAAGTCGAACACAAGTGCTCCATTTATCCCTTTTTAAGTGTGTAGTTTTATAGATCCAACTTATAAAGAGACATTATTATTACACCTTTCACATCAACTTTTACTCTACTTTATACCTTTAATATCAACTTTTACCTTCACTTCCAAAATTATCCTTCGCTTTTACCCATTAACTCTTCAAAAAGCCAAAATAATAATTGTACAAACTTTTATCCATTAATTTTTCAAACACACACATATTAAGGGACAACCCAAAATAGTACACTCGAATCATAATTTTGCGTAATATTATTCTCAAGGCAGTGTAAATATTACTATTATTGGGAGGCATATTTTGGAAGCCAAATCCTATTTCCACAACATTGCATAAAGGGTAAGAAACAAGAAAGAGACGACTATAAATGGTTACGCTGCCCGATTATTTTACAAAAAAAAAAAAAAAAAAATAATAAGTAATTATAATAATTCAAAATTAAAAACAAAACACCACCACAAAAACAAATGTTAATATTTAGAGAAGTCAATTAAGTATTATGGATGATGATGGTGGTGGTGATGATAATCATGTTAATTCAACTCTTCTCTCCCTCTCTCACGCACACATTGCTTCTGCAATTCCTACATTTGAAGTCAAACATAGTTTTAGCATTCTCTTCATTCTGTCTCTCTTAAGATGCTCTTATGTCACCAATTGAAGGCTTCATAGAAGACTCTTACAATCTTGAAATTTGACTTAAGAACTGAAGGACTTTCTTAAGATGCTCTTATGTCACCAATATCAAGAAGTTTAATTTGTTTCGATATAGATTAGACATAAGAACGGAAGGACTTTCTTTTCTTGATCGAAAGCAGAGATGATCTTGTTGATAGGATTTCGAATAGCCAGTTGGGTGATGGGGGGAAGTCGATGAATTAAAAAAGTCCGGTTATAAGTTTGATCACTCAAATGGATCGATTTCTGTGTTGGATCATACGATGATGGAGGGATCGGTTATCTGCAATTCAAGACTGGGCAACTGTTTCATCATCTGCCTCCTAATATCTTTCAAATCAGCTTGTGCACAAGAAGGTTAGTATTTGAACAACAGTTTTGCTGCTTATATTTCATGATTGTAAATATTTGATGCACCACTTGTCTCAGTAATAATGGATACTAGTCATAAATTTGAAGGTCAGATAATCTGGAATAAGAATCACTTGTCCTTATAGCGATTAGATGATATGAAATTCCTCTGCAGACATACTACGTTCAGGTCATCGATTGAGGAATTAATAAGAATGGTATCGCTAGGTTTTTTATTTAGCGTAAAATGATTGCCAAGTTTATGACTCGTTAGATCAGTCCACGTATTAGGATTTCGAATGAAGGGATAACATTTCCGTTAAGTAGGTTATGTAATTCAGTTCATAGAGGTATATGATCCTATATTTGCCTCAGCTCAACTTGTACAGATTATCTAGATGTGTCTAGTGTTTAACGACGGGCATGTTACGCAGACTCTTCTAATCGTTTAAGGCATTTGTGTCCACCACTCGACACGCCAATAGGGGTATGTGATTTGTTTGTGACGATGTTTAGTTGGACATTCACAAGGCAAACATACTTTGGATTTCAAATTTACCCTGAGGCCTGAACTACCATGCATCGGAAGAGCCCCAAGGGAACTACGAAATACCATTTATCCTACCTTGAGAAGTGCATTAGATGAATCCTATATAAACAAATATCCGAACGGGTGTTCTCAAATCAGGATACATATCGTGTATCCCATTTTTCACTATGTAAATCTTATCGGGATACGTATCGCTAATTGTAAGATACGATAACAAAAGCTAATATACAAGTAAAAGTTAGTTATACCTAATTACAATCTAAAAATCAGCCCTATATTTGGGAAATAAGTGTTTTCTATTTTAAAAGTAAGTGTTAAAATGAAAAATTCCAAGTCTCCATGGTGGGGTCTATCACAGTGAGGCTTTCTGGTCCCTTGGTCAATGAAATAAAAGAAGAGGTTTTATGTGATTCACACAAAACATGATCGAAACATGTTCTTTCCTCTATTCGAACTTTAATGGATTGAGCTTTGGTTCACCATAACTAGATCGAACGATATAAAATACGTTTAGAGGTTCCACTTCTTAAAATATGGTTTGACTTTTTTTAGTAAGTAATTGTAGGATACGTACCAAATCGGGAGACACAAAAATCTCCTAGGATACGTTATCTTATCGTTGGATTTCTATTAAAAAAAAAAATGGATACCTGGTGGAAGACATAGTTTTTGAAAGGAGACAATATGAAACGTAGGATACGTATCCCGTGTCGTAGGTTTTTAACTATGCCGTACCCGACACTCATACAAAGTCCATGCAACATAAGTGATGAGCATATCCTGTGTAATAACTATGATTATAACTGATGAAATAATATGCCTAGAGAGTACTTGCATCCATCCCAAGATTGGTTTTATCAACTCCAAAATGTAAATTCCTAATATTAACTGTAACTTTCAGCAGATTTTGTCAGTATAAGGTGTTGTGCGGATTCAAATGTTCCTGATCCAATTACCAATATAAGTTGGATAACAGATAGTGAATGGTATTCGGATAGACAGAATTGCCAAGACGTAGCCAGGGCAGTGCAAAATGACACAGGATATGGTAGAGTTCGATTTTTCAGTTCACAGATTGGAAACAAATGGTGTTATAACTTCACGACGGTGAAGAATCAAGATTACCTGCTAAGGGGAACATTCATTTCCAAAGATCGAGAAGGGACACCTTCCAAGTCCTTCATGTTCAATGTTTTGATTGGTACTACGCCGATAGGAACAGTGAACTCTTCATTTGATACGGAAGTGGAAGGAGTCTTCAAAGGTACCGGGGACTACATACATTTTTGTTTACAGAAGGACGTGAAAGAGGAGGGAGATCCTTACATTTCGAAGCTTGAACTGAGGCCTTTGGGTAATTCGGATTATCTAACGCAAGAGCCCTCCAACGTACTGACGCTGATTAAGAGAGTTGATGTAGGAAGCAACGAGCTGACAATCAGGTAGCCTCTCTGTTTACAATATAAAAGGAAAGTAAAGAGATAAGACAGGCATCGTACTTTCAAAAAATATTGCGAAAACAAAATAGCAACTGGCACAAACACAAGTGAAAGTCATCTGCCCCTAAATTTCACACATGAACACAACCAACTGGTTTTTCATTGTAGATACCGACCGTAATACTACGACCATTCTTAGCACACTCCGTTTACAACTTCTCATGCTCCACACCATCGCTATGAACACCACTGCCGCCAAGGTTTTCCTCCATTCTCGCCTTCTGGCTCTGTCAATTGCAAAAAATTTCACATGACAACATACCAAAAGTCCGAGAATACCTTGTGACAAAAGCAAGAACAGAAGAAACAAACTATCCTTCATTCCTTTAGTAAGAAAACAAACACAAAATAAGATCAAGATGTTTCACCTAAGGTCAGAAATGTTTGCGTACTTCTTAAATTCCCACCACCATTATTATTCTGAAAAAAAAAAAAAAACACAAGTTGCTTTGAACCATTCCAAGGTTTTCCATATTTCCAACACAGTAAAAACTAAGGGTTTGTTTGGTAACTTTTTGTTTTTGTTCTCTTTTTTGTTTCTGTTTTTATTTTTTTCCAAAACGTATAAGAAAAATGTGTTTCGTAATTTGATTTTTTGTTTTTTTTTTTATTTTTATAAACGTTCAAAAACAAAAGCTTTTGTTCCATAAATTTTCAAAACAAGCAAAAGGTGTTTTCCCTAAATTTTCAAAACAAGCAAAAGGTGTTTTCCCCTGCTTTTAAATGGGGTCGTCGGGCAGATTTTTGTGCACCGGCACAGTTATAACTTCAAAACACACGTGAAGTTATATCACTGTGGTATCGTGTTCCATCACCAAGAGCCTTTGGAAGTTATTTATTACCAGTTGTTGCATTACTGCTTTCCATAAAACATTTCATCAAAATTCACTATGGATAGCTGTTAATCAAAACATTTCATCAAATTTTTATAAACGAAAAACATAAAACAAAAACATCACGAGACGCACCTAAGTATTCTTTGCTTATGTTTACCATTTGAAATCTCAGGTATCCATACGACCGGTATGATCGAATATGGAGAAAGGAGTCGCATCCCAACCAAGAAGCCAACCGTACATCATCATCCACTGCCCATATTAACACCACTGAAACCACAGCGCCTCCTATCCAAGTGCTACAAACAGCTCTAACACATCCAGTTCGTTTAGTGTTCTTGCACACTGACCTTGTTACCGGGAACAACAATTACGATCTCCACCTGTACTTTCTCGAGCTCAATGACTCTGTTCAAATGGGACAAAGGGTGTTCGATATATACATCAACGGCGAGAAAAGACGGGAGAAGATTGATATATTGGCTGGGAGTTCCAATTACAAAGCAGCCGTTTTGAATTTCAATGCAAATGGATTTCTTAATCTCACCTTGGTCAAGGCATCAAAGGGATCACAGTTAGGGCCCATTATTAGTGCATACGAGATCTTGCAGGTGCACACATCGGTTCAAGGGAGTGCCCAGAAAGATGGTAGTTTACCATCACTGTTGAACTTCAAAGCAGAGGGACTTCTTAATATGACCTTGGTCAAGGCATCAAAGGGATCACAGTTGGGGCCCATTATTACTGCATACAAGCTGTTGCAGGTGAACACATCGGTTCAAGGGACCGCCCAAGAAGATGGTACCATCACTTCTCACACCAGGATTTATAATATCCTCCCCTCCGTCCCATTTTGTTTGTCCATTTTCAGCATCCGTGCCTTGAATAAAATCATTAATCTCTCTCTCTCTCTCTCTCTCTCTCTCTCTCTCTATAGTGGATGTGATTATGGAGGTCAGGAATGAGTTGATGGGGCATAACCAAAACAATGAGGTCTTGAACACCTGGTTTGGAGATCCGTGTCTTCATTGGCAAGGTCTATACTGCGAGGCCATCAATGATTCCTTAGTCATCACTAAACTGTAAGTTGCGATTCCTCTTTCTGTACTTCTAGCAGGTTGAACTATATGGAATAAGTATTCCTTTTAACCTACATCGGTTTCTCCGAAAAAACACTATCACAATCACGCATGGCTGCGGTGTCTTTTTTTGATATATATTATAACTTGACCCGAGGACAGTAATAACTAGCAACAGAGCCTGCCAAATTTTTTTTACAGGAATATTTCTTTCAGTAAATTCGAAGGACCACTCCCCCCCAATATGACTGAGCTGACCAACCTAAAGGAACTGTATGACTCTCAACTCTATTTTTGGTTGAATTGACCATGATGTAAAGAAGTGTATGTAGCTAAGCATTTGCTTATGGAATGCAGGAACTTGAGCAACAATGGCTTCACTGGCACCATCCCTGCATTTCCAGTTTTTTCGATGCTGACATCAGTGTAATCTACTCTCCCTAACTCAAAACGAACAAGGCCTTTCAAGTTCTTGTGTGAAATAGACAACATTTACATGATACTACCATGTGACAGCTAAGCAAAAACAAAGTTTTTGTCCCCTTAAGTTTTATTTTTACCCGATCTATTGGGTAAAAGGCATTTTGATTTGGCTACCACATTTAAATTTAGAATTAAATAGTTCAAGTTTTCCTTATTGCTGCTTTAATTTCATTCCAACAAAGCAGACCAAATGTTCCGTTAATATCCTCCCAATGAACAGCACCATTTACAATGCAAAAACCTTAATGAGCTCCGTAAGATAACTCTCAACTAGACATCTTCTAAAGCCTTTGTAGTGCTAGGGTTTATAACATGACATTCAGCAATGCCCTGTCTGTAGACATTACATGATTGAAGAAGTGCACAAAATCAATCAGCATATATAATCTATATAAGCAAAAAGCCAAAGCCATCCTTACATTATAGTTTAGGAGTAGCCAAATTCAATATTGCAGACAAAAATCCCTGCAATATAAGTGCACCAACATATACAATCTGTCACAACCCAAGTTGCCAAAAACATACTATTTTCCACCTACATCATGATTAAATACATGATACAAGTAGTGTACATAAGTTAAATTCATGATTGTTGCTTCTTCTGCATTGTGTATCAGGGACCTAAGCCACAATGATCTTATGGGGAGTATACCAGAATCTCTCATCTCCCTTCCATATTTGACAACACTGTAAGAAAATTGCATTGATTTTTTGTTGTTATATATAAACTAGCAGAACTTAACAGCCATACTACCAAACTTAATATCTATTGGCTTCCTCAGGTATTTTGGATGCAATCCTCATTTTAGTCAAGAGCTTCCTGCCAACCTTAACAGTTCAAGACTTACCACAGAGTATGAAATTTAAGCTTATTATTATTGTTGTTATTACTACCACTCTTACTATTATTGAAGTTGCTATTATTGTTGTTGTTGTGTTGTTTGTTTCAGTGACGGAATATGTGTTGGTCAAGGATCCTCACATTCAGTACATCAGATAGTCATTGACACAGTTGCAGTTGGATGTTTATTACTCACTGTTGCAGCTGCAATTTTCGTTGTTTGCTTATACAAAAGGAGAAAATTTGACAGAAAAAGACATCCAATGCCTAAGGGTGAGTGCACCAGTTTCTCCTTCCCTCCAGAATTTCATAAATATAATACATGGGTCTTAAGACAAATCATATCCATTGTGACTGTTACAAGGTCTTGGGTATAACTCAACCCCCAAAGCTAGCTCATTAAGTGAGGGTGCCCTCACGCTTATATATCGCATATTACTTTGGTACCGAGGCGATGTGGGACTTCGCTTTACACCCTCCCTCACGCGCAGGGTGCTCACTCGGCAGCACCTGCCACGTACAGGCGAGAGACACACACCATATCCATCTCTGAACCCAGCTTTGCTACCATGTTACACGGTCTTGGGTAGAACTCAACCCCAAAAGCTAGCTCATGAAGTGAGGGTGCGCTTATATATTTCATATTACTTTGGTACCCAGGCGATGTGGAACTTCGCTTTAGAGTGACTTCGTCTCAAATTCTTAGTTATCTTATTGGTGGTTTACGATCTCAAAACTGTAATTCCATCAACAATTGACCGAATACCTTGCTTATTGTTAGCTTACTCAGTCATCGGGTTCTGACAATTCTGTGAGTTCATTTATTTTTCTCGTCTATTAACTCGATGGGGAAAATGGTCTCTCAATGAACTTCTCCTAAATTGCAGATTTTATATTTTCCTTGCCCAGCATTGATGATATTATTCTGAAGTCAATATCCATAGAGAACTTCACTCTGGAATCTATAGAAGCTGCCACCCAAAACTACAAAACTTTAATAGGTGAAGGAGGCTTTGGATCTGTCTATCGAGGTACTCTACATGATGGTCAGGAAGTGGCAGTAAAGGTCCGTTCAGCCACTTCAACTCAAGGAACACGGGAATTCGATAATGAGGTAAAGTAGTAAGATAACAGCTTTTAGGGTTGTCACTCCAATATTTAGCCTCACCAATCTACAATTTATCGTAAAAAGATCCAGACAGACATTTTCACATGGTTTACCGAAATGTCAAGCTCCCAGATATTTTTACATGGGGAAATGTTAGGGACACTGAAAATGTGTACCAAAAAATCTACTCCATACTCAAAACGAGTGTAGGTCCGAGACCAGGTCTATCCCACTGCAAGAGTGGAGTAGATTTTTCTGGTATCTGTACCAATAGTCTTTTATGTAATCAACTGTTCCATGATTCCAACCCAACATTCCAACAGCAGAATCAGCTATTTAATGGCTAATCATGTTTTTATGATTTTCTTTCCTTTGTTCACTAGTCCATCAATAGTATTGGGTTTTTAATCCACTTGAAATAAGTATAACTGTTCTTTGTACTTTTTCCTAATTAGGAGCTTATTTCCACGATTACAATCAGTTAAACCAACATATGTGTTCGAGTTCTACCTGTTCCGCATGCAAGCCAATTGACAGTAACTAACTTGTTACCGATACTCTCTACAGCTAAATCTACTATCAGCAATTCAGCATGAAAATTTGGTTCCACTCTGGGCTACTGTTGCGAAAATGACCAACAAATTCTTGTGTACCCCTTTATGTCCAACGGCTCCCTACAGGATTGCCTTTATGGTACTCGTCTAAATCGATAGTTCTCTAAGTACATACTTCTTAACGCTACTTACTTATCCTTCACCAATCTTTCAACAGGAGAAGCAGCAAAACGACAAACTCTGGACTGGCCAACTAGACTTTCTATTGCTCTTGGTGCTGCTCGAGGCAAGTAACAGGGAGTTTGTAGCATTTTTGCTTTTGTTACATTTGGTCAATCTGAGGTTAATACAGTAGGAATGGATATAGCAGCGACTAGCGTTCCTTATATTTGCTATCCATATTTTTTTGGATGCAAGAGAAAACCTAATGTCCCAAACAATGGAAAACAGAAAACATGAACCAAAAGGAGGAAGAATATAATTTAACAAGATTACCAGCAGAAAATGCATCTGAAAACCATTGACAGATGTGCAAAGTGAATCTATCAAAGCAACAAAGACTTAAAGAGAAAAGTTACATGTAATCGTACTATAGCAGAAAATGCAACTGTGCAAAATGCCCACCAAAGAGAGGAAAGATAAATACGCAAATGTTAAACCATGACCTATATGTACTGTTAGAGCATTTCTTGCCTAATACTAATGGAGTCAGTATTTCTGCCCAAAGTGTGTAGTTTTCATAGTCTTCAAGGCAAAGATACTCTCTTCTTCAGGGACTTCGGCCACATTCAAGAATTCATTGCAAAATTTAAGCCATGAACTCTATTGTGCCTTTAGTGGATAACTTATAGTCTTATCCAGATCGATTAAGAACATATCTTAATCTAATTCCATGTAATATATTATGCTTGATTTGATACATAATATACAGCTACAGGTGGGCCTATCAGGGAACTATACAAGTGCCTACGCACACGCATCTCAGATCCCCTAGTATGTAGACATTAACTATTGAACTGAGCAAGTACAAAGACATCTACACGCCACTCTTCTACCAAATCAGATAGAAATAGCGAGAAATTAAAACAGAAGTTTAGATGATATCAAGGAAGAATCATAATGTGAAGGAAGACAATACCAAAGAGAACACAGTAAAGAAAATCCGACAGTTTAAAGCCACAATCAATAAACTCTAAGACACCCTGTGAAAGAGGATGGGACGGGAAGTAGAGAGGACTCAAAAGGTTGCAGAGAATAAGTGTAAGAACTGATGAAAAAACCTCATATCCAACATTGGTACTCAATTTAAAAGAGAAAGCTGATAACCTCTTAATCTACCTTGTCTGATTTTTAAGCCAGACTACTCAATTTAAAAGAAAGAGAAAGCTGATAACCTCTTAATCTACCTTGTCTGATTTTTAAGCCAGACAACAAGATCAATCATCTGTGGAATTTGAGAGATAAGGAGAGATTGAGATTTCCCCAACATCCATCTATACAAAGTATCTATGGTAAAGGAAAAGAAAATTCTAAGAGTGGCATGCATATACAGATTGACAAAGCTACCCTTTGTGGCTTCTCATGTTTCATGAAACCGTGATGTTAGTAGAGAAATCCTGCTCAACTGTCAATGTGGACAGGCAAACAGAAGTCTTTAACATTGAACTCATTGCATGGCAAAGTACGTCAATAGCTTAGGAAGGAAATAGCACCTTTGTGGTACTTGGGCAATGAGAATAGCACATCTAGCACTTAAGATTCATCAGTGGCACAGATTGTGGCAAGAGAACAAGTATTTATAAGAGTGGATGAAGGTGTCAGCACTCAGCACTATTTGTAGTGTTGTACGACTGCGGCTGAAGTCCTGAACCAATAAGACATATACAGATATACTGACAGAAGGAAAATGAGGAGATGAGTTTCAAGTGGCAACTGAAGTTTGTTTAGAATACCCATCAACCCAAAACTGACGGGCGATCCCACAGTACCATCCAATGTTTTTAATTCCGTACCAGTCAGCGTACCATTTTCTCCGATGGGATGGTACGTTCCGGTACTGGTCTATATCTCAGTACCATCTCGGATTTACCGCAATAAACATGTTATATAATATAGGTTTCAAATATTTATACCGAGTTGCAAAACTTGAAGTAGAACAATAAAACAAGTATAAGCAATTTAATGTTTCCAAACATAAGTGCTCAGAGCAATAAACACGGTATAAATCGGAGTTCAAAACAATAAACCATCATCTATCCATCCATCGGGACCGGGGACCTTGTAGTGCCCAAAGGCATTATTTGGGCACTACACCCCTATAGTGCCCAATCTAAGCCATCCGTTTGGCAATCAATGGTCAAGATTATTTTGCATGTAAGGTAAGCGTCTTACATGTAGGTCTTACATGTAGGATAATATTTGAAATGTAGACCATTGAAAACACTTTTGGACAGCTCTGATTGGGCACTACAGGGTCCCCAAATACCCATCTAATTGACTAGTTTAGAGCCAAAACAAAGTGTTAACAGTACTTAGACCACTCAGAGAGAGAGAGAGAGAGAGAGAGAGAGAGAGAGAGAGAGAGAGAGAGAGAGCAGGAACTTCAACCAGGAATGCTTCCCATGACCAGAGAACCCACGAATGCTTTCTCGTTGACTAGTGATTATACGGCTAAATGAAAGTATTCTCTATAGGGAAGGATATAATAAAGTTTATAGATGGGCTTCCATGTTTTAATTTCTGTGAAGCCCAAGATCTCTATCAACGTCAACAAAAACTGTTGTCTTTCTGTACCGGATGGAGTGCCAGAATATTCCCAAAATACCCCGGAACATGCCAGTACGGCTGGTATTGACAGGAACAGCCCAGTATTGAGAGCAGTACGGAATGCCTAGTTGTGTGTTCCATTTTGTACCAGTACAGTTTGGGAATGAAAACTTTGGTACCATTCTACGAAAATGACAAGTTAGTCTGAGCCACCTTAGAAAGATAAGGGAAGATATAGCATGGACATGAATCTAAGAAATTCATATGCAGGTAGTGCTGCTCAATCATGGACCAAGAGTCCAGCCCACCTAGTCTTTCATTAATTCAACTTCTCCAGTTTAACAAAATTACCTCACTCAATCAACTCACCGGATAACTCTTTTGATCAATGTCACAAAAATTGAATCGCTATCGATTTCTTCTTCTAAGCAGTTCCACTTTTCAGGTTTGACGTATCTCC
This sequence comes from Vaccinium myrtillus, assembly GCA_016920895.1. Lineage (NCBI taxonomy): Eukaryota > Viridiplantae > Streptophyta > Magnoliopsida > Ericales > Ericaceae > Vaccinium > Vaccinium myrtillus. The sequence goes on from CM029274.1 coordinate 28,465,279, forward strand.
ACACGTTTGCTGGGCGCTGTGTTATACATCGGGATGTGAAATCAAGTAACATACTCCTAGATCATAGCATGTGCGCCAAAGTGGCAGACTTTGGTTTTTCAAAATATGCTCCTCAAGAAGGGGACAGTGGTGTTTCTCTGGAAGTAAGAGGGACAGCTGGATACTTGGATCCCGAGTATGGATGCCTTCTTAGATACATCATTTCAACTTCCATTCCGTTCCTTACCTCTTATTGACTAAACAGGATGTGGATTTACTAGTTTAACCACAAAAAATACTTACCATTGCTTTATATGTTGTCTGCTAAAAATTGTGCAGGTACTATTCTACCCATCATTTATCTGCAAAGAGTGATGTCTTCAGCTTTGGTATTGTTCTGCTTGAAATGATAACCGGACGAGAGCCTCTCAACATCCACAGGCCACGGGATGAGTGGAGCTTGGTTGAATGGGTATGGATTAGTTTATGCTTCAAAGGTCTACGTATTACGCAGTTTCCACTCAAAATGTTTCCCTTTACATGCCACACCTAAAGACCCCCTGAAGCATGCATTCTTCCACACCTTAATCCAAGTTTTTGTACACTGGAATTTTTGCTGCATAACTTCCTCATGTCCTTAGAGGGCATGAACTAAGGGCTTTGTCAACACATAAAAAGTCAATGCATAATTGGTTAGCCAGTAGGACATGCATAACCAATTCGGCACCATCCCAAGACTCCTTTCTCCAAGCTCCATCCACCATAACCTTCATAGCATCAGTTCCGCTCCCACCACCATCATCAGACTTCAAAACCACCCTTTTATTCCCAACAGCACCATTCGCTGAGCTGGTTTGAAGCCCAGAACTTACCTACATCAGAGCCACTTTCTGCTGCAACCTGCAATCATTTGATACCAAAAGTAAGCATTCTTCAAATACTGCGAGACATCTACCTGAGATTGTTGAAACACAAAATTATTTCTCCCACACCAAATGGCCCACAGTATAGAAATGGACTCTAATATTGCATACACATCAGGGACGTCATCCATCCACTTTAAAAACCACTCCTCAAAATTAACCGGACACCCAACCGAAAAATCTAGGCCCAGCCTAAACCCTCTCCAAATCCTACAAGCCCTATCACACTGAAAAAGTAAGTGCTCTATAGTCTCAGTATCCACCTCACAAACTGGTCACCTCTCATCATCTACCACTAGAGAAAAAAACACTGTGATATTTGTCCAGGAAAATTAAGTTGAAGCAAGTCAGTATTTCACACTATAATGTAGTCAAGGACGCAAGGTTCAGTTACTTACATCCAACACTTCTTCCAACTCTGGTCCTGGCCTAGCATGCAATTAAGCTGACAAAATACTCAGTAGAAACTACGTGTGGACATATTTAAGGACACTAAGTCCTAACATTTCTCTATAACCTACTCATTCTTGGAATTAACGAAAATCGTGCGTAAACAAAGTTTAGTTTTTTAATCTCTTAAGAAGAACACAAATACTAATGAAGCGCCTTCTGCATACAGGCAAAACCATTTATAAGAAACTCAAGAATTGATGAAATCGTGGATCACAGCATAAAGGGAGGGTACCACGCAGAGGCCATGTGGAGAGTGGTGGAGGTGGCACTAGCATGTATTGAGAACTTGTCTGCCAATAGACCATGCATGGTTGACATTGTCCGAGAGCTGGAGGATGCATTGATTATAGAGAACAACGCATTTGATTTCATGAAGTCATTAAGCTTTGGAGTATCTAATTGCTCCTCCATAGAGAGGCAAATAGTCCATCCACCTACTACAACACCAACAGAGGAATCCCCTTACCCTTCACAACCTGCTCCTCCACAACCAAGATAATTCTTTGGGTAGATGAGATTTCCTTTAGTTGCATCAGACGATTAGTTCAGGCATATCAATTATGGCAGAAAGTGAGGTTGATCCCTCTATTGCTAATGCCACTTGATGTCAATTCCATTTTTTTAAAACCAGACGGACTCCAGCAACGGCCATGAACTACCAGATACATTTAGGCAAGTCCTGCATAACATTCTTGTCATTATTATCGAAAATTGGAGAGATTACTCAAACTGGTGCCTCAACAATTGCCATCAACAGCAATTGGACATCCAGGTGAGATGATGTTAGCAAGATCTATGCCAAAAACCCAAGGCATCATATGTCGTAAGGCCAAAAACAATGAGGGAAAAATTTGTTTTCAAATGGTGTACTTACTAGAGTTCAATCCAGGAATGGATAAACAGATAGTGAAAATGTAGTATCATTAGCATCATAAAAGATGGTGCAATAGCATCTTAAATTCAAACATTATTTTCGGAAGAAATGCTCAAATGATATTCATGGCAAAACCCCTAAGAGATGGATCATAGGGTGAAGTCAATATTAAAGCTCCTTCACTGAAGCAGGCACATAAATTAGTAAATGAGGTTTTGCGGCATTCTAGGTGAAGGGAATCTGAGCTCCTTGACATCAACCTCATAAAGGAAAATGAGTTACGGTAGCTTGTTATGAACATGAACTCTCAGCAGCATGGTTTTAAATCGCAGATGCAGTTGGTGTAACGGTCGCAATCTTAAGTAATGGATATCGAGAGTATCGTTCATTGTGTAACGGGAATCGGATACCGTACTCATGAGTTTTTTTTCAAGCACAAGAAAATGTTAAAAAATGCATTGATACACATGTTCTAAGTTCTAACTGGTATGTCGTTTTCGTACCAAAAATATAATTTATAAAACAGGGAATTAACTATTATTCCGAAGAATAGTGGTTAAGTCCGAGATCGTCCACGGAGAGTAAAAAGCTAAGTTGCGGTACTTTCAATTAATTTCTAATTTAATTATGAGAGCAAGAGAAATTTGATTTGGATTTGATTGAACTAATGATTAAACTAAAATTAACTAGAAAGCGATTAAAGTTTAAAAAAACAAGTGAGAGAAGGGACTAGGGTTTCCGATTCAACCTCCCCTCATAATATAATTGCGGCGAAATCTAGGGTTTTATTCAACATATAACCAGATCACCGTTAGGGTAGCAATTCCTAGTGATAATCCCCAAAAGTATAATCAAGACTCGTACTCCGTATAGACTATCTCAACACGGCACGGATCGTCTCACCGGACTTAACGGGCGGCACGACCCGTCTCACGTCGTATAATCTATCTCAGAAACTATCCCGAAACATTAGAAACAGTTGCACAACGGTGTTTGATATCATGACTACAAACACGATATGAAAATAAAACAATTAAAACTTTCATAAAAATAATGAAACATCCATTGTTGCACAAATAACGTTGAATGCAAGACCCTAAAAATCTATACAACCATATTATTCGGAGAGATATCCTCGTTACCCTAGCCGGAGAATTTAGCCACTCATGGAGTTAAACTCCAATTTCCAGCCGCAGCCGTGTGCGGCTCCTGTTATGCGAGAAGAAGTGATGCCCCTAAAAACAAAACCCTCGTGCCTATTTATACATGGCACTGACCGACCTCCTTCTTTAAGAACGGAAATTATTTTAAATTTAGACTTAGCCCACTAAAATTATGATCTTGGTTAACACGTTTTTTTCTTCTTTGGCCCACAAGTATACAAAGTGCAACTCCAAATTCCTATTCCAATTCTTAGTCAACAGCCCAATTCCAAGTTTAACCCAATTATGAACACGGTGATCGACTGCCTCGTAAGTTTCCGTAATCCTCACAACTGGACTTAGCTTGCATCAACTATCATCAACGGTCAAGATGGTTGGATTGATCGCTCTTGACGCTTAACTTCTCGATTTAGCATCGTGTTCCATTTAATTGTTCCACAAGTCCTGAAATAAGAAAAACGAGTATAAAGCTCCAAGTAATATATTAAAAAGGGCGTAACAACAATAAATTAGGGGCCGCTAATGGGCACATTTGCGCCCCTATCACTAACCTTCTTGATTGATGACAAAATTTAATCTCTCTTAGAGATTTTTAGAAGTAGTTTTCATCAGGGATGGAACTCACTATCTAATAAAATACGGTTTGCCACACTAATTACTAGCATTCTAGCAAAGTAATATGTTGATAATATTGCATTACTATCCAACCACTATTCATTTTATTTCTATCATCATAAAGATTCAACAGATGCACTGTACAAGAACATGGAGGGTCTGAAAAGGGAATTTTTTTGGAGAAAAGCTGTTTCTGAGGAATCTGTAGGTGTAAAGGTCTATAACAGCCGTTCCGGACCGATATGTGAATCGTGATACGTAACAGGCTCATTGGTCGATACGGTTGTGATTTTTTCGTACCACCATTATTATTAACCTGTAACCAAAACGGTCACCCTAAAACTCGTTACGTAATGTCAGCTTTTTAAAACCCTGGTCAGTAATCAAAACTAGATATGTATGACCAATTTATTTGATTAAACAAGAACATGGTACATTAAATCACAATGGCTTTATAAACTACCATAAAACTTGCTTATCAGCTGATAATGGATGCTCAGTTACCTTCCGGAGAAACGAAGATCAACTGACTTCAAACTTACTGTGCGTTGGACATTTTCAAGTAAATCAGGTCCCTTCTCACACGAGATTTACGTTTATTTTTCTTTTTTGGACCTTCAACTAAGCATTACTTGAATCGGATCTCTGCTTTGCAAAGAATACTAGTTTGGACCTTGTGTGTGGCCGTAAAATGGTAGATAGTGAACGAACAGTAATTCCTTTAACAACAAGTAGGGGCGGACCAACGGGATGCAAGGGGTGTCTGGGCCCCTGCACAACCTCGAATATTTTCACTAGATATACTCGATTTTTCACATTAATTTGGAAAAGTTCTATACAATCGGCCCCTGCAAGTTCTTTGAATGAAAAAATAAATTCATAAAGTTCTTGCATAGCTGTGAAAAAATCCCCTAAAATTTCAAGTTTTCAACTATTTTTTGTCATGGATATGAAATTAAATGACAGGTACGTAGCCTTCTCAAAAGTAGCAAGTAGCAATATATATTATGGACCATAGGGGTGTGGGCTTGTCCCAAAGGGTTCCATCGATTGGCTTCTTACCAATCTTTGGATTGGGTCTCGGATTAAACATTTTTTTGCTCTTGGAGCACTTTGTTGTTTTTTCCTTTGCTCCTATTAGTCTTGTAACAATTTCAAGATTAATGATTTTTCTTTGCTTTTCAAAAAAAAAAAAAAAACTTTGGAATGCATTTCTTGTTACTAATGTAGATGTGCATGCAGTTTGGGACCCACTGAGTATGAATTTTGCGTTCGCCACCCAGGGCCGACCAGGGGGTAAGTCCCGCAAGCCCGCATGCTCGGGCAACCCCCGGCATGGGGCAACAAAAAAAAAATTAAATATGTAATAAAAAAATTATCTACCCAACAAATACAAAAATTAGGGGCATGTTCCATCCAAAAAAATTTAATTTAATTTGAACCGAAAAAAAAAATAGTAATTGTATAGTTTTTTTTTTCACCCTCTTTCAAAAATTACAGCTCTTGAAAAAATTAGGAGGGCAAATAGACAAAGTTAATCAAACTAGCAAAATTCTTCAACGAGAAGAGATGGATATTGATGATGCAATTACATGGATAAAGGAGTTGATTTTATTCTTTCAAGAGCTTAGAGGAAATGGTTTTGAAGACTTGATGGAGGAAGCCAAAGAACTTGTTTTTGAAGTTGGTATTGAACCGGTATTTGCAAAGAAAAGAGTTGTTCAAAAAAAGAAGCAATTTGATGAGGATGTGGAAGATGATGCCAATGGAAGTCAATCACCGGAAGATCGTTTTACAGTTACTTATTTCCTCCACATCATAGATCAAGCTCTTACATCACTTAAGGATCGGTTTGAACAATTTGAGCTTTAAGGATTTTTGCTTAACGCGAAATTCAAGAGTGTTAGTGAAGAGCAATTGAAGGAGCATTGCACTAAACTAGAGAGTTTCTTGGAATACAAACAACATTGTGATATTCATGGGGAGGAGTTATTCCAAGAACTTAGACATTTGAAAACAATATTGCCAAGAGAATAACAAAATCGATCGACATCCTTGATTTTATAAGGTCTTATTGGAAAGATGGCGGTTTCCAAATGGTTTGGGTTGCTTATCGAATTTTGTTGACTATTCCGGTCATAGTTGCTTCGGCGGAGAGAAGCTTTTCGAAGTTGAAATTCATAAAACCTTCGGAATACCATGTCACAAGAGAGGTTAAGTGGATTGGCTATGATTTCAATCGAAAATGAATATTTGGATAAGTTAAATTACGATGGTTTAATTGAAGATTTTGCTTCCAAAAAGGCAAGAAGTTATTTTCTTTGAATGGATCGTGCTAATCATAAAACACTATTATCGGGGTTGCATGTTGATTTGAATTTTGATGTAATTCAAGCTAAAAGCATAATGTAACCTTGTTTTTGTTCTTGTTTTGTTATTTGATTATGTGTCTTGCAATTTTTTATAACTTAATACTAAGTGGACAACCAAGCTAAGGTCAGGCTTCGGCAACCCAAATGTCGGGGCCGACACTGCCGCCACCAACAACGACGAAGACAAGTACGATCCTTTATGCTACTGAAATTGCGAGACAAGAATAATATCTGAGAGGGGAAAAAAATAGGGGAGTGGAATTAGACGGTGTACCGAATTGGAGGAGGAAATCGAAGACATCGAGGGAGATGTGAGAGTGAGATATATGAAATCACGATTCTCCCAATCTGCTTGATTGCACTGCTATCCCCGCGTTTGTTGCGTTCGTTATTCCCCCTGCCCCTGACGTTGAATTGGTTTTGTGACGCCTTCCAACAGTTTTTCAAGCAGGGCTTAGCCAATTGGGTACGAGAAAGTAAATAACCGCGATATGGCATGGATTTTGTTCAACATTAATTTAGGGTTCTGGAATTAGTAGAGAGTGAGCAAAGTGACCTGGATGTTTAGTTATTGATCTCCTTATCTCGGCAAGGATGTCAATCAATTGATAAAATTAAGAGAGATAGTGATAAGCCCCCAAAAGTGTAAATAATGGGGCTTATCTCGCTCAATTTGATCACACACACGCGCATTATGTTGCTTTAAACTATTAATTTCGCGCAAGGTTGCTTTTTGTAGTTTCAGGAAAAAATGGAGATCTAAGGTGTGTTTTGACGCCGTTGTTAAACCAACGGATGCCCGAGCACCGGAGGCCACATGGCACCCCGCCACCGAGTTCCGGGAGACAAGTAATGAAGTTTTGAACAAGACTCGGGAAGCCTAGAGGTCATGATGACAAGCCGGAAGGTCAAGGGATCAAGACAGAAAATTCTCAGTTTTTACATGTTCAACCAGTAGAGCACTTTTCTCAACCGGTAGAAGAGAACCAATGAGTTCTTCAACCGGTAGAGCACTTTTGTTCTACCAGTTGAAGCTGCACTTTTCTGCAACTTTTGAGCCCGATCAAGAAATATCTAGTGGCATATTTGTAATAAATTAGCACGACTTTTGGGGCCTATAAAGGGTCCCCAACCTCAGATTTTTAGGGTGAGCTCTTATTTTTACCTTCTCTCTCTTCCTCCCTTAGTTTGTTCTTAGTTTTAGCTCTATCTTCTCTCTAGAATTTCAAGCACTTCCATTTAGTTTCAAGGTAATTCTTCATCTTTAATGTTGTAGTACGTGTTGAGACCTTTATATAAATCTAGTTTATTTCCGTTTTTATCGGTTAATTCGTTTTCTTGTTTTTCTAGCTATTTCCTTTGAAAACTCTTGTTCTTATTAGTTGTTTGATTAATTCTCAAGTGTTAATGTTGTAGGCAAACCTAGGATTAATCATAAAAACCAGTTTTTAGAGTTATTAAACATGTTTTTAGTTTTCTTCCAAGTCATAGGCTTAATTTCTAGCATAATGTGTGAGTAATTTTAATAGACTTAGTCATGGGGTGATTAACACTCCATGACTTGGGTTTAATCCATCCATCTCGTTCTATAGCATACATTGCTTGTTTACCGAAAATTTGGGTTTCATTTTTATGTACCAAAGTGTGAGTTTGTTAATCCCTTTGATCGCACGTAGCCAAGAGCTTGACTACTTGTCACGTGTGATGCTTTGGGCGATGTCAACTCATTCGTTTGTAAAATGTCCCAAAAACCCCTAATCTTTGGTAAACACATTTTTCTAGTAAAGGTTTTAAACTCTAAATCTTCCGTTCGGGGGCATTTAACGATGCCTCGAGCCGGTAATCAAGAGGGGATGGATTAGCCTAAGTCATGGTCGTTAAATACCCCTAGACTTTGCCTTAGTTTAATTAGTCTTTTTAAACTTCCGAGTCGTTCTCGAAGTCGAGAGAATTCCACCAAACAAACTACAAAACCACAGTATGCCGCTTTAAGGCTAAAACCATCATTTGCGAATCAACCATCACGCGCTGCGCATTCGGTCTCTGTGGAATCGACCCGGACTTACCGGTATCATGCTATCGCTGACCTAAACCCTACGCTTGGGGAAATCATATTGGAATACAATCCAAGGGCGCAAGCATTTTTGGCGCCGTTGTCGGGGACCTAATGGTCCGCTCCGCGTGAGTTTGCCTCACGCTACACCACTGTAAGTATCCCATTTCATTAGTACATATCTATTAGGTTACTTTTGTTCAACTAGTATAGTTCTAAGGGCAGATACCTCTAACCAAACAGCTGATTGTTTAAATTGAGGTTTAACGAAGCTTGAGGAAGTGTATTAGTCTTTAATTCTTGTCATATATATAACGAGGCGGCGGCATAGCCCGTCAGAACTGTTTGTGGTGAGGAGGTGGTATAACCCCTCCAGTCTGCTGTTGTTGGTGTATGCAAGTCTACGTTAGAGATCGTCACCGTAGAATTATTGATTTTGATAATCCATTTGACGACATGGGCGAGCGTGAGCACCACCACCACCACCACAACCACAAGTGTTGTCCATGCGGCAGTATCTTAACCTCACCCGCCACGTACCACCATCACCCATTGCTCATCCCACACCCACCGCCGAGAATGCCGTTTACACGATTAAGCCCAACACAATTTCCATGTTGCCAGTTTTTTATGGTATGAAATCTCAATGCCCTTACGATCATGTGAGTGACTTTTTGGATCTTGTGAACACACTTGTGACTGATGAGGCTGAGCTTGAGTCCACATGAAATTATTTCCTTTTTCTCTCAAGGACCAAGCCCGAACATGGCTTTCAACTCTAAAACCACTTTCCATCACTTCATGGGAAGAAATGCATGATGAATTTCTTAAAAAGTACTACCCTATGCATAAAACTGTGGAGATGAAAAAGCGTGTCTCCAACTTTGCTGAAAAACCAAATGAACCATTTTTCGCTGTATGGGAGAGATTTAAAAATCTTTTAACTGCTGTCCCACATCATGGTTTTTCGGTAAAGGACAAGGTCACGTTTTCTATGAGGGCATTTCACAAGGCACTCGACAATTCATTGACACCATGTGCAATGACGAATTTTTAGCCAATAATCCTCAGGGGTGTTATGATTTTCTCGACAAACTTGCTAAGAACAACCAGTCATGGGATTATGCGGATCCCTCAGACAAGATCTATCATCCGGTGGGAGTGAGTGCGAGTGCCAATCAAGGTTCGAGTGAGAGAGGGAAGTATGTGCTTAAAGAACAAGATGATTTAAATTTTAAGCTTTCCCAAATCACTAAGAAGTTGGAAAATTTGGAACTAAAAAGTGTGAAGGAGTGTGTGCTTTGCGTAACCCAAGGGCATTCAACCGATGATTGCCCGACTCTTCCGGGTTTGAAGGAAATCCTTCATGGTGGGGTAGCGGAACAAGCGGAGGTGAGTGATGTCGGTCAACGATATGACCCTTTCTCGAACACCTATAACCCCGGAACCAAGGACAATCCTGCTTTCGGTTGGGGGGAACAAATCAAGGGCAACCTCAAAGGCCACCCCCGGCCTACAATCAAGGTTATCAACCTCCCCAAGGTCAGAATCAAAACCAAGGTCAAGCCCGGTACCCTCAGAATCAACAACACCATGGTTCTAATTTTTACCAAACACCTCAAAAGCGCTCATTGGAAGACACTGTGCAATTTTTCATTCAAAGTCAGACTGTGGTCAATGAGCAAAATGCTCATGTGATAAGGGAGATTCAAAGTCAAGTGTCTAGGTTAACCACGACTGTGGGGCAGCTTCAACAAGAAAAGGGAAAGTTTCCCTCTCAATCTCAAGCAAACCCCTAAGGTCAAAACTTTGTTGGTAGCTCGTCGGGACCTAGTTCCAATGTGGAGCACGTTAAATTGATAACCACTTTGAGGAGTGGTAAGGTGCTTGACAAGTCCATTCCTCCCAAGCCCACTCCTCCCATGGTCCAACCGACTTCCGTCATTGTAGAACCCTCCCCGAGTGGAGTGACTTTGCCGCCCAAGGTTGTGGAGCAAAGTGCTCCTGTTTGTCCTTTTTCGGCACCATACCCTCAACGGTTGAGGGCACCACCGAAACCTACCACGAATGACGAGGTCTACGAGGTTTTTAAGCAAGTTAAAATCAACATCCCTCTCTTAGATGCCCTCAAGCAAATTCCCTCATATGCCAAGTTTCTTAAGGACTTATGCACTGTTAAACGCAAGTTGAATGTCCAAAAGAAAGTTTTCTTGACCGAATAGGTGAGCTCCATAATTCTAACCAATGCCGCCCCTAAATATAAGGACCTCGGGTGTCCCACGATTTCTATCATGATTGGCGGCAAGAAAGTTGAGAAAGCCATGTTAGATTTGGGGGCGAGTCTGAATTTGCTTCCGTTCTCTGTGTACCAACAATTGGGGTTAGGAGAGATGCAACCGACCCCAGTCACTCTCCAACTAGCCAATCGTAGTGTCCGGATACCAAGAGGGATGGTGGAGGATGTGTTAGTCCAAATAGACAACTTTGTCTATCCTGTGGACTTTGTGGTGTTAGATACTTGTTTTGTGCCCCATACCCAAGCTCAAACCGCTATAATTCTCGGGCGTCCCTTCTTAGCGACGTCTGACGCAATCATTCATTGTAGAAATGGGTTGTTGAACATGACCTTCGGAAATATGAAAATGGAACTTAACATCTTTAATGTGGGGAGTTAAGTGGGGGACGCGCGTGATGTTCAAGAGGTGAGTGTGATAGACACGTTGGGAGAGGACCAAGTGTTCTCTCCATTGTGCGAGAAAACGTTAGAAAAAGCTACTAGAAGCATTGTGGGCTTATCGGACTTCGTATAGAACTCCCACTCAAGCTACACCATATTCCCTAGTATTTTGGGGAGAAGCAGTTCTGCCACTTGAAGTACAAATACCTTCTCTAAGGGTAGCAATACAAGAAGCCCTAACAGAAGATGAAAGTGCAAAGATAAGGTTGTTTGAGCTTGAAGCCTTGGATGAAAGGAGGTTGCATGCCCAACAAAATTTGGGGATATACCAACAGAGAATGGCTAATGCCTTCAATAAGCGAGTTCGGCTACGTTCTTTCAAGAAAGGAGATTTGGTGTTAGCGGTTCGTACGCCAATGATTATCACTCGAAGGACCAAAGGGAAGCTTGAGCCCAAGTGGGAAGGGCCTTATGTCATCGAGAAAGTCTACTCAAATGGGGTTTATCTATTAATCACATTGGATGGTGAACGGATCATTCCTCCCACCAATGCAAGATTAGTGAAACGGTATTACCTGTAAAAAAAAAAAAAAAGAGGCTCCCGCTAGGTTGAAACCCGAGAGGGCAGCCTAGGCAAAACTTAGGGCATAATAAAAAAAATCCCGCTAAGTCAAAAACCCGACCTAGGCAAAAATTAGGGAAAACAAAATAAAATGGGTAGTTCTAGGAATGCACATGATTGGCTAGGATGTATGTGCCAACCTAGTTGGGATATACATTTTTAGTAATGATGCAATGAATCCTAGATCCTTCATAAAAAAAAACCACCACCAATGGTGCAGTATGTGGCTAAACTGCTAAAACACCTCACCAATGTCGAAGGTGATAAATCTCAGGATACTCCTGGCCGGCAAGAGTCTAAACTGTGAACGGCAAAACATCTAAAAATAATCCAAACCACCAAATAAATCATACTCCTGGCCCGCAAGAGTTTAAACTGTGAACGGCAAAACATCTCCAAATAATCCAAACCATCAAAATAAATCATACACCTGGCCCGCAAGAGTTTAAACTGTGTACGACTAAACAAAAAAATCAAAACAATATCCAAATAAGAGATAATACGAAAATGTTAATAAAATGACATTATTCGAGGTTGCAAATTAAACCAAGCTATTGGAAGAAAGTTCAATTCATCAAAGAAGCTCTAGCAGCATCAAGTGCTTCTTTCACAGCATCATAATGCGTGCCTTTCTTTTTGCGTTGTTCAACAGCATCCATGGTAGCCTCGAGGTCCTTTTCAAAATTGGAAAGGTTCTCGGAACACTTGATTAAGTCGTTTTGAGAAGAAGATTGCTTAGTCTTGCATGAGGACAACTCGGATTCAAGCTTTTTGAGTTGCTCTTTTCTGCGAATAATTTCTTCTTCAAGATTTTTTTTTTTTTTTTTGAACTGTAAAAAAAGGTGCTCCGCAATTTCTTCTTCAAGATTGCTGACATGTTTTGTGAGCTAGGAGACCGAAGAGGACATCTTGCCTTAGGAACTGGTCATCTCTTCAAATTTGGCTTGCTTCTCCTCGTATTGTGCCTCAAGCTGTCCAAGATAAACATCTCCATAGAAAGTTTGCAGCAAATAGAAGCATTTTAAAAGTACAAGAGTTCTTACTAAATTAGGACTCAATGTATTGGGGTTTGCAGCAAATATGACTTCTCCAAAATACTTGCAATGAGTTATTATGGAAAGTGCTGAATACGAAGGAAAAGTTGGCCCATAGTAGGCCACTAAGGGAATAGAGCCCACAAAAACGGCATCTACATAAAAAAAAAAGGGGGAATCCAAAATTGAAATGTCCCATACAAAAAAAAAAAAAAAAACTCAAGTTTATAAAAATAAAAATAAAAAAATAGCCCACGATGGAAAAATGGGAATTTTTGGCAATAAGTTGAGACATCGTCAAATGCCAAAGCATAAAGAAAAGTATGCCGGATACATGGCAAAGGTTTCATAGATGTGTTGTGACTCGTACAATCAAAATTTTACTTGCGCGACTCACGAGGGGCATTTGATGGCACATAAATTTCAACCAAATTTTAACGACCTAATAAGCCCGCGAATCAACAAATATATGTTGAGCTTGCGGAATATCAAGTTATGTTGACCCAACAAATCCGCGAATCAACAAATGTGTTGGGCCTGCGAATCAACGAATATGTTAAGCCCGCAAAATATTAAGTTATGCTGAGCCTACGGATCAACGAATATGTTGAGCCCGCAAAACATTAAATATGTTGGGCCCAACAAGATCACATAGGGGTGAACGTAGTCTCAAATCAAATAAGACGTAGACCCCAAGAATTACTTCTGAAGGAGCAGAAGAATATTCCAAAGTGGATGCCATCAGATGAAACCACCATTTGAAATTAAATAGAGGAGGGAGATAGGATGAGATACCATCCTGATCTCAAACAAATATTCAAAATTAAAATTGAGAATTGATGGCCAAGTATCTGATGGGTGGAACTAGGGGTGCACATACACGGGTTGGGGGTTGGGCCGGACTTATACTAGATAATAACGAGATTAGTGTATTCCCAAGCCCGGTCCATTTATAATCGGGCTTCATTTAATTTGCCCAACCCCAACCCGAATAAAATTTTAATTTCCCAAACCCGTCCAAGAAGCCCATTTATCTTACTAAAGCATAGTATTATAAACATAAATTAATCAACCATAACGATCACAATTACAATTCATAACCATAATAATATATTTAAAGTTCAAAGTTCTTACAAAAATATTAAAAATAGACCTATAAATTAAAGTGCAATTAAAATATTCAAAAAGATGGAACTCTCCGATATTTATCAATCTCTACATGTAGTATTTAAATAAAATATTATTTAAACCGGGCCGGGCCGGGCTGGGCTTTAGAGGAGTTTCCCAAACCCAGCCCAATTAGTAAACGGGCTTAAAATCTCAACCCAACCCGGCCCTATGGGCCTGATTATTTATCCCAAGCCCTAAAAGAACCGGGCTGGGTTGGGCGGGCTGGGCGGGCTACCGGGCCGGTGTGTAGGTGGAACACTCTATAAATAAGAGGTCCATCATCAAAGGAAGGGACCTCTCTCCCCTCAACGTAGAAACTATACACATACAGAAAGCACAACAGAAAGCAAGGCATACACCTCGCTCAAGCAACTTATGTTCTCCAAACAGCAAGATTCTACAAGCTTCGAAGATCAATCACTGTAAGCTTCAAGAAGCTAGGTAAAGGGTTCCAATCCCCAAAATGTAATGTATTCTTTAAATTTCTGTTAATGTAAACCAAGGGTTTCAAACCCAAATATCAATAAAATAAATTCATACCCTCATTTTCTCTTATATTTAATCTATTGTTTTATTCTTCATTAATAGGAGGTTTTACTTTTATTGTATGTAATTAACGATTTGGATTCCCAAATCGGAAATAGGAGTCTGCAAACAAACAATCAACATTAGGGAAAATTATCCAAATGGTCGCTGTAGTTTCACCCGAGTCTCGATTTAGTCCCTCTAGTTTCAATTGCACTCCAACGAACCCTGTAGTTCAATTTTGGTCGAATTGAGTCCCCGACGTTAACTTCCGTTAGCAAACTTAACGGAAATCCCAATTTGGGGTTTTTTTGAGGGTCGAACTCGTCTTTTCACCCACCCTTCTTCTTCCTTAATTTGAAACCCTAACCCTAAATTGACCCGTTCCATGGCCTCCGGCGCCGGATTCCGCTGCAATGCCGACCCGACCTCCCATCTCTCTCTCTCTCTCTCCCCACCGTAGTCCACCTTTGTAAGCCCTAAACCACCATAACCGAAAATCCATCTCATCTTTCATACCCCAATCGGCAAACCCATTCTCTTCCCCAACCCGACACCACCAATACCCACACCACCGAAACCTCCATAACCCGACCTCCTATCTCTCACAAACCGATCCCCATATCTCTCTCTCTCTCGGTTCCACAAAACCCACCAAATACTCCTCACCCGAACCAAACCAACCAAACCACCAAAATCTTCACCAATTGGTCCTGGAAAGGGTGGGTTTTGATTGGTTTGGTTCGGGTGAGAGGAGTATTTGGTGGGTTTTGTGGAACCGAGAGAGAGAGAGAGAGAGAGAGAGAGAGAGAGATGGGGATCGGTTTGTGAGAGATAGGAGGTCGGGTTATGGAGGTCTCGGTGGTGTGGGTATTGGTGGTGTCGGGTTGGGGAAGAGAATGGGTTTGCCGATTGGGGTGTGAAAGATGAGATGGATTTTCGGTTGTAGTAGTTTAGGGCTTACAAAGGTGGACTACGGTGGAGAGAGAGAGAGAGAGATGGGAGGTCGGGTCGGCATTGCAGCGGAATCCGGCGCCGGAGGCCATGGACCGGGTTGATTTAGGGTTAGGATTAGGATTTCAAATTGAGGAAGAAGAAGGGTGGGTGAAAAGACGAGTTCGACCCTCAAAAAACCCCCAAATTGGGATTTCCGTTAAGTTTGCTAACGGAAGTTAACGTCGGGGACTCAATTCGACCAAAATTGAAACTACAGGGTTCATTGGAGTGCAATTGAAACTAGAGGGACTAAATCGAGACTCGGGTGAAACTACATGGACCATTTGGATAATTTTCCCTTGTTCACTTGAACAATGGATATATGGGATACGGGTTTCGAATCGTAGTTCAACATCTTTTACGATTCAAAATTTGTGTCTACATTGACAAAAAGTTCTTTTTTAAAAATTCCATGGTAGATCATATAACTGTGATAATTCATAATCTCACACAAGCAATGACTTATGTTATTGAAATCTTTTCCTTTTCACGTAATCATAATTAGAATGATGGGAAGAGTACCTATATTATGGCCATGTAATGAATAAGGGAACCTAGTTATGTTTACTTCTGCGTTTGTTTAGTTATTTAAAAAAAATAAATAAGGGAGAGGCGATAGAGGCCTTTGGTGAGACAGACTCACTGGCCAGTCACGATAATTTAATCCGTTGGATTTGGGTCGTGACAACCACAACCTTAGTTACATAAGTTTCCGACGTATCAAAAAAAAAAACCTCCTTAGTTACATAATCTTTTAGTAGGACTCTAAACTCCCACTCTCAATACTCATTTTGCGCTCAAAGTCCTCGCTTTAACGAATTTTAGTGATTTTAGGTGTTTTGATGCGCTTCCACCCTTGGGCTTACAGTCCCACTCATCCACGCATGCGCCATACGATAGCCACAACAACAATTTTACTGCCCAACTTTGTCAAAGAATTTGAAACCGTTCCTCAAATTGGAAAGCTGATATCCGAAGTTTTTGAAACTCTTGTTGCCTAATGTGATGGAATCATGGAACTACATTGAACAATTAACCAAGTCTTTTTTTTTGGAAGTAAAAAAAAGAAGAAGAAGAAGAAGAAGAAGAAAGAAAGAAAGAAAGAAAGAATTAGTAAAAAAGAAGCCACCAGTCTAGAAAATAAGGCCAGCGACAAAGTTTATATTTAGTGCACTAAAGGCATAAAAAACATTTATAACAATGGATGTAGGGTCCTATCTCTACCGAAGTAAATTGTAAGTGAGAGTGAGACGAATAGCATGCCGAAAGCCTCCATGTCGAATGTGCCTGAGCAGAGGCTGAGGCTGAGGCTGAGGCAGAGACTGACAAACATCAGCATTTCAAGCAGAGGCTGAGACCGACAATAACCCATTGTGTCTGAGCAGTGCCTCCGGAGAAGGTTCACGCCCTCGGAATTCCACAAACACCTAGACAAAATATGCATGCTAGTTATGAACAACAGGGTATGTGGCTAACAAAAGTTTAGAAAAGAACGGTGAGAAGATCAATGGGGAATAGCAGCCAAGGTTCTCAATAGCGTACTGGCTTCGGTAGGTTCTCATTACCGTTTCACCCAAATCCAATAGGTACCGGCTGGAACGGTACGATATTCAAACCTTGATACCAGCATCGGAAGAGAGTTTGGCCCAATGGAAATTTATCCCATTGAGCAAATTAATATTTTACTTTGAGGGGGAAAAAAGGGAGTGAGATTATCGTATCTAACCTCCAATGGTGCTTTTCCACCTCCGAGAGCAAGTATTGTTTCCCGGAACCTTTTCCCTGTTTCTTGGACAGCCTGTTGCAAGACACAATATTCTTATCATTTGTGAACTATCCTTTGGTAACATGGGCAATTCAAAATCTTGCGAAACAAGTAAAACCAGAGCCATAACAAGATTCACAAACTGTTTACAGATGGTTTAACTAACAGCATATTTGACATTAATTATCTAAGTGCAAAACCAGCAACTCCCAGCAAAAATGCAGAATGCACTCTTAGTGTTCCATTCTTGTGTGCCAGATCTTAATGGATTAAGACACAAAAACAAACCACCAACTTTTTGTGCCACACAATCTTTGCACCTGCATGCCATGATAATAACACAAGATAGTGGCTACTGACCTAATCTCATCTGCTCCTGCCAAACTATGAGCTCGTTTCGAAATATTAGTGCACCTCCTCAATGTACCCATTCATGAACCAAACTCCCAAATTGAACTCTCCAATTGCCATAAGCCAGTGTCGAATCTTTAACCCCAGCTCTACAAATACAAGGGGGGAGACTGTGTCCGGGACATTCACAGTACCCTAACCTAACATCATGCCTAAACTTCACACTCCACCCATCCAAACTAGCAGGACCCATTGCCAAATTAGCCATCACTCACCTTTCCTACTTTCCCTCTTAACTTTCACATCTCCACAACTGCTAAAACAATTAGAGGTCAATTATGTAAACAGATTAATGTAAACTCCAATATCCCTAGTGAGGTTTAATCTCCAAATTGAGAAAGCCACTAATTCAGGACGTCCTTGCCCAACATTCAGTAATGGAAGAATACAGAGACATATGATAAACCACGAAACAATCCATCAAAATTGCAACATAAAGGTCATGGATATTGATGGAACAATCAGTTAACTTGAATAACTTATAACCATGATCTAAACAGCAATTTCAATAATTTGTCTCTGTGGCGATTTCAGCATTTTAAGGATCTAAACAGCAATTAACTGCCTTCCCCGTTATACCTTATCGTCATTTAATCCAACATCCTCAAATGCCGAGAAAGCATCCGCAGACAACACCTCTGCCCACTGCAAAATATGATGATTGCTATGATAAAAAAAATAAAATAAACATCACCAGTATAAAGCCAGAAATCGTAACATTGGTAAGCAATGAAAAACCAATCTAAGGGAGGGAGGGTAAAATTGAATAAAAATAATCAAAATCTTCTTCAACCTTCCACAGAACAGAAATAAAAAAATAAAAAAGTAAAAAGAAAACAAAAGGAACAAGAAGGAACCCAAATATACAAAATAAACGTATAAAAACAAATACCTTGTAACTGTAGTATCCAGCAGCATATCCACCTGAAATGGAGAAGACACAGCTCCAAAGGAACAAGTTAGGAAAATCAAATCACGAGAAAATTAAATAGCCATCTTGTCTGGGGATCCTACTTAAGTCCCCATCCTAATGGGTTTGAATATTTACGTTCTCATTCTGAAATTGGTTGAATGCCCCACTATACCATTTTCTCTTAAAACCCATTTTCCCAATAATTGCTAATTAATAACCGGTATTTTCAATTTACCTTAAAACCACTCTCTCTCCTCTCTCTTTATCTGTATGGAGACCCTAAAACCTCTCTCTCTCTCTCTCTCTCTCTCTCTCTGAATCGAGATGGTGACCCGGAGAAGATTGGGACGGAGCGCAACCACCACCACAATCGCCGATTAACCGGGGAGGATTATAGATTCGGGATGTGTGCAAAACAATTGGACGGATCTGGAGCAGGGGCGCAATGGCGGCTGGGGTTTGAAGGAAACGAGAAAAGACGGATCAGGTCAACCACTGCAATCATTTTGTGGATCTGAGTCATCTGACCTCATTCGATCGGATCTTTTGGTAGAAGAATATGTGTCACATGGGTTTGTGTTGGTGGGTTCCCCTCACCAGAGCTTTCTATTGAAGACAAGCTTTGGCTCTTTGGTGTGTTTTATTTTCTCTACTGTTGTTCCACGTTCAATCATCACCACCATTTTTTTTCCCTTCTACTTCAACTTGATCGTCATCTTGTAAATGTAAATTTTTTGAGTTGTCTTCGATCCACGAAAAACATGGGTGGCGGCTGGGGTTTGAAAGGCGTGGTGCATCTTCGTCTGCTCCTACTCGTTCTTCGTAGATGATTAGTTTGTTTATCATGGTAGGTGATTCGTACAGTGAAAATGGTTTAGTCACAAATCCGTTTGTATCTCTGTTTTTTTTTTTGCTTGATCCAGATTTCTCTTCCTCTGTTACTCATGATTTTCCACACACGAGTCATGGTTAATTGTTTACCATGCTAGGTGAATCGTACAGTGAACATGGTTTATTTTGAATTCTTATGTTATTGAGCCCAAGGATTCATTATTTACCTAACCTAATTCATGATACAATTACGTATAACAAAAATAATGGTAAACTAATTTATTATGTTTACCACAATTGTTCGAAAATTTTATCATGAGCTTGGGTCCGAAAAAAATGCTACAAATTCATGATTTTATCATGATTTTTCATGGTATAGTAGTGTTCTTGAAATGTTGATTTAATGGATGATTAAAGAAATATTTCAAGAAATAGATGGTATATTAGTCGATAGAGTTGCTTACAAGTTTCATGGAAAATTGCAGAAATCTATCATGTTTTTAGACCCTTCACCTTTTGAAATGGGAACTCGTAGATGGGTGTAGACACAGAGTCCGTAGAGATTGATGGGGAGAGGAGAGAGAGCGGGTTTAAGGATTTTGAAATTACGTTTAATAGGAAATTGTGTTTTGTATAAATAAGGGTATTGTTGGGTTTTTTAAAATTTCAGGATGAGAAATTAAGTTTTCAAACCCACTAGGAGGGGGACCTAATTATGTCTATGATAAAGGACCTCTATTTAAGTTCCCCTAAAATCAACCCATATATCTATCATCATGAGATGGAGATGAGATTGCAGCTGAAAAACAAGAGAATTTCTCAGACCAAAAGTGAAATTACTTGGGAGAGCAAACCTGCAAATATATGTTGAAAACTGCAAAGAAACCTGTCTTCTGGCAATGGAGGGATCAATTGTGTTCTTTTACTGACCCTCTGATCAACATCATATATTGATTCTGATCCACCAGGAACATACTTGGTATGCAACTCCAAATCAAGAAATGAGAATCTCAACTACAAAACACAATAAAATGAAATACTAAATTTGGTGCAATTACTTTTGAATTATCAGCCTGTTTTGCAACGACATGCACTCAACTGACTAAATCATGACACTTAAAACAATGACATTCAACTTAGAAATACAAGATCTGGCGTGACTAAAGTGAGAACATCCTACAACAGAGCTCAATGCAAGTTTTGCTACAATTGCAAGAGAGAGAAGTACAAGTGAATAGAGAAGAAATAATCATTGACATGCACCATTCCCGGTGAAACTCAACAAATCTGTAAAACTCAACCCATATATGGATGTTAAGTTGGGTTTATTTGTTATGTGTATGTTACCTAGGAATAGTTTAGTACATGTATCTTTGTTCATTATATATAGGAATGAGAAAGGGAGAGCCCTAACACCTCACACATTTTCACAATATGTCTCTTACTCTCTCTCACTCTAAATTTCACAATGGACAACTAGTTTAACTCAACAGCCATGTGAATCAATTAACGAGGACCCCTCACTTGATTAAATGTCACGTAATATGGTCTGAAAGTTGGATGAGACATTCGACATCTAAGCCAGTTTCTATTTTTTTCCTACCTCCTGATAAGAATTAAGCACAAACTGACAAACGCCACCATTAACCAATCTAACAAGGTACTTAATAATCATGTGCTTACTTGCACGGGCGCAGGCGTTCGCCCGAACCATAGTCTCTCACTTGACCAATCTATAATAGAAGATTAGCAAATCTTTGGTTTAATAGTTCATATAAGAATGTCTACCCTCATATATACAAAAATCTTTAGTAAGCTCCCCCACAATTACAGCACTCACAGTTCTCAGCAACATGATGATGATATTGGAAAGATCCTTCTAAACTATTTCAACAAATTTCTAACCCAATAGAAACGCTTCACTAGCACGAAAGAAGATCTACAGTTCACTATAATAGCTCGTATTGTGTGACCATGCATAGGTTCTTCCTCATAATACAGCCATACAGGTAAAATGAAGATCATGTGAAAATCTAGTGTTGGATCCAAAATGCAAAGGCAGACCTAAAACAAAGAAATTAAGGACAAAGTAACTTGTTGCACCGACCTGACGAAGACTTTGGGAACCCGCGCGATAATTTCGAGCTGCAAGGAGCTTATTATAGATATCTTCAGGGAGACTTTCTCCAGTTTCATAGTGCTTTGCAATGCCCATCAAAGTATCCCTGTAGCACTTGGTAAGGAAGCTTATTGAGAGAGAAATAATCCAACATGCATTTGCAGCAGTTGTGCTTTACAAGATTGGAAAAGGAAGATGCCTTCCCACTTCTCAATTTGTCAAAATACGTTGTTATCACTAAGACCCTGATAATATACCACCGTGGGTGGAAAACGTGTTACAGTCCTGTAGACATCAATGACCAAATGCAAGAACGAAATTCCCACGTGCTCCAAAGAAAGATATTCCCATTTCCCACAAACACAGCTTTGCACATGTTCAGCTTCCAGTAGTTCTAAAATCACCAACAAATTCTATAACAGCTGCTCTATACCACATTACCACCAACCACCCAATAGTGTGAAGTTTACATAGTGCCAATGAGTAAATAATTTCGTCAGTCCGTGGATAATTTACCTTCACGCTCATTGTTAACTCAGTTTTAACACAGAGAAGTAGAAGAAAGCAAAAGATAGCTAAAAACCTCAAATCAGATTGCAGTGAAGCAACATTACCTATGATAACACCAATTTTCCATGAATTGAGAAGGTAATTCAACAGCATCCCACTCTATACCTCGAATACCAGCAACCAGACCCTCATCCTGCTTAGTCAGCATATGCTGAAGTGCATGACCAAACTCATGGAAGACCGTCTCAACCTACAAAACAACTACTACAATTAGCAATTTAAATTTTTTACTTATGATAGCAGTACTGTAATGCATTTGCTATTAGCATTCATGCAAAAATTAAGCCTCGGTAGAGAAATTATGAAAATGAAATGAAAGACGAGAAAAAACTAAGTACATCTTAGCATCAGATTGTGCTAATTTAATTGAATTTGAAAGTACAGAGACTAACAACGCAGGCCAGCTACAAAAGGGGGAAGAACGCAATATCCCAAAACCAACTTCATTGTTTAGAAAGATGATAACCACTTCTCACAAATGAGACACGAGATTGGTTAGCCCAGATCTATTCCCTTCGATCTTTAGGGTGCCAAAAAATCAGATCCTACCACATCTTTCCTGTCTGAATGACCACACAATAATGGAAAACAAATACAGCCTCCCCAGGTTAAATTTTTTTGGACAACATATCAAAAGAAACAATTATCGTTTGAGTATTCAGTCCCAGATATTGAATCCACAGGGAAACAGAATTCGGAAGGTAGAAATTTCATATTCAAACAGGAAATTGAAATGTATGCAGTACTTTTTCGTTTAGTCTTAGTCTAACTCAAATGACTCTAAATTGGGGCCCTGGGGAAGACTTCCGCTAAGAAGCTAAAGCTTTTGCTTGCTATTCCAAATGTTTTCCAATAATTGTTAAGAGCCAAACTTCCAGCGACTTTAGGTAAAAGCTGCACGCTTACCTCACGGAAAGTCATAAGGCTTGGTTTGTCCCCTACTGGTGGCATTTGATTGCACACCATGTGAGCAACAGGCAACCTAGGAGAGCCATCATCCCGTGAAAGCACACGACTTCGAGCAACAACCTCATCCATCCAAGCACCTCCCCTTTTTTCAGATGGACGAGAGTATGGATCAAAATAGAAGTACGCAGTTGGACTACCAGTAGAATCTTTGATACAGTAAAATCTGACATCCTTGTTCCAAACCTAAACAATGCTACTATTGTAGAATCAGATTATGGAAAATTGATTATATATTAAGAAAAGAGGAATGATTAAAAAGAGAGATTTATATTTACTACCGGAGCTAAACCATCAGCTGGTTCGATTTCAATCCCAAAAAGCATCTTTGCAAGGTTGAAAAGCCCATCCATAACTTTAGGCAATGAGAAATACGGGCGCAACTCTTCCTGTATAATTTTAACCAAAGAATCATAAGATCGTTCATGCAACACTTAGACTCCTACAAGCAAGGAGCAGGAGAAAAACATACATCATATTCAAGATTCAAATAAATACAGCAAAATTTCCAACCCCAGGAACAGAGTTTAGCCAACCAGTAGCTCCTGTTTAACACATGCCAACCGTTGGAAAGAGATGCAATTCAAATCCATGTAAAACTTTGTGCAGTTAAGATCCAAATTGAAAACATCTAATATCTCAAGATAAACCGCAGGTAAGTCATGCACAGAGGACCGACAGTGTAGGCATATGCTGGTCAAAGTATCAAAGACTCACAATCCAACAAGCCCAAGATTACTTTTCTTTTTCTTTTCTTTTCTTTTTTTTTTTTTTTTTAGTAAGTAACAAGCCCAAGATTACACTCATGGAACAAGAAAGATAACGAAAAAATTATCTTAATTTATTGCTAAGTAAACTGTATTGTGTTCCAAAGTGTGCTAACCATGTACAAATACATTAAAACTTTTGTCCTTAACTTGAAACAAAAGCAGCTATTCTACCAAGACATTGTTTATCGGTAAACAATTTGATATCAATATACTACCAGCATCCAGAAAATAGCAATTTAATAAGCTAGTAGGGATAAAAAGTTTGTGGTTGCCAATGACAAAGACGAAGGTGGAGAAGGGGTAGCAAGTGACAAACGCGCAACATCTGTACATGATAGTGGCAATAGGTGCTTCCAAGGTTCTAAAACTTGCTAGGCGCTCCCAGGGTGGCAGGGCACCTTCTAGCTTCCAGGGCCGAGTACTCGGCACCTAGTTGGGCAATTAGTCGGGCTAGTCAGTGTAGTTTGGCTACTCGGGCTAGTCGGCGAGTACTCAGCCTTCCAGACCTTCTTTTAGAACATTGGGTGCTTTCAAGGGGGAGGGAGGCCTTCCAAATGGAGGCGAAACTCAGTCAAAATTAAGTCTCAACCTCAGCAAATATAGCCTGGCTGGGGAGTGGAGCACGTGGCAGTAATGAGGAAGATCAAGGATGGGTTCTCAAACAGTTCATGCTGGTTGGAGCTCAAAAGGGATGCGGCTCAATGCAGTTAAACTTAAAGAGGCAAAGAAAATGCGCATTGGTTGAAAGTTGAGACTAACAAAGGCGAGCAACTGATGACTCAGTGACAGATTACGAAGCAAGCAATGATTAATCAGGATCCAAGTATGGCGTCAAATTATGTAATACCCCAAGTTTGGGGGTAGATGGTGTTTAGTCCCACATTGGTTGTTTACATTAGTGATCTTGGATATACAACAAACCATGTAAGAGACTACTAGTACCTTGGGCTGAAGCATTTTGGGCCATGTGGTGTGGCTTGTGGATCAAATCAAGGTAATGAGCCAGTGGTCTACATGGGGCGTTACAAATGGTATCAAGGCCCCGCCCTGGTCCAAGTGGTAGGTAGGATGCGCTCTGCCACCACGGACACCAGGGGAGGTTGCTGGGATTATGCAACGAGGACGTTGCATCCCTAAGGGGGAAGATTGTAATACCCTAGGTTTGGGGGTAGATGGTATTTAGTCCCACATTGGTTGTTTACATTAATGATCTTGGTTATATAACAAACCATGTAAGAGACTACTAGTACCTTGGGCTTAAGCATTTTGGGTCATGTGGTGTGGCTTGCAGATCAAATCAAGGTACTGAGCCAGTGGTCTACATGGGGCATTACAAATGGCTATGTTGCATGGATCCGCCATTTTGGCGAAGTGTCCGCGTGGACACGGGTACGACACGGGTACCGGTACGGGTACAGGTACGGGATATGTGTCGGGTGCGGCTGTTTTAAATCGGATCCTTCATGTTTCTGCAGATCTCTGATTTTACAGAAAAAATTGGAAGAGAAGAAGAAGAGAGGAGGAGGAGGAGATTTGAAGTACCTTGACGAAGAAGAAAGGATCCATTGAAGAAGAAGTGGATCAGAGATAGAGGAAGAAGACGATGACTACAGAGCCGAGGAAGAAGACGATAACTCTTTGATTTCTTTTTTCTTTCCCCTTTTCGTTTCTTTTGTCTGAAGAGTGGATCGAACGGTAAAGTGGCATGCCTTCCAAATAAAAAATGGAAGTGACTGATCGATGACTTTTTTCTTTTTTTTCTTTTTCTTTTTCTTTTTCTTTTTCTTTTTCTTTTTCTTTTGGCAATGTGCTGGAAATTGTAAAGTGGCATGCCTTCCAATTACAACAAAGGGGCAGGAAGGCTGAGATGTTCCCACGTGGGACAACATTGGGTAGCCCCCTGGGTTGACTGGTCTCTATTATAATGATGCATGTTCTCCTTTATAACATACAGCTGTACCGTACTTTGCATTATTAAAATAGGCAAATGGGTACCATTGTATTCTGCCATTAAACTAATAAGATTATTCTCACAAATTCAGTTCCACAAATATTACTTTTGCCCGTTAATTCAGTCCCACAAACATGTACTTGGTTCTAAGATACCACATAAAACAAATAATTAATTAGTTTACATATGAGATTAATTATTTAAATAAAAAATTAATTATTTTACATATAAATTCAATTATTTAATATAAAATTCTAACTATTTGACGTATCCCCGCACCCGGATCCCAATTAGGATCCATATCCGCAAATCCTCGTTTTTTAGATTTGAGGTGTCCGACCCTCGGATATACACCCGAATCCGATACACGCACCTGTGTCCGTGCAACATAGACAAAAGCCCCGCCCTGGTCCAAGTGGTAGGTAGGATGCGCTTTGCCACCACGGACACCAGGGGAGGTTGCTGGGACTATGCAACGAGGACGTTGCATCCCTAAGGGGGGAAGATTGTAATACCCTAGGTTTGGGGGTAGATTGTGTTTAGACCCACATTGGTTGTTTACATGAGTAATCTTGGATATATAACAAACCATGTAAGAGACTACTAGTACCTTGGGTTTAAGCATTTTGGGCCATGTGGTGTGGCTTGTGGATCAAATCAAGGTACTGAGCTAGTGGTCTATATGGGGCATTACAAATTAGAGAAGGCAAATAATGTTTATCTGCCATAGAGATCTGGCCCACGTTTGCTCGCTTTTTAGCTAAGGATCCTCGTGGGCTTTCATAGGACGTGTGCCACAAAACATCTTCCACCTAGTGACTCGTCACTCTGACATTGATTAAGATGATTAAGCTAATTAATCCACTTAAAACTAGTTAACACATCAACTATGCAAATACCATCTTATTCATCGACTAGTGGTTAAAGAACTAGTTTTCAATGAGATGAAATGGAGGGTACAATTTAACTGTTGTCCACAAATGCACATTAAATCTCCTGTTATTGGGCTTCAATAATCAATTAATCAGTAATAGTTTTGCTAACTCAAGACTCAGACTTCTTAACAATAATAATTCCTAAATACGAACAGATCAAACGGAAAAAGGAAGTAAAAGAAAATACGGTTCAAACTGATCTTCTTCCAATATAATGACGTTTTTAGTACCTTTTTTTTTTCTCCCTCCATATTTTACCTCCTAAATATGTACTATAAAGCATGAAAAACATCAGCATAGCATAGTATTTCATCTTACCATATAGTAGGGTTTTTGTTCTGGAATATTATTAAATCTTTGAAGCAGTATGTTAATAGGGTTGTATTAAAAGGAAACATAAATGAATTATAACATCTCACAATGGCACGTGTCAGATCTTTTAAAGCATCCAACTCAAAACCAATTGGCAATGAGTGGAGAGGCCGCCCAAGTTCATATACTAGCTTTGGAGGTTATAATTAACCAATGTGGGACAAGCTCTAACACTTCCCTGCACGTGCAACCCCTGACTCGCATGTGGTGAGGTAAACAAATGATTCAACACATACGCCAACAATCAACTATCAAAGATGGACAAAGGGGGAACCAACCATCAACGACATAGAGTCTTATCCAAAAGACCCTGGAAGCCTAGCTCTGATACCTAGTTAAAGCATCCAACTCAAAACCAATTGGCAATGAGTGGAGAGGCCGCCCAGGTTCATATACTAGCTTTAGAGGTTATAATTAACTAATGTGGGACAAGCTCTAACAAGACCAAACTTGTAAAAGACGAATTTCAACTTAGTATGGAATTGCATAGATAGGAAAAGAAAATGAGACCGAACCTCGTTTATTTCGTACTTCGACTCACGAAGCCTCTCACTCCAAAAGGTAATATCCCAATGACTCAAATCATTAGCTTCAGGGGCACCTTGAGT
The DNA here is from genome assembly GCA_016920895.1 of Vaccinium myrtillus. Taxonomy (NCBI): domain Eukaryota; kingdom Viridiplantae; phylum Streptophyta; class Magnoliopsida; order Ericales; family Ericaceae; genus Vaccinium; species Vaccinium myrtillus. Next base: position 28,492,946 of record CM029274.1, read on the forward strand.
TTGGCAGAACTGCTTGAGATCTTCCATATCTACAAAAATAAAAACCCAGATCAGGCTAAAAAATGTTTGCAAACCCTGATCAGGCTAAAAAATGTTTGCACACTTAATAGAATTATGTTTCAAAACAGTTCTATGAGAAATTAAAAGAATTAGCAGCTATTTAAAAAAGAAAACTCCAGAGAAAACAGAGTATACTCTTCGACTTGCCAGAAGGCAGAAACAAAAGTAAAACATTGCTGGGTAACCGAAGACAACCTTAGTGTTCACATTTGTACCCCCAGGCATGCCAACGTAATTGATTACATGTTAAACTATCAAATGATTACCTCCTATTCTATAACTCAATAAAATGAGATCTGAGAAAATAACACAATAATCAGTGAACTAACAGTCAACTTCAAGAATGTAACGGAAAGTATGTGCCACCATACATTAGTAGTAACTAAGAAAAGTTTTTGGTGTTCTCAAAATGCTGAATACTGAACTATATTCTAAAAATCGCCATCGGAATATTATTCTGTGAGGCAAATGAAATCCTGCCATAAAACTAAATTTAAAGCTGTAAATAACTAAATATCATGTAGGTGCAATTCAAATTCTATGTTTCTCACCGCTCATTTAGTTCATTGAAATTGTACCAAACAGATTACCTTGGACAGCTGCATTCCAAGAAGCACTTCGAAGCTTTTCTAGGAGCTCTTCTGCTTTGTCAACGGTGGCCATTTTGGTGGCCATGCTCACCTGAAAATACCTAGTAAGCCTATGAAAAAGAAGCATAGTAAACAAACCAGGAGTCATACCTCAGCGTAACTTTTGTATCCAAGAAGGTTAGCCTTTTCCAACCTAAGCTTCAAAATTTGGTCAATAATTGCAGTATTGTCTAGATCTCCACTAGAAGCACGGGTTAAGTAAGCACGATAGAGTTCCTCGCGCAAAGTTCGGTTTTGAGCATGTTGCATCACAGCCATGAAACTTGGAGCATCCAATGTTATCACCCATGGCCCATTTTCAGCTGTAGCATTTTCATGGCCCTGGAATAGTTGATGGAGATGCATGAAGTGATCATATGAAAGACGAAAGCTAAATGCTCCAGAAGAGTAGCTACAAAATATTTACATCAGAATCAATGTTATATACCTTTGATACAGCAGTTTGAGCAGCCAATCCTAGAGCAGTAGCTGGGAGTCCTTCAATCTCTTTCTTGTCTACCATCAGTATTTCAAACCTTTTTGTGGCATCCAAAACATTCTCCCCAAATTTTTGAGATAGCCTTGCCAACTCCTGCAAATTGGCGCATGGTGAAATGGAACCAAATACAAGAAGAAGAAAATCATACAACTTTATCTGGTCAAAGCAGTTATTTAACCCTCTAAGGCAAACATTAAATAAGGTATCCCCAACCTTCAAAGAAGAAGAAGGAAGGAAGGAAGAAAAGAGAGTCGGAGAAAGTCTGATTGTAAACACTTCTTCAGAGATAAATGAGGATTAAAAAGAAACAAAATAAAGTTTCTTGTTCTTTCTTCCCATAAATCTTAGCATTGCCGCGTCAGACACAACACAAACACGCCAACATAGTGGATTTAAAAGTTGCATTGCATGTCATGCCTGGGACTCAGAAAAAAATCATATTTAATTTGTCAATAGTTTATTCCACGGCATTCAGAAATAGCAACATAACAACACTAATCAAGATTAAAAGGCCAAAAATTCGATTACTGAAACATCCAGATATCGTTGTACAAAACAAAAATTCCAGATTAGCCATTTCATCATGCTCAACGAAGTGCAAAACAATTGTTGAATCGTAACCGTTTATAATTTTTTTTTTATTGATACTATGAAGAGATTCTTTACCTAGACTTTGTTGGCGGGTTCAAATACAGTCGCTAAGAAATCCATAGAGGCGGCAAAGAGTTACTCCCTCCGTCCCATTTTGATAGTCCAGTTCGGTCTCCAATGCAATTTTTAAATTGTTAATATCTTTCAATCTACAATATTTTACTTTCAATCTACAATATTTTTAAAATTTTTAAAATATATATATAATAGAACTAATTGAGATCTATCATATGAGATCCATATTGCGCATAAAAATTTTAATTTTTTTTTAATAATTGAACTAATTGAGATCTATCCTATGAGATCTATTTTACTTTCAATCTACAATATTTTTAAAAATTTTAAAATATATATATATAATAGAACTAATTGAAATCTATCATATGAGATCCATATTGCGCATAAAAATTTTAATTTTTTTTTAATAATAGAACTAATTGAGATCTATCCTATGAGATCCATATAGCACATAAAATTCATTATAGATTGAAAGATATTAACAATTTAAAAATTGCATTGGAGACCAAACTGGACTATCAAAATGAGACGGAGGGAGTAGATATTATGGTTTTAATTTTTATTTAAACATATTGCAGAAGTATTGCATATACTTTTAGGAGTGTCAAAGAAGTGTCGGTCTCCGCCACAACATGCCGCCTCCACAAAAAAGTCAATGCTTCAAAGACCGTAATCATCAAAACGTGAGTTATTGTTTTTGTATTAAATTTGGTTAACACATGCCCATTCCCATCTGCCATTCTCGTAGTAGGTTTCAAAGACATCACACTGAAGACCACAAGTAGCAAAAGAGTTCAAATATGAGACATAACATGATAGATACACACGCTAGATGGCAAAACAAATGATGTTTTCATGCTTAGGTCTTAGGCCATTTCTTTTTCCAACCTACGACAAACACTCCACACACTTGCAAAATGTGTTTCGTGATGGATGGCAATAATGGCATGGGCAATTTCATCATTGTAAAAGTGACGTAAATGGTGCAAAAAGAAACAGCTAACATCAAAGTGAATAAGTGCTGCTACTGGAACTATTAGTTAAAGTCAGATGGATGTATAGCATGTTCATAATAACCAAACCGAGCCTTATTTCCCAATCAATTGGGGTCGGCTACATGAATTCTTTTTCTCCATTGAGCTCTGTCAAGTGCTGCTTCATCGCTTAAACCTAGTATACTCAAATCATTGCGTACTACCGCATCTAATGTCAATTTGGGTCTTCCCCTCCCTTGTGCGTTTCTACCCAAAGCTATTCTATCCACTCTCTTAACTACTGCATCCGCTGGTCTACGGTAGACATGCCCAAACCACCTTAGCCTATTTTCCCTTAACTTCTCCTCTAGAGGTGCTACACCTACCATCTCGCGAACTGTTTCATTGATAATCCTATCTCGTCTAGTCTTACCACACATCCACCTCAACATTCTCATTTCCGCAAACTTATCTTGTTCACCTGTTGTTTCTTAATAGGCCAGCATTCTGCCCCGTAAAGCATCGCTGGTCTTATGGTAGTTCTATACAATTTTCCTTTCATAATATCACATGAAAATTTTCCCATTCATCTCGTTCAACAACATGGAAGCATACCTGTTCAATTTTGTTAAATCGCTCTCTTTTATCATCTTCAAGAGAGACACCATTAAGAATCGCCACCTTCAATTGAGCTGCAAGGGCACAAAACATTCTCGTCATATCAAAACTCAGCCGTTCACTTAATGGTTCAGATACAGTTACTTACGATATCAAACTCAACTACAAGCAAATAAATTGAAAACAAATAAAATGCACAGGATTCATATTGCATGAGCTGCCACATTAAGTAGGTAAAGGGTGTTAAGGTACTTGCAATAGGAAGTCACAACCTTATTCTAAAACAAATTTTTGACACTGCAACTTATAATCCACAAACTTTTGATTCGAGGATGCAAACGCAAAGATAACAACATACAAAATAACTACAGGGGGCAAAACCTCTTTATTCTGATGCATATGTAAAATTCTCTATTGTACAAATTTAATTAATCACAAGGGAAAGAGGAAATTACAGGGGCGCCCCTTATCACAATTAAGTCAAAGTATAAGGGCGCCAAGACACATCGATTCCCAAGAAGCTAGAAGACTTGATACCTGTATTATTGCATGGTCTCAGTGGCCATGAGTATTGATGAGGCATGATTGGAAATTGAAGGGAGTAAGTAAGAGTCTAAAAATGATACTAAGCCAACAGTCTATGTACACACATTTTAAGCGCATAGCAAGAGAAAGAATACTCAATAGTTTTTATCAAGGAAATGAGGAAATCTCAAATGAAGAAAGAGCGAGTTCAAAATAAGATACTTACCTTCAACTATACGTTTATGAGCATCACTCAGGGCTTCCCAGTCAGAAGATTCTCTGATAGCTTTAAATGCGTTATAAAGTGGTTTACTCTGCCCCAACTTAAGCTCCAACTCAACTTTTTCTGGCTGCAAACCCCAAACTTAATCAAATAAAATCAGAAGACTTCAAGATTCATTAAGTGCAAATCTATAAATGACCGACGTGGATGCGTTACAAGACACAAATGCAAGATAGGACAGGACACAACACTACAGTTCGAGATGTAAGTTTTAAGAAAATTGGGCGACACAACAAGTTGGGCAACACTTTTGAAATTATATTTATGCATTCTACTATGTGAATAAATATATAAAAAATAAGGCCCTAATTATAAATATATAAAACCACATATACAGATATACTTTAAATCATGTATAATTAATCATTAAATCATTCACACAATTATATCTACAAAAATGCTTCTCATCATTCACTTGTCTTCATAATCAATAACCATCATCCGTCACAAGTTTCCTAAGTTTCAATTTCAATCTACCGTTTCATTTACCATTTCTGAGTTATTTTAGAAACATAATGAGAGTGTCTAGAGCATTTTTTCATGGTGTCCCCATAGTGTCCAAATGGAAAACGTTAAGAATAAATAAGAAACTTTGGATTTGAGTTTCAAACGTACGTCAGGAGGTTTTCAGTGTTCGAAGCATATCCAACAGGCAACACCAGTACATGACCTCCAACGAAGTTGCAATTCTACATAGGCACAAATTTATTCCCACATTCAAGAACAAATGCTATCTCAGTCAAATAAGACAGTCACTCTTCGTCTAAAGGGAACGATCACTTCAGTACAACTAACAAATGCTATTCTCAATTACAAATAACAATCCCTCTTCAACTAAAGGAAACAATCATTCCAATACCAACTGAATGCCAAACGCAAATCTAACGAGCAAATCCATGCACTATGCGAATCAAAAAGTAGCAAATCAACTGCAGGTTAGTCTTTTGCCCGACCCGACTGTCCAATAGGCGAAAGTATGTTGGCCTATAGAATGATAGCAATGCCAGATTCTTGACCATATGCGCTGGGCACTATGGTTGAACATAAACTCTTTTTTTCCATTTCAACTACCTAAAAGAGTTCCTAGCTCAACACCTGATTCCCGATGCTTATTGTTCATACTCCTCATATCGTAACACGTTAACCATGGTCAACATTTATTCGATTGCGTCCACTGATAGACAGATTTAAGAAACATCCTGAACATGGAAAGAAAGAGCCCCTGAGCTCTAGCTCAAGCGGTCATGAGTGGATCCTTAGTTGTCAGTGTGTGATATTTCAGGTTCAAGTAGGTGGCACGACGTTGGCATTTCTAGTAATCTAAATCTACTAACATGCAAACATCTATCTTAAGAAAAAAAACATAGAAAGAAAGAAAGAAAACCAGTACCTGAACTTCTTCAATGGCGGAACGTAGTTCGGGAGTATCTTTAACAGCCTTAAGATGATTCACGGCTCCCCAAACTACCACTAGCCGATCCATAATCTTCTCCAACGGCTCAACAAGCTTTGGCCACGTTGGTTCCACCGTCTTCTCCAATTCCACAATTTCACTCTCCTACCAAAACAAAAAACACAAACACAAAATTCATCACCAAACACAGCCGAAACACCTCACTGTAAATACACAGCCCTATAGAAATCATAAACTTTAGGACCAAAAAAACATGTACTACATTTCGCATATGCCATATATGCAGTGTTTCATTGGCAACTGGATGGATTGCAAGTTTTCAACTATCAACGAGGTAATATCACATAAGCCCAACATGCCTATGTGGAAAAACGCATAACAATACATACGAGTTTCTTCAACAAGGCACGAACCCCCGGCCGGACGTGCTCGGCCTGGACGGCATCAAATGGCGGGAACTCGAAGTTCTTCAACAGAGGATTGCCTTCCTCCACTGCCGCCGTTGCCATCGATGCTGCGGTGGAGAATGAACGGGTGGTGGTGCGAGGAGGGTGAGGTGCGGTTGACTTGTGGCGGAGGGTGTGGAGACGGAGGCAGAGAGAGAAGGAAGGGGACCAGAGGGGACAGGGACGGGATTTGGGTAAATGGGTGGGGGTAAAGCGGGGAGGAGGAGGAAGAGGGCGTAGTAAGCAGACAGGGTGGAGTGGGAATTGGATAGAGCGAGAGAAACAAACGCGGGTCGCCATTAGCAGGAAGAGAACTCCAAGCAACGGAGTGCTCTTTATTGGTGAGCGATTGGTTGTGCTAGTGAAATTCATTGTTGGCCTTTGCTTCTGATCGTCTACTTCTATAGCGTCCATAAACCCATATTCGGCACATTTGCAGTCAACCAAAATTTTGAAATATGGGTAAAAACACCCGGAACTCACCTCCCTTACTAGAATCAAACTCATGTCAAATTTGGTTTTTACTCAAATCTTACCCAAATTAAGAGACACTTAGGTCCTTAGTTAGAATCAAACTCATTTCAAATTTGGTGTTTTAGTGGAAATCTAGAGAGAGAAATAGAGGAAAAATTAACATTTACGCCATCAAAACTAAAACTAAAACTAAACAGGGAAACGAACAAGGCCTTAAACTTTTACTCAAATTTCCAACAGCTCCTTTTGAGCGGTCAGGTGGTGGACCTGGTGGTGGGTTTTTGGGTTATATGTTGCAATTGTTATATCACTAACTGTTGGGTCTCAGCTGATCTCTTCCTCAGCTCAATCCGCCAGGTCAGCTTGGCATAATAACGGAGCTCAGTTGCAAGGAGGCCGAGCTTCTCGACTGAGAATCGTGAGTCTTCTCGAACCTAATCCAGAAGGTTCCACACTCCATAGCTAACCCCAAGGGGATTAGGGGAATTTATCCAGATCTGAATAGTGGGACATATCTCAAATAAGAGTCCTTTAGGCATTATAACTTCAAGAGATAAACCTTATCAAACGGGAATTACGGTTCCCTAATCCGAAAGGACTCTACTACTCTGGTTGCCTATAAAAGCGACTAACGAGATCTCGGCGAGGTACATAACACAACCCATTCAGTATTCTCTACCCAATCCTACAATCTAAAAAATGACTGACTTAGGCATCGGAGACCATTCGGCCAGTACCACACCGGTGCCGTAGTTCTTATTTCGTTTTGCAGGTCATTGATCGAGGAGTGACGAGAATTGCTTCATCACTAGGGTTGTTTGCACTTTTCACTGAGGCGTTTCGGCGTCTGGATTAGCCAAAAACAAAGGAGACTCTGCCAAAATTTTGTTAGAAATTGTATTCGCCATCGCCCGTACCTTTGTTTACTATTGATTACTTTGTAGGTAATGACAACATTAGGTCATTGAGTTTGATAGAGTTGTGGGTGTCTACTCGGTGCATCCGCGATCAATCGGACCAGCCCATATAAAGGAAATCACTTGCACGTAATAAATTTGAATGATCGGATGTGCACTTGCAATAAGCTGCAACAGTAGAAGATGTCGTGCTCCCATGCGTTCCAATATGCAGCTACCACAACCTGAACCTGCTTCAGTACTTCAGTGACTATTGGAAGCTTGAGTCAAACATTGCCATGTACACGACACTGCCATTTTGACCTATTCATGACGAAGCTTACTGGCCTAACTACTTTGGCGATACAATTCTTCCTGACAAAGATCGGCTACGGGGCAAAGGTCGCCTACAGTTAATAGAATCAGAAATGAGATGGATGACTTTCTTGAATCTCAATTGTCTCAAAAGCAGTCATGCAAAATTTATGGTCAAGTAGGGCATAATCGACAAACATGTCCATTGAAAAGAGGAGAAACGTCATCTTCAGCACCAATGAACGAGTAATGTGTGATTTTATGTTTTCAATTTGCTCGCTCATATGTATGAATTATGTTTGCATTGTAATATGTGCTCCGTTATGTGCATTATATTCTGAAATTTATGAAGTTTGTAGTGTGTATGTGGACACCCCTCCGAGGAATTCGACTCGGAGTCGCCACTTGGGTTTTAGCGGATTGTTCCCGAGGAACTGAATCAAATGACTACTTGTGCCTTATTGTGCATAAGGTTTTGAACTACTTTGTCTTCACCATATTATCTTAGGTTCGGGAGATTGGTTACGAGTAGGGAAGGGTTTTATGGCCCTTGTGCCTCGTAAACTATATGAGTGATGATGATACGTAGACATAGATTAACAAGCACACAAAACAAGAAGAAATAGTGTTAGCATCTACAAGACATCAACAAAAATGGTACAAAATGACACGATAAACTGTTTTAAAGCAAAGACCAGATTGATCAGAACACATCTATACTTCTAAAAACCAAAATTGTGCAGCTTATTTAAGGCAAAATGTCCATCTAATCATTGATTTGAGGTTTATTAATGAACCAAAGAGAGATAAACAGATCTGATGGATAAGCAAAATGAACTCAGAGAGTTATTCAAAGTATTTCAAAAGATGATCAGTGGATAAAGAGACCAAAAACCAATAATGGACCAGAAATGGGTTTGAGCGCTCAAAGCGGATAGTTTGAGCGCTCAAACCAATTTCTTGGTTTGTTTGCTCCTGAGCTGTTTATAGCTCCTTCAGACCACTTGTAAACCCAAATCAGTATTTAATGCCACATTTACCTTTATCTAGCCAGAAACATGACTTTAAGAGCTTTCATAAGCATATGATAAACTAAGAATCAAGTTTGGTGATACTTGAGAGATCAACATGAGATAATCTAACTGATAATGGTGTAAAACAGACATAAGGACTACTAAAGATGATTAAACCATGATAAATGTTGAAAGATTATAATTGATGTGTATTCTTCTCACTAGGAGGCACAATATATATAGACTGTGTACAAGATAATTTAGGAAAGGAAATAATAAGGAAATTGCTATCTACCTAATTAGACTAATTACAATCTTCCTAATTGTCTAATTGCCTAATTGATTTACAACATGTGCTACAATATTCTTTCCTTTTCAACACTCCCCCTCAAGCTGGAGCGTATACATCGTATACTCCTAGCTTGCGACAAATAGAATCAATGGAAGCCTTGGGAAGAGCCTTTGTGAAAATATCAGCAAGTTGAGAGCCTAAAGGAACAAAAGGCGTGCTGATCTCTTTTGACTCCACTTTCGACTGAATGAAATGACAATCAACTTCAATGTGTTTGGTCCTTTCGTGGAATCTTTGGATTATTAGCAATATGGATAGACTGATTATCACAATATAACGGAGTTGGATCATGTCTTGGAAACCCAAACTCATGTAGAAGTGTACGCAACCAAGTCAACTCACAAGTGGTATGAGCCATTGCTCTATACTCTTCAAAGACTAGAACGTGCTACAACAATTCATTTCTTACATTTCCAAGTCACAAGATTGCCACCTATAAAGGTGCAATAACTTGATGGTAGAACGACGATCGGCAGGAGATCCCGCCTACGGTCGGAATCCGTATACCCTTCGATACGAAGATGTCTAGACGCTTTGTAGAGAAGTCCACGTCCAGAGCATTTTTAAGATACTTCAAGATGCGAACAACGGCCTCCATATGAGAAACTCGAGGACAAGTCATAAATTGGTGACAATACCGATGCATAGGAGATATCGGGTCGAGTGATAGTGAGATAAATAAGTTTACCCACAAGTCTCCGATACAACTCGGGATCGTCAACCAACTCATCATCGCGAGGCATAAGCTTATGATTAGTCTCCATAGGAGTAGCTACGAGTTTAGAACCAAGATAACTTTGTATCTTTCAAGAGATCGAGAGTGTATTTCCGTTGTGATAAATCGATGCCTCGCTTTAGAACGAGCCACTTCAATGCCAAGAAAATACCGAAGCTTGCCTAGATCCTTGGTGAGAAAACTGGAACAAAGGTGACGAATTAATACCTGAATCCCATCATTGTCACTCCCTGTAATGACAATATCATCCACATAGGCTACGAGAATCACAATACCACTGGTGGTCCTTTTAAAGAGGACGGAGTGATCAGCTTGACTTCGTGTCATACCATGAGACACGACGGTACTGCTGAATTTATCGAACCAAGCCCGGGGAGATTGTTTGAGGCCATGAATAGATTTGCGAAGATGACACACAAACTCTCCCTTGGACTCAAAACCGGGTGGTTGAGCCATATAAACTGTCTCAGAGAGATCTCCATGAAGAAAAGCATTCTTGACATCAAGCTGATGGAGAGGCCAATCAAGGTTGGCTGCAAGAGAGATAATAATGCGAACAGAATTGAGTTTGGCAACTGGAGAAAAAGTCTTAGTGTAGTCAAACCCATAGGTTTGAGTGAAACCTTTGGCCACAAGACGAGCTTTCAGACGATCAAGAGTACCATCAGGATTGTGTTTGATGACAAACACCCAACGACAACCAACAATATGTGCTCCAGATGGCTTGGGAACAAGATCCCAAGTATGATTCAGTGACAAAGCGCGCATCTCTTCTTCCATAGCAGAACGCCATCCAGGATGAGAAAGAGCCTCCTGATAAGACTTAGGAACAGTAACAGAGGACAAAGACACAGAAAAAGCGCGAAAAGAGGGAGACAAATGATCATAGGACACAAATTGAGAGATAGGATGGGAAGTGCAGGAGCGAATACCTTATGGTGAGCAATAGGAAGATCGAGTATCGGATTTGAAGACGCTTGAGGAGATGGTGTGGGCACAGAAGCTGTATCCGGAGGTGCAACAGGAGTAGCGGCAGCAGAAGAACGTCGAACATATACCTGTGTAATTGATGGTCGAGTAGCAGTCTCAGAAAGACCACGGTCAGCCGGTAACTGAGCAATCTCAGGAAGACAAGGTGGTGCCAACAATGGTGTCAACTGAGTACCCTCAAGAGAATAATATGGGATATTTTCAAAAAAAGTCACGTCAGCACTTACAAAGTGCTTCCGTAATGAGGGACTATAGCACTTGTATCCTTTCTGTGTCAGAGAGTAACCCAGAAAAATACATTTGTAAGAACGCGGATCAAGTTTATCACGACCTGGAGAGAGATTATGAACAAATGACACACAACCAAAAAGTTTTGGGGGAAGAATGTAAAGATCCTTGTCAGGAAACATGACCTGATAAGGAATTTTGCCATGCAAAACCCGAGAAGGGGTGCGATTTATTAGATAATTCGCGGTAAGAACAGCATATCCCCAAAAATGTTTTGGAACGTTCATGTGAAGCATAAGGGCACGAGTTACGGCTAAAACTGGCCCATTCTTCCGTTCTGCAACCCCATTTTGTTGAGGGGTAGTGACACACGCAGTCTGATGAATAATACCATGAGTTTCATTAAACTGTCTAAATGGACGAGAAAGATATTCTTGGGCATTGTCAGTTCGCAAAATACGTAATTTAGCATTAAATTGGTTGACAATCTCAGCATGAAAGACTGAAAAAACAGAAAATAATTGAGACCTATCTTTGAGGAGATACACCCATGTTAAATGAGAAAAATCATCAATAAATGTGACAAAATAGCGTGCACCACACAAACTCGTAGTGCGCGAAGGTCCCCAAATATCAGAATGAACTAATGCAAAAGGTTCTACACATGGTGACTCAGTTCGTAAAGGAAAAGAAACTCTACGATGTTTACTAAGTTCACATGTGTCACAATTAAAAGGAGAAAAACTAGGTAAACTAGGAACTAGCTTGCGAAGGTTGGCCGAGGATGGGTGCCCAAGACGACAGTGCCACTGATAAGGTGTAACAGTAGAATGTAAAGCAGAAGGACTAGATGACTGCTGCTGTTGCTGCTCCTGAAGGTAATACAGACCATTCTTCTCATACCCCCCACCAATCATCCCCTTTGTCTTGAGATCCTGAAACTCACAATGAGAAGGAGAAAAGAGGATAGAACACTGGTGAGTATGAGACATTTTATGAATCGAAAGAAGATTAAATGGAAATTGTGGCAAATATAAGACAGGCTGAAAAACAAGACCAGATGAACGATATGTACCAATGCCTTGAACAAGAACCTTAGTGCCATCGGCAATAGTAACATAAGTCTTAACAGAAGGAGTAACAACATCAGTCAAAAGAGACAAATCACCTGTCATATGATCAGATGCGCCAGAATCGAGAATCCAAGGAGTGCTACGAGAAGATGAATGAAGACACGTATTACCTGAGGTGACATGAGTTGCAGTGGAAGAAGAAGAAGATGCATTGGCCCTTTGAATCATAGAATCATACTCAGTCTTGGACATAGTAATCTGAGTAGGAGCAAGAGCAGATGGCTCCCCCTCAAGTGTAGCCTGATTAGCCCAAGTGGGCTTGCCATGCAGCTTCCAACAGAATTCAACATCGTGGTTGGTCGCACCACAATGAGTACACTTCTTGGTGCCACGACCACCACGCCCCCCACGTCCTCCACGACGACCACCCCGCTCAGAAGAACTACCACGATTGTGGGAGGGATTGCAATTCCCAAAATGTCCAGAAGATAAAGCAGGAGAGTTTGTGGGGGCAGCTAGGGCGGAGTTGATTGTGGTTAGAGACCGGCGATAATCCCTAACAATATCCTTAGTTTCAGAGGTTTCAGCAGTGTCTGTTTGCTTAGGTTTATCACCCATAATAGATTCAAGAGATAAAGACATAAGCCAAAATGAGAGGAGTTGTTACCCAGAGGATTGACAAGTGCAAAGAGAGGGTACCCGGTTGATTTAGAGCCTGAAGAACACCCTTAATAGACAAACCGAGTTCCAGAAAGATTGATCGAGGGCCAAAAAGAGATTAGGGTTACTGTTCACGATTGCTACGGCGCGCGAGCGCACGAGCTGTTCATTTCACACGAGGTGTACGCGAGCACTTGCATTCACGATCGCTCTGAGTGTGTGCGCGAGCACTGTTCACGGCTGGATTTTTTTTTTTTTTTTTTTGGATCGAGGGTTGTGTATTGGGGTTAGAGAGGTTTTGGTTGTGGTCGATTTGAGAGAGAGAGAGAGAGAGAGAGAGAGAATTTGACGAAAAAAGATAGAGGTAACGAGAAAGAAAAGTCAGGTTCCTGGAACCCGCTCTGATACCATGTTGAAAGATTATAATTGATGTGTATTCTTCTCACTAGGAGGCACAATATATATAGACTGTGTACAAGATAATTTAGGAAAGGAAATAATAAGGAAATTGCTATCTACCTAATTAGACTAATTACAATCTTCCTAATTGTCTAATTGCCTAATTGATTTACAACATGTGCTACAATATTCTTTCCTTTTCAACAATAAATAACAAGAATATACAAAGATCCAAAACATAACAGAAACCAGCTTGAGAGCTCAAAGAGGACGGTTTGAGTGCTCAAACCCATTCTTGGTTTATTCTCTTCCATGCTTTATAAAACCCTTTTCCATCCCTCTGGACTTCTGATCTTTGAGAAACAACTTCAAAAATACTCTTTTTATCTTTCAAACCATGATCTCATTTCTTATTTGAAGAGAAAATCCTCATTTGGATAGTTTCTAAGATGATTTAGTTAATAATCAAGGAAGAAACAAGCTGGTTTGATGATATATCAACCATAGAAACCATCCAAGGTGATTGAGATCACGGGAAGAGTGCAAAATAATGGATCCTTGAAAATGGCTGGAGGACAGTTTGAGCGCTCAAAGCCTATGGTTTGAGCGCTCAAACCATCTCCTGGTTTGTGAGCTTCAATGCTTTATTTGCTCTTATCCTAGTCTATTGATCACTGATTTATGAAGAAAAAGACTATAACAGCTCTTATTGTGCCATAGTAAACTTAATTGCTTATTTAAGGAATGGATTTAACACTTAGATAGCCTTTTGGAATCCTCATAAGGGTTAATCCAGAATAAACAAAATCATTAATGAACACAAGGATCCCAAATAACCATCTAAAATGCTGAAGCAATGAACAAAACATGAAAAAGGATAAAACTTGCTAAGGGCCAAAAAACAGTTTGAGCGCTCAAACCATGTTCTAGTTTGCATGGTTTTTACATTATTGGGTGGTTTCTAAGCCTTTGTGAGGCCATTACAGATATACAGAACTGCATGGACTCACTGGCTTTCCTCAGAAAGACCAAACAACTGTTGGTTGATGATGTTTCCTACCTTTTGGCTATGCTCGACGCTTGAACCTCAAATTTTTAGTTGATTGGGAGCTTGAGGCTTGATTTATGGACTGTTGGTGGAGTGTTTGGGGTGTGTAAGTGTGTATTAAGGACTGGTTACATGAATATTGAGAGTGTTGTATGGTTTTTTTACACCCCCTTTTACCCCAAACACTCTTTTTTCTTTTGTCTTTAGTAAATTTGCCCTTCATATGGAAAAAGTGACTGAGAGGTAAGGCCAATTCGGTAATTCCAAGGTGAATATATACAGACAAAAAAAGAGTATTTGGGGTTTTTTTTTTAAAAATAAAATAAAATAAAATAAAATAATAATTTACATCACCAAAAGCGCGTTTATAAATGCACCAATTATCCGTAACCCTAATCGCCCAATTCTATATCGCGCTTTGAGGCTAACCCTAATAGTGCAATTAGATATTGCGCTTTATGCTATGAATTTTGGTTACTATTTATACTCATGCCCTGGCTAAGTATCACCAGCGGTTCACGATAAAATGGCCTATGACGGTGGTTCTGGTAGTCGATGGATACTTGCAATATTTTGGAACCATACTGGAGAGGGAGACAATCTAGTCTAAAAGATTATTACATTGGTCTTCGACAGGAATGGGTAATTTAGGGTGGAAAAGTAACAACAATTATACAATGATCTAATGGAATTAGGATCGGCGATACCCATCAGCGAGCCATACAAACAGAGCTTAAATGTAGGACTGATTATGAACGAGCAGTGAAATTAATTAAGAGAGAGAATAACAGAATGTTGTTGCATTGATGTAGGTACTACATGCTTCAGCTTGTTAGGGAGGTTGCGGAGGCAAGTGGAAGGGAACTTACGGCACCCGAGCGCAGCAATATGTTGGCGAACATCAACTATATCTCTAACTGTGAAATGTCTGATGAGGATGCCCAGTGAAGGCTTGTAACATCGTCTTTTGAGTCTAGGAGAGGTGTCATGTTTGTTGTATTCCAATATGTTTACATCTTAGTCTAGGCTTTCGTTGTATTTCAATAAGTTTTTGCATGTTTAATAAACTAGGTCTTAGGCAAGATAATAGTTCAATTCATTAATGACAATACACAAATACGAAGTACTTTGCTTCCTTTGTTTACATATTTTCTTCATCAGACATATCAACATCGAATTGAAGTTTTTTTTTTTTTGAATAAATTAGCTTGAAATAGAAAAAAAAAAAAAAAAAAAAAAAAGGCTAACCAAATATACAGCCAACAAGGGGCATACCCCAGGAGGAAAAGAAAGAAAAAGAGAAGAGAAAATCTAAAACTAAACCACAACAAAATAAATAGCCAACAAAGCTCAAAACACACTTCAAAGAAGTAACACCAAAACAAAAGAAGGCTTAGCTAGCTTCAAAAACTAAACTCTTGAAGCCTTTAACATCTTGAATTGAAGTTTTTGTTCATTGCTCCAACTTAGATACCTCTGTGCATCTTCAATGAATCCCTCCGATGCACATTTAGCTGCTTCATGCCTCCATTCCAATCTTTTCAGCCTCATAGTCATTCGATTGCACTTCTCTCGCATGCGGTTAATTGCTTTTAGCAACAATTGCGGGGTGTTGGCATTTTCATTACCAACTGCTTAGGGATCCTGGCATTCCACGTTCGGCAATATTCGAATAGCAAAGGTACTCTTGTTAGTCAGTAAGCCCACTCCTGATGCATTGTGCTAATTGCATTGTTTGACCTACATAGACACGGATTTAGGGGATAATAGAATTGATCTCCTTCGTGGACGCATGATTTTCCCATTGATTCGTAGACTCACTGAATATGATGCCATTTCTTGTTTCTAGATTGGTGTCATTGCTATGCTATGGAGGAAATTAAATAGCAGCATTGAAAGTGCAATGGTCAATTGCATCTACTGATAGCGCCTTTCTAAATTGCATTTTTATGATTGCGCATTTGCTAACTGCGCTTTATCCGTACTTTTATTCCTTTTGGCCATATAATTGAGGCCATAACGCAATCTCGATTTGCACTACCTATTGGCTATAAACAGGTGGTTTGGTCATTTAGCCCACTTCAAAGCTTTCCAAATTCTTTTCCCCTTTGGTCCAAAATTTCAAATAGCGCGATTCAGAAATGCCCTATTCAAAATGGCTCTACCTACTTAAAAATATGAGTGTTTGTGACAAAATGTTTTTTAGATCTGGGTTATAGATAACACACGTGGGTTAGGAGCCAACTTTCAATGGGTCAGTTTCAAATTCCTCTAAGGCCTAGCCCGGCCCGGCCTGGCCCATTTAAATAATAATTTTATTTTAATACTATATGTATATAAGATATGTTATCGCTAGAGCCTAGCTATTTAGGGTTTGTTTATCTTGATGAAATTGACATTGATATTGAAGACGAATGCTAGGTACTACCTATGTAGAGAATACCTTTGAAGTAATAGCATTTGTTAAGAAAACTTTGAAGTTTTTTTTTTCCCCCTTAAACTATAGACTATTGTCTTATAATAATAAATCATAGTTTTTTCTTCCTTTTATTTTTTATTGTTTTCTAAAAGATCTGTTGTGAAGAAGTGTGAATTTAAAGGAGAGATACTCAGGAGACGTTTTTACATGTTAGACTTCCATCTTTTAGAGAACTTTAATTTATGGGTTTGTTTTTAATATTTTGGGAAGAACTTAGAACTTTAAGTACATTATTACGGTTGTGAATTATTATTGTGATTGTTATGGTTGATTAATTTATGTTTGAGATGCCATGCTTTAAAAAATAAATGGGCTTGTTGGACGGGCTTGGGAAATTAAAATTCTAATTGGGTCGGGTTTTGGCATATTAAATGAAGCCCGATTATTAATGGGCCGGGCTTGGGAATGGATAAATCTCGTTATTTTCTAGTGTAAGCCCGGCCCAGTGTTTGTGCACCCCTATATGCGAGTTACGCGGGATCCGATCCAATAATCTCAGCACTCGTGTAGCTCCTGTGAAGCTATTATGGATATGGAATGGGTGCAGAGGGAAGTTGAGGATTGCTTGCAAGGGCAGTCCCAAAGGGACAATTGTCCCGATGTAGCTATTGTGAAGTTACTTCCTTTCAAAGAATGTGAAATTCCTAAATCGATGCGATGAATAATAATAATAAGAAGAAACTTTTTCAAACTAAACGATAAAAGAACAAGGCACAAGATTTACGTGGAAAAACCCCGAAAAGGGTAAAAAACCACGGGAAGGAATCATGCACTAAATAAATGTGTGATTACAAGTAGACTTACTCGATGACCGTGTATCCTCACCACGAATCCTAAGCCTTACTCGCCGAATCCACGTACATCACACCCTTGCATGATCGCCACATCTTGAATCCTCAAGCCTTCCAACTATTTTGCCCTTCGAACTCCACGAAAGGACTTTGATAGAGAAACGTTGAATTGAATATGAACGATGAAACCCTTTGAAAATGATCTTGATCGCACGACAATGAAAAGCCTTCACAAATCTTCAAAGTTCATGAACCCTAGCACTCGTGGCTGGTATTTTGATGAGAGAGGCACAAAGGGTCGAAATATGGCTGCTGTGGTGATTGGAAAAGACCTAATGGATGAGATTTTATAGTTGCTGAATCGGGCGTTTTTGCCGGCTATTTTGCTCGAGCAAAAAATCCAGCAAAAACAAACAGAATGTTTTGCTAATAAAAAGGCCTTGAAATGCTTGAGCAAAACATGCAACATCTAACTTTTTCCTTGTGCATTTTTGCCGACTGCTTTGCTCGAGCAAAACGTCCAGCAAACTCAAACAGAATGTTGTGCTAGTAGAAATCCTTGAAATGCTCGAGCAAAAACATGTAGCATCCAACTTGTCTTCAAAAAGAGCAATCCGTCTTGACTAAAAAACTACCGCACTCGAAATAAAAATACATATTGATATGATTCCTTTTCCACACCTAAAACAGACACTCTAAAATTAAATACCAAAGATTACAGTGCCATAAAGTACGATACACGGAAATGTATGTTTGAGACATGGACTTGCCAAACCAAAGGAAGCTCGGCCTATGGGGCTTACAGAATGCACCTATGTAATATTGTTGCAATGTAAAAAATATTTACATGAAAAAAAAAAGAGGATTCAGTGTAACATGAAAGGGGGAAAAAAATCCCACAAAGAACAATTACAAATTGCGCTAATAACTGACACCAGGGGAATAAATAAAGTTCGTTGGTCGTGGAATAAGGCTTCAATGATTCGTCATCTGTGGGCAGTTTCTTTACTAGCAGTTTGGCGATAATTTGGGGTTCACTTTGGGAGATATTGGTGTTCTAAAGTGGCTTCTATCATTCACAATGATGGGTGGAAATGGCCTCAACCAAGGAGTGCTATTACTAGAGTAATTGTGGCTAGTACGGATCCAAATTTGGTGCCTAATGTCTCCAATCCAGATTCTGTGCGATGGTTGTTGACAGCTTTTGGTGTGTACACGACAAGGTCTGCATGGGAGGCTCTTAGGAAAGTGCACCCTGTCACGCCCTCAATTTTAATAATCTAAAATACAAAAAAAATTCACGTAGGATCGATCAAAGTCAAACAATTTCCCATAGAAAGTCAAAATCAAAGTACAATGTGCTTCTGCTCAAGGGTACCCGACCCTTGTAAAAAAAAAATAACAAAGGTTTTAATTTTTTTTTACATATATTGGGTTTGTCAAAAGATTAAAGAAATAGAAGTTACAAAATCACTCCAAAAAATGTAGTAAACTATGGAGAGGATGAAATAACTCCATGCAAAGTAAGCTTCATGCTATGCATCCACGCATCAAGCATCCCAATCATGTGCATTGCCGAGTACCTGAAAATGATAGGTTGAGCTCACTAGCCAAGTAGGAAACTTTTCTACCAACGCTAAGGGTATAGAGAATGAAAGATGCACATGATGATGTGGTACATATGAATGAGTAAGCTAAAGTGGACCAAGATAGATCAACTTGATGATGGAGTGTCTAGGAGATGCCCTAAAGACCTAACCAAACCCAAGTGTCCATAAGTTTCCTCATAAACGTTATATTTCATGTCGTGGGTTCAGTCCCTTCAAAACACTGTCATTTACACAAACATTTCGTTTCACAATACTTCACAAATACCCAAAATATCTAAAATAACCCCCAAGTATCCGTCACATTTATCATATACATCTTATTCCTTTTAATCATTCGTTTATTCTCCAGGCATGCCATATAGGCCCCGTGTCACTCCGGGCATACCATAAAGGCCCCGTGTCACTCCGGGCATACCCTTTCGGGCCCCGTGTCACATATTTCACATTTACATTTCCACTTATCAATTCATAAGTTCAACTTAGTGTCCAAATCCAATTCACGTATCACAATACCCTTTCACAAGTGTCCAAAACATTCACACAATCATCTTTGTTCAAAAGGTAAAAATGTGTCGGTGATGGTCAAGTTAACACGTGTCCAAGTGCGTGAGAAACCAAGACAACCAAGACAAAGCATAAAATGCACCATGATAGGTTACCGAAGCTTAGAGGTCAATTCGAGAAGCTTTGAAAGGACCAATGAGGGCCCGGAGCGTTGGAACATGAAAATGGAGTTATGAATCTCAAGAAAATACGACATGCTGATAGTAAAAAGCACATTTCTCTCAAAATACAAAGGCTATGAATATGAGATCAATTGGGTTTGAAAGTAGACTCATAGAGCTTTCCAACGGTTCAAGAATCTCCTCAATCGGAGTTCGAACGAAGCCGGGGCGTGCCAACGAAGTTGGGTCAATAATTTGCCTGAACAAGAGGAGTCTGGATCGATCCAAAAGGGGTGTGGATCGATCCATATGGTCTGGATCGATCCAAGAAGTGGGTGGATCGATCCAAAATTGTCCGGGAGCAAACATAAGGTTTTGGATCGATCCGGACAACTTATGGATCAATCCAAAATGGTTCAAAACGTCAACAGAGCATTTTGGATTGATCCAACCTTAATTTTGGATCGATCCAACTGGGTTTTGGGTGGAAAATGCACAACATAGCTCCAAGTGATGGGGGCTTCAATCCAAGGCAAAAATGAGGTTCCAAAACACAACTAATCAAGAGGGAGGGACATATCAACAACCAATTCATGTATTTATCAACCAAAGATGCAAAACCCAAACTCAATCAAAGAAACCAAGCTCAATTCCATGGTGATAATAAGTTTAACAAAGATTTTAGGAACAAGAACACCAACAATAAAATCATTCAACCAATATACACTTAGAGGAGATAGAAAATTGTTCCCTACCTCAATGGTTTAGCTCCAAGGATGAGAGAGTGAAAGCCCTAGCTTGTTCTTGCAACTCCAAACAAAGTGAGACCTCACCAAGCAATTCCAAAGAAACCCGGACTCCAAATCGCGTGTAGATGACGAATATGAAGGTACATCTTGAAGTAATGAGGGTTGGAGGTGTGAATTTTGTAGAGAGATGGAGGAAATTTGGGAGAGGAGTAGAGAGAGGAAGTGTCGTTGGTTTGGGGGAGGAGAAGAGTGTATTTTGCTTGCTAAAAAAAAACAACCATACATATCTATGTGCACTCCCACAAATCACACTTACACCCCTCATGTTCATAATGCATCTCACAAAGACCCAAATGCAATACTAACTTCACATTGACCCTATATTACTCTATTTTCATTTCCTCACACTTCCCCAACATTAATTTTAGAAAAATTATATAAAATTACGAGTCCTTACACACCCAGTTGTTCCATGGGCCAAATGTGTTTGGTTTACTCATCATATTCCTAGGTGGGCCTTCATTGTTTGGCTGTTTTTTTGGAGC
Organism: Vaccinium myrtillus; assembly: GCA_016920895.1. NCBI lineage: Eukaryota > Viridiplantae > Streptophyta > Magnoliopsida > Ericales > Ericaceae > Vaccinium > Vaccinium myrtillus. The sequence goes on from CM029274.1 coordinate 28,514,086, forward strand.
ATATTATCTACTAAAGATAGGCTTTCCAGTTGGGGATTGGCAATAGACCGTGACTATTGTCTTAGGCAATCTGATGGTTAAGTAAGAATCCTTGAAGAGAGAAGTACCAACGAGCATAGTATGAGTTGAGTAAGAGTGAATTGTGTACCTTCTAGGGTTACTTCTATTCCTTTATATAGACTCTCCTGACTTGTGCTCCAAGCACAGGAGTAAATTAGTCATTTTGCTCGGATGACGTCATAGCACGTCACGAGCTAAATCTGTTATCATTGCATGGGAGTGCCTCAAATCATGGCTTGATGCGTGTCATAACGGCTCAGATAACGTCATGGTGACGTAGGGTAATCTGTTACGTGAACATGGCTCATCATGAGCCAGTCACGAGTGTTAACCGTCTCAGATGACATCATCCATGATGTCAGATACGAACTGCCTCCCGTAGTCCTCGCGAGTCACTTCGGGTTTACCTGGCTCGGGTGACTCGTCCGAATCAATGCCGTTTCGGTCGGGATGCCAGCTTGTGCCGATTCGTACCGTCTTGGAGGGGCCATATTTGGCTCGGATACCGACTCGGCCCATTTAGGCTCAGAAATGGATTTTGCTCTGTTTGGGACTTAGGCCTTTGGTCCAGGCCAACTGTGATCTACCTGACCGTAATATTTCAGCCCACTACACTAACCACGTGGCTCAAAAGCTTAACCTCAAGTTATATAGTAGCTGGAGGTGATATGTTTATATACCCCATCTACTTTTTGAAATTTCCCGATGTGGGACTTTAAGGCCATGTTTGGCTGGGGGATTAGCCCCAGGATTTGCCACTCCTTAGATATACAATCCCGGTCCCACCTCCTAATACGGTCTTTGGAAGCAAAAATTTCCAAGGTTGATTTGCAAATCCATGGCACTGTTGGTATTGCGAATCCACCCCCAGGTGGATTTTCCAAGCCGGGGTTTACCCCCGTCGTTAGCAAATCCGGGGGCAGCCGGACTTGGTTTTGCCAAAAATACCCCTCATTTGTACGTGTTAGGCCGTTAAAAAAAAAGGGAAAATAACCAAAACATGGTGGTTGGGGCAAATTATACCAAAAACATGGTCATGGTTTCCAAAAATCCCAATTCATGAGAAGGAAAATTTTAATTCCACATACATGGCAAATTATAGGTGAACTGCCGAAAATACCATCAATCTAATATTCCCTTTCCAACTCAAATCTAACCCTATTCCAGATTACTTCATCTTCCAAATCTCTCTATCTCTCTCTCTCTCTCTCACGCGACTAGATCGAGGAGGGCATAAACAACGGTGTGAATCAAAGCTACAACCGGTAGCGCACCAACAGTACCACTGCCGACCGCGGCGTTAGCTGGAAGCACTCGGTAGCCTCTTCTTCTTCTTCTCCCTTTTTTTTGAGACATTAAATTTATGTTCTTGAACTTTGAATTATTGCTTGATGTGGTTAACATGTTGAATTATATCTCTTTTAGATGCTGAGAATCTAGGGAAGATTTTTTCATTTACTGATGTTTGGTTTGATGGGTCAAGAAATTTGTATGATTGGAGGCAACTCATTATTCCAAAGAAAATACTACTAGTTTTGGATTAGGAAAACATCTTCCAATGCTTGTTTGTGGACATTCTTTATAGTTGACGAAATATGCCAAAAAGTTTGTTGGATACTTTTATGAAGCCTGAGGAGGATTCAAGACCTGCCCCATGGTGATGAATTCCATTTTTTACTTTTAGGTAATACTTCCTCTAGAGCCCAAAGATATTTCATGATCATTGTTAAACTTTTGTAGATGAGCCCAAAGATATTTTAGGATCATTGTTAAACTTTTGTAGATGCACACCAACTGTTTGATAATTGTTCTAGAAATTGTTAAAGTTGTTTTGGCTGTGGATTTAGTGTGTGGTTTAAGTTGTTATTGAACTTGTGTCTTGTGTAATAGTATCGGCATTTTATTGGCACCCTTTGTTGGTCGTTTCTGTATCCCCTTTTTTGGTCTCTCGCAATTTCATTCAGTTTTTTAGCTCTATGCTCTGGTCTTGTTATTAAGCAGTTGTACATAGATTGTTGTGTTGATTATGTAAAGGCAAGAGTCGGTTTAGAATCTAAGTGCTTGTTTGTTGATCGCAGAGAGAGTGCTGAGGATTCATGGTAGTCATGATAGCTCCTTGTTCTATTCTGATGGTGATGTTGTGGGCCTTGTGGCGTCTCAAATTTGCAGGAACCGGTTCCACATGTCACTTCCCAGCCTTCCCCAAGCCACATTCTTGAATGGCGTAAGTTGCCTTCTCTCTCTCTCTCACACACACACACACACACACACACACACACACGCGCTCACTCTTTTTGTTTGTTAGCAGTTAGCCTACATTTAGGTTGACGGAAAATATGCTTGATATGAGATAATTGGATGCGATGGCCAATACCAATTCTGTGGTCGCCCTTCCCTCTTTGCTTGACTTCATTTTTTGTGCTTTTTAGGTCTTTTCTAAATATTGGTGATATATTTTTGTCGAGTTTGGGCTTTTCAAGTTACCATTGGCACTACAAAGAATGAGGAAAATTAGCAGATTATATCCATTCACTGTTGAGAGCCTTTGGTGGCTAATTACTTCATTTGTCATTGCTCGTACTTAAATTTGTCAATATTTCCTGATCAGGTAAGGACATGACTGGTGATGCTAAGGAGACGACGGAAAGCACAATGTCATAGGGGAGAGATAAAGCAAAAAAAAGGACTTTGGAGAGATCCGGTGATGCCCAATATTCAACAAGCGAAACAACTTTCCATGGAAGCTGCTTCGTTATTAGACTAGATTAGACGTCGGGCTACCAATGAATCCAGTTCTGTATGATTTTCATTTTTAATTTTAGGGCTTATGACTTTTTTCGTTGTTTTGTGGTGAAATTGGTAGGAAAAACCATTGTTTTGAGAAATGGTGCAAGTCTGCTATTCATACAGTGCAATATTAAAAATCCAAAAAAAAAAAAAAATTTCGGTGACCATACCCATGTTAGGCAAGTTGTTTTAAGAAATGGTGCAATTATATCAAAATATCTGGAAAAATAAAAGTTTCATTTCACGATACCCATGTTAACATGGATGCAAGAAATGTGAGATCGTTTGGTGTATCTTATGTGAGATAGAGTGCAAGTAAACCTCATACAATGAACAACCATGTTTGATGGAAAGAGCAAGGTTTGACTTGACACACCCTGCAAGGACAAGTTGGACTAACATGGATGCAAATATTTTGAGAGAGAGTGCAATTTTTTTGGAGTAATGGTGCAATGATATCGAACATAGAGTGCAACATGAAAAATCTCTGGGAAAAAAAGTTTGATTTGACCATACCCTGCAAGGCATGTTGGCCTAACATGGGTGCAAATATTTTGAGAGAGTGCATTTTTTTGGAGTAATGGTGCAAGTATATTGAAGATAGAGTGCAATGCACAAAATCTTTGTCAAAAAGTTCAATTTGACCATACTCTAAAATGCAAGTTGGCTTAACATGGATGCAAACATTTTGAGATAGAGTGCAAGTTTTTGGAGTAGTAGTGCAAGTATATTAAAGATAGAGTGCAATACACAAAATCTTTGGATGGCTAGTTGTCTATAGTGGTATTCCAAGTAGCACTCTTGTCACACCCAAAATCTCTCTAAAAAAGTTTGATTTGACCATACCCTACAAGGCAGGTTGGCCCAACATGGATGCAAATATTTTGAGACAGAGTGCATGTTTTTGGAGTAATGGTGCAAGTATATCAAATATAGAGTGCAACACGCAAAATCTCTCTAAAAATGTTTGATTTGACCATATCCTATAAGGCAGGTTGGCCTAACATGGATGCAAATATTTTGAGATAGAGTGCATGTTTTTGGAGTAATGGTGCAAGTATATCGAATATAGAGTGCAACACGCAAAATCTTTCTAAAAAAGTTTGATTTGACCATATCCTATTAGGCAGGTTGGCCTAACATGGATGCAAATATTTTGAGACAGAGTGCATGTTTTTTGAGTAATGGTGCCAGTACATCAAACATAGAGTGCAACATGCAAAAGTTACGTACTCCAAAGAATTATAGTACAGTACTCCAGTGTTATAGATTTAGTATTAATTATCCACAAATGTTACGATAATGAAATTAATTGAAGAAAACTTGTGCTTGCTTTCCCTTTATCGTTTACTAATTTTATTTTTGCTTCTTTCCAGTTAGTTCAGTGATATATATGATGAGGAGCATTTCAGGACTGTGTGCAAGTGGTACATGAGCTACCTCTAGAGTTGATGGAATTATACTGTTTCAATATCAGCAATACACCAAATTTTCCAGTACAAGCTTGGGCTATAGCAAACCCAGGCAACCTCGATCCCCACCACCATCGCTATAGCAAACCCAGGCGACCTCGATCTCCACCATCGCAACCGCCGCCCTCATTTGGAGCAGTGGGAGCAGAATACCTTCTACTAATGTGGGAGAGAGTGCCATTTTTCTGACTAATGGTGCAAGTATATCGAATATAGAGTGCAATGTTCTGGAGTAATGGTGCAATTATATGGAATATAGAGTGCAATAAGTAAAATCTCTGGAAAAAAAAAAGTTTGATTTTACCATAATCTGTCAAGGAAAGTTTGCGTAACATGGATGCAAACATTTTGAGAGAGAGTGCCATTTTTTCGACTAATGGTGCAAGTATATCGAAGATAGAGTGCACTACGCAAAATCTCTCTAAAAAAGTTTGATTTAACTTGAAGAGTGCCAAGTTAATTCACTCAAGGTGCAACATTGTTTCATAAAAAGCGCAATGGTTATTTTTCCTAACATAAAAAGTTGTGTTGCAATATATAAAATCTCTGGATTAGGTGCAATGATTCATATTATACGGTGCAATGATTCTTGCTATTAGGTGCAATTTTTTTTATTGACGGTGCAACTGTTAAATTAGCATGAGTGCTAGGGTGCAACATTATTTCATTTGAGGAGCAATGGTTTTTCATTATTCATTAAAGGACAGTAAATCCAACGAAAATGGTGATAATTTAAAAGGTAACGATTTGGTTTTGGGATGCTTGCTCCATGTATGAAAACTTGTTGCACCTTGCAACTACATGAGTTGCTCTCTGTTTTCCCAAACTAGCACCATAATGGTTTCGAATTATATCACACTGCCAACGCAAGGTGGCCTAACTTGCATGCAATGTTCATATTATATAAATGTACATCATCAAGTGCAAAATGCACATTACCACTAATTCAATTCAGTATTCATTCAAAAAGAGAAAATTGTTACAAGACAACAAAAGAGAAAGGAATGACTTGTTCAGTGGAGTAGTAGCTTCACAAATAACTTCAAAAGGAAGTGCATAAGCATGTATATATCTTCCCACTTCTGCCCCCGTATCATATGTGATGGCGACTTGAACAAATCAAACATTATCCAATCACTGCAATGTTGGATCTTGATCAAGGGAAATCCGTAGAGCCCAAAACAAGTACCATCTCTGCCTAGAAGAAGGAGCTATTTTCCGTTGCTGTGACACAATGCTGGTTTTTCCCTTGCCAAGGCCTAGTACTCTATCCAAGGGTTGATCAAAACTCCCTGGGGTCTGATTATATCCACATCTGCATAAAAAAAAAAATAAAGGATAGAGTGTAAAAATGTGTCATAAAAATGATTGAGAAATGAAAGTAGAGTCAAGTAGTATACCATGTGTCATAAAAATGTTATCAAAGAGCCAAATGGAGATGCTCTAATTAGGCAATCCTGCTACACCTTTAAATCCCTTCTAAAGTAGAACTAAAAGAACTACTCCAGGATCGCAAAGGTTGAGCATCTAACATAATCACTATTAACAATTCAAAATGAATCCTCAAATAAGACCTCAACCTATTTGGACTAATAAGACACTTAACAAGGTAAATGGAAATGAATGAACAACAACCTAAGCAGCATGAAACTTCAACAAAAATGATAAGAGTGCCAAGAATAAGAATACCAAGCAAAGGCTGGCGAAACTATGAAAAGACTTAATTTCCTAAAACTACCAATTATTGCCCAATTAAAAGAACACAAAGTTAGCAAATCAAGAATGTTCATTTTGACTAATAATCGCTTGTAACTCGAGATTCCCAGGGTTTTGCCCTGCACACATAGCAGAAAATTGGCTAAACTATTCTGAGCCATGAATGTACTAGACTACACAGTTGAGCAACAACCAACTGTAAAACCCTCTTGTTTTCTTTTATTTTCGTTCTTGATTATTCTTCGCTCCTCGCACAGTTGGGCAACCACATAACACCCTCTTGTTTTCTTTTATTTCTGTACTTGATTTTTCTTCGCTGCTAGTAGGTTTGTTGGCTTGGGCGATTTCTTTTAAGTGCAGAAAGAATGCACAATTCAAGAATCTAGTTCTTCATTTCTAAAATCCTTTCTGTAGTCGTAGGACTACCCCATGCAACTATAAAACAGAGATAGTAGAACTCTAACCATACAATTGATTTTCGCAACTCAATTTAACTACTAGTCTCCAGTAAAAAAAAATATTCTCAAGATTTTAGTTCATCTCAATTCACGTAATTCTATTTGAGCAACCAAAGAGAGATACTCCTAGCAGAAACCCTAACACAAAGCGTTGATTAGAAAGCAAGTAAAGAAAATCTCCAATAAATTGCAGTGAGAAAGCAAAAGGCAAGGATCTAAGAACCTCCATTCTGATCAGTTTCGCTGAACTCCTTCACGAGAGCTCAATCGATCATATCAGCGAAGGTGCCTTCTTTAGGGCCAGACTTAGAGGCATTACTATAAGCAGTCGATCCATCGATGGTGGAATTGGAAGCATCGTCGGACCGATCTGAAGCGGCGGCGGTGGCGGCAAGGGAGGGGGAAGGGAGCGAGGCTAGAGAGAGAAACAGGCGGCGCCGGTGTCGTTCTCTTTACCTTCTTCCTCTTCTGTTCGTCGTCTGTTGTTGTGAGAGAGTAAGAGAGGAATGGAAAGGCTGAGGGTATTTTGGAACATTCAGGTAAGGCTTACCACTTATGTGGAATTAATTTTTTCCTTGTCATGAATTTGGGTATTTCAAATAACCTTTCCATGTTTTGGGCATTATTACTTTTAAAAACCATTTATTGGTCATTCTCCCTTAAAAAAAAACACCTCTATTGATACCCGATTGAGCTGATTTTTTAAATGGACGTTCAAAATATTAAATAAATACAATCGAATAAAAATCAACTCAATCGGATACCAAAAACCGGTAGAAGTATTTTGTGAGTTTGTTAATAGTACCCACACTTGTAATTGTCAAGCTATTAAAAAACAATCCTATTGATGGACACTCCTATTGATGGCCAATTGAACTTGAACTGATTTTTTACATGGACATTCAAAATATTAAATAAACACACTTGAATAAAAATCAGCTCAATCGTATACCGAAAACCGGTACAAGTATTTTGTGAGTTTGTTAGTTATAGGGGTGTATTCTTAAAAAGATAAACAAACATTATATAACTTTTGAAATAAATTGAAAATATTACTAGCTTACTGTTTTTTCTTATTTTTATCTTTTTTGAACTTTTTTTGGTTTTGTGTTTAATTTTTTTATTAAAATTTCGTAAATATATTACTAATGTTTTATCAATTTTTTTCCGGAAATATTATTTTTTAACATCTAATATAGTTTAAATATATTTATGTAGTTATTGTGTATTTATTCTAATTATTATGTATTTATTCTAATTATAATAAAATTAATAAACTAGGGGCAATTTGGTCATTTTCCCTCTTATCCTATCATATCCACCCTCTAGGGATGGCAGTTCTGGTTGATCCGATCTGAAACGATCCATCCCCGCTCCGTTCGGGTTGGAGTTTTGAGGATTTTTTCGAGGATCGGGTCGGATTTGGAGGAAAAAATAAAAATAAAATCGGGGATCGGGTTGGTGGTGGTTCTACATACCCCCGATCCGTTCCCCGACCCGTCCCCGACCCGTTTTTTTTATTACTTATCTAATATGTTATTCACATTTAGACCCCTTGAATTATTGTTAATTGGTAGGGTTTCCTCAATATTTATACTATTAGTTTGTACATTATACATAAATACACTTCATTCTTCACATTCTCAAACACAATCAAACATAATTTAGTTGGTAATTCCAGCATTCAAGGTTGGAATCCTCGACTGTAATTTTATTTGCGTGGTTGGGATTTTTGTGGGAAATTACAAATTGTTGCCATGTTTTTTCATTATTTAGTGGTTTAGATAACAAATATGTTGGTAAAGTCTAATGGTTATTTTTCTATATTTTTTTATTTTTTATTAGTTTGGTAACTTTCGGATCGGGGCGTGGATCCCCGATACCCGTTAAGAGTGGGGATGGAGGGTGGAGATGATTCTCCGTTTGGGGATCGGGATAGGGACGGAGGTAGATATGAGGTTCGGAGATTGGAGGCGAGGATAGCCAAATCCGTCCCCGATCCTCCCCATTGCCATCCCTACCACCCTCCAAACCCCCTTCTCAAAAAATCATCAAAACACCTCATTACAAATCCACCATTTTTAGGAGGTGGGCCCTCCCTCATTACAAATCTACCCAAAATCAAATCCACCAGCCAAACCCCCATAATAGGCAAGGTGGGCTCTTAGCCTCTAACACATAACCTCTACGTTGATTGGAGTCTAGAATCCACCATAGGACTTCAGTTAAGATTGATGAAGATGATTTCAGCATTGGACTTTTTGTGACGCTGGGTGGCTTGCATGAATCTTACGTCTTGCCGTGGGATTTGATTCAAAATTCAATGAATGGACTTTTCCAAAATCTAAGCTACACAAGTCAATGAAGAGGACCAAGTCTCAATTACGTTTATCAAATTGCCAAACTATCCACAGGCGACTTCAGGACCTAACCGAGCGATCTTTTGTTTTCTTCAAATATGCAATTGTTTTAGTTGTGTGACTTTTGGTGCTAGTTATCCAATCATATGTGAATTGATGTTTGCCTGATTGGTATTCTGCTTGAGATTTGCTACAGTACACACCTTTTAAAAATTACTCAATATGAGATTTTGTGACTCAAAATATGAGATTTTGTGGCTCTAAATATGAAATGCGTTTGGTATGCACACTCATACGGATGTCCACAAAATCTCATATATGTCCACAAAATCTCATATTTGGAGCCACACAATCTCATATTTGGACCTATTCAGATTGCTACTACAGTACTGCTACTGTGCACACAATCTCATATTTGAGCCACAAAATCTCATATTTAGAGCCACAAAATCTCATATTTTGAGTCACAAAATCTCATATTTGAGGCACAAAATCTCATATTTAGAGCCACAAAATCTCATATAGTCAATGGTCAAAGGTGACACACGTCATACGTGGCACAATCTCGGCCGTCCATCCGTATGGGGTGTGTACCGTATGCCATCTCATATTTGGAGCCACAAAATCTCATATTTGTGGTGCCACAAAATCTCATATAATCTCGTATTTGGTGGCACAAAATCTCATATTTGAGCCACAAAATCTCATATGGGGGGTGTTTACCGTAGCATTTCTCATTGTGCTTTTATTATTGGTTTCGAGAATACAAATAATTTGTGTAGGATTCAGGTTGCTCATCCGAACCACAGGCTTTACTATATATTTACTTTCCATGCAAAAATAAAATGACCTCCATCCTCCTCGTGGGCATGAGAATGCTGAATACATGCTTGAAAAACATATTTCACAGCCCTTCCAATAGAGTAGGTTGTTTCAATGTAGGTTGTTTTCCATCTTCTTTTTCTGGAAGGACTCTTGTTCCACTAATTCTTTTCGGTATTGTAGTTTTATCTTAGTTTCAAATCCTAATGACTCTCCTTTCTCTGTTGCATATAAATGTCATAACTTTTCTATTTTACTCCTGAACATCTAGTGGTTGCCTAATTAAGAATAGTCGGTGTAAGGCATTCCACTTAGAGAACATACAGGAAATCTGCTGTAAAATGCTGAATACAGACGTACTTTAATTTAGAATGTATTCTAGGCGAACATTGTTTTTCAGTTATTATCTTCCTGCAATATAGACCTACAAAACTCTCCTTCCAGATGCTGACATAGGAGAGAAAGGGAAAGTGGGCAGCTTAACTAACTGGCAATATTCCAGTTTCTCCCTTTCTAGATAAATAGTTTTTGCTTCCACTTCTTTAAATTTCAGTTCCTTCCACCCTGTGAATACTCCCTGGTGTTCGTGGTCCTCCTATGTTATTATTATTTTTTATTTTTATGTTTTTGGAGTATACACTAGGTAATTCTTTTACTCAATTCCTGTGTCAATGGCAACATCTCCAACTCACATATTTTCTTTGTTCTGTTTCTCGACTTCTGTACGACTGATACACTAGATTAAAATGCTGCTCAGTTATCTGCAGCATAAAGATATGGTTATTGTGTGGTTTTTGTCCTTGTTACTAGAGGATGCTGGGAGGGTTATTTTTATACAGACGTGACCCTTGAATTGTAAATGTAAAGTGGATGATCCCAGCTGTTATTAGCAAGAATCGCAACACACTCGTTGCAAATTACTATGTGGGTAGCATCAGTAATTATGATTTTATTTTTGAGTTTGAGTTTGAGTTTGGTACAATAATACATAAAAATGGCAAGCAACCTTAGAAACCTTTCCCCACAAAATCTGCTCACTCTTCCAGAGGTGGTGCCAAATGTTAATCTGATTGGCATTGGATCTTGGAGTCTTCATTCGCAACAAAGCATGTTCACCTGTGAGCAAGGAAACTATTATGATATCTCAATTGAATAATGGAATTATCGAACAATATTCCTGGTAATCAATGGTTTGTGTTTTCCGCTGAATCTCTAGTGAGGAGTAGAGTACATTAAGACAATATACCAAATAAATGGCTCAGGTAGTGTGAACTGTGCAATACAAACATTATAATCCTCATTTTCAGAGAAAATATCTATTAGAAGGGCCCTACGTGAAGTGATACTTTAGTGCCATTGCTATCTTTAGTTGTTGGAAAAAATAATTTGGATCGAAGACTGCATGGGACTCTTTTCGTTAGTGAATTACTTTTCAAGGGTATTAAGACTCGAGAGAAATAGAGAACTTTACCCTGAACTTGTTGCTCTTGGTGGCCCCTCATGACTTTGTTGCTGAGGTTGGCTAAGCTGGAGATGGATGGGCACATTTGAGTCCTCTGTAATGCTGAAACCATAAGGATTTTGTGTGTTTGCAGAAATTGCTATCAAATTGCTTGCTCCATAAATCTGCCCCAAGAAGCCTTTCTTTATTCAGGAACAAAGTTTACATGCTGTGCATGCACTGGTATGAGTTTAGTCAAGTAATGTAGAATATCGGGCTTGTAGATTAACCAAGTACCTTCTTATACAATTCCATGTTTTCTTGACGAATGAGGTTTACCTTCTTGTAAAGTTCAGCATTTTCTTGATTTATAAGGTGTCCCTGTAATGTATCAGACGAAGATTAGCTTATACAACTCACACTATCCTTGAACAAGAACGGTTGCATAACAGATATCAGTTGGAGGGACCTTTCGGTTTAGCTCTTGTATCTCATCAGTTAGAATCTTGTCCTGTTGAAGTTAGAAAACCAAAAATAAGTATTAAGGCCATTAAAAAATGGTCACTAGATTGAATACAGGATTTCTGACCTTTTTCGTGCGGACACCTCGCAAACTCATCTCCAGTTGGCTCTCTAGATTTTCTAAATCTTTGACAGTCAAACCATAAAGCTCTTCTCCCATCAGTTGGCTGTTTCACCAAAATGACAATCTTTTTTTTTACTATCAGGCCACATCTATAACCCAGTACATGAGAAGTCTCAGGTGTCTTGAGAGATACGGAAGCATTTTTTCATCATTCATCTAGAGAAGTCTGGGAATCTTCGAGCTCTTTTCTTTTGGTTTATCATATTGGTTGTTAATCATACTTTTGTTTTCCAGTTTAAGAGGAAATTATTCCATAAGATAGGTACAAAAGACTAGCTATTCAAAGTGCCATAAATAATGAAGACAATGTTTAGGGAAAAACCTTAGAAAAACTGTGGGCAGAATTATGATTATATCCTGAGAAGCATGGACATGTTTACCGGCTTTAGGTACGAGTGTCTAACACGTGTTGGACATGGTCACGACGCAGCATGCTCTGGACAAGAGCCAAATATGCTCAAGTACGTGTCCAATTTTTTCCTTTTAATCGGAAAAGTTTGGGATGCGCTTAGGATGTGTTGGGGACGCATCAGGATCTTATAATGTTATTTTGAAAAGTTGGGCCAAGGTCAAAATTGACGTTGGTTAACTAATGACAACTTATTTAGTGACTCCTATATTTTCATGATGTTAACAATATTTGTGTTTTTAATCGTAATTAATATGAATCTAAAATATAGTTGAAGTCAACTGCTCCCAATGTGTTGGTGTCTTAATATTTAGGAAAAAATGTGTTCGCGTAACCGTGTCGTGTCAGTGTTTTTGTGTTCGTGCCTCTGAGATTATAGCAAAAAATATAGTTGCTGCATCTTGAATTACTGAAAGTTTGTTAGATGATCTTGTTAGCTAGTCACAGCCAAAGCTTTTATGTTTGTTCGTAGGAATGTATGGCGTAAGTTACATAACAGGAGCTGAAGTGGTGCTATTGCTAGCTGATGAGGACATGGAAAATGTGGAAAACAAAAGAGGTTGATTAGCTTGCACAGTATTGTAAGAAGTTGTTGCGACAATGAAAGGCTCTTTGTCTCATCAGATGTAAAAAAGGTTCGAGTATTTGAGCTTATCTACATAGTTACCTTGAAGTCTAACTTGCATAGTGCTTAACTACTTATACTTTCCATTTTTGGTTAAAAGGCGCTTTAAAGTTTAAACTAGAGTAGATCAGTAAGGTGTTTGATAGTGTATGTTGGCATTGTTGAATAAATGGGTGCAAAAAAAAAAAATTGTGTCCTGCTGTTATTTTCTTAGCGATAGAAGTATGGTGTCACTAATCTTAAGTTGAAAAAAAACAATGCAAAAAATACGAACAGTTCTTTGAAAGAATCAGCATGACCTTTTTTCATGTCCTTTCACTTTGAACCTGTCGTAATACTTATGATGTAACCAAATCACTGTTTTCTGACTTGAAGTCTCTTGAGATATTAAGATTTGTTTGTTGTCCTATTTGTTTCCCGCTTTGTTTTGTACATTTTGTTGTGCCAAAACTTTTCATTGGTTCCACTGAATCGTATTTAACATTCAATAACCATTGGACCATTCCTTTGTAAGCTAAGGGTTACTGGTGATCAAGTATGTTACCGAAAGAAAGCTGAATTGAGGAAGCAAGTAAGGCTATTAGATAAACCTGTCTACAGTAGTAATGCCATTAGCTAAATGGACCCATCAATGTGTTGACTAGTTGGACCACCTTAATCACTGTGCAAAGGTTGCAGTTATTTTCTGTTTGTTTAAGTACTTTATCAATGAAACTGAGAGTCTGCTGCAGTTGTTTTTTCTTCATTATCTTCTGTGATAATTGTCTCAGATGACGGAGATAGATAGTAGAGAGAGAAATTATAAAGTCGTACTATCGTCCTGTCCAACTCTTCTATTGAAGTAGTGCTATTTGCAGTTTACTTGTCATCTAAAAGACTAAAATCAAGTATTTCCCAGCTAAAGGTGAAGGATTTACCGATGATTTTTCTTGCAAGTTGTGTAACTGTTGCCTCAAGATTGCTGCTTCCCTTTGCCAAAACTAGCACATATGGTGGCACATATTAAGTAAAAGTACATACAAAATAATTAGATACTCTACAGCACCATATGACTTCTATTAAAGTGTTTAGAATTTCGCTATATGCATGTAACACGATACTGAAATGGAGAAAAAGAGTAAGATGGTAGGACGGAATATGCTTATGGAAGAAATAAGCCAAGTGAGTAGAGCAATGCACTCTCAAGTGTAATTAGACTTTTAAATTAATAGGTTTAGAATCCTTCTGTTACTTGGTTCACTGAAATCAATAAAAAAATTGGCAATTCGTTTTCTTTTGAAATCATGTTTGAGGATCCAAATTTGATGAATTTGGGGGGATTGAGGATTGGAAAGAATTTTGTGGCTTAGTTCAGTGATGCACCTTACCCTGTCAAAATCTGGACCAATAGTTTTTCTTTTATTTCGTGATTTAATCCAACAATACTTCTACCATTGTGAGGAATACTGGACCTTCAATCGCTTGCGGGATACTACCCACTCAATCTAAACTGACCTTACTTACATTGATTGACATACAATTTTCTTTACCTCTTTATGATCTTTTTAGTATAATTGAAAGTACAGAGTTTTCCCTGTAAGGGTTTAGTAGCATCCATCTTGATGCTCATTCCGTCGAGATAAGATTGTAGCTCTGTTGCGCTTTTTCGAGTAGTTTTTCTTGCTTCAACTACATTACAAGTCCTCTACAGATTTCAATTCATCCCTTCTGCTTGAACTTTGATTTACTGCTCTTTTCTCCAATCAATTAATTCATAAATCAAGTGTGGCAATGCTTCGTCAAAAAGGAAGTGGTTTCAACAACATATGCATATGTATAGATTTAGTTGCATGTATATTAAGCTATGCTTACCAACACTCCTGTGACCTGTCATGTGCGATTCTCATACGTGGAGAATTGACCAGATGAATACACGAACTAAATCAAACAAATTTGAAATGGATGCACCATACACATAGGATCCACAAGTTGCTGATATAGTTATGTGTTTCATCTTGAGAAGTAATCTTGCAGGCACATCCAAAACTGTAGTAGGGTGTTTATTTATTCTAGGAATACGATTCGGTCAAGAAAAACTATCTATCTTTTAATGGAACTATGTCAGCAATTTTGTAGTCATTCATATGCTTTGTGCAACATGAACTGTGCAGATTGTCCATATACGGTACTTGCAGTTGCGAACAATTAGGTGTTAACTTATTTGAGGCGACATATGGAGGTACAGAATTATATTGACTAGACTCGTGCATAATTAGCTTAGATATGGTCAAGATACCATGTTGAATGCTTAAATCTTTAGATGTTAATGAGTAGGTTATGGAGTTTCGATTCCTTGAACAGAACCTTCAATCTACTATCATGTCTCTATACTCATTGTGTTATTGAATTGGATTACTGTGAAACTTGAAGTTTTCCAACATAAACTTGTCAAATGTAATCCTTATCTCATAATCTTATGATCATTCTTGAGCTCTGCAACTTTCCACTTGCATCTTAAAGTGAGATGCAACAAGAAGTGTGAGCTAATTGTCATAACATAGCTCTCCCGAATGTTTGGATAATGGGAATTATGCAAAGCTAGGACATGACCAAGAGTTTCGAGGACATCCAACACTTATGTTGACATACTTCCATTAAAAGATAATTCATTTCTCTTGGCCAAGCAGGATTTTCGAACAGTGTGATTCCCACTTCTTTGTGTGTTATGGTTGGGTTTGTGGGACAAAGGTGAACCAAAAACAGAAAGGTTTTACCCAAAGGCTATCGCATTGGTTTTGGACCTACCCTCTTCGAGTTGTATCCTTAATGTGGATTCTTCACTTGTGTAGCTATTGGAATTCATTTCAGATGGTCACGGTGTCTAATATCCTTTGGAACTACAGATAAAGGTGTTACTCTGATATTTTATATGCGTTACTATAATAATGTAAAGTTTTACATATTTCTTTGTGGTGGCACTAGGCATGTACGTATCTCTAATAGTACTAAATTTTTAGCACTGATGCTTTAAAAACCAAAGATAATTTTATTTTTCGCAAATACAGCATTAATATCTCCTCTGGAGGAGTAGGATAGGGGATAAAGTGGTTAAAGAAAGTGTACCTTGACTTCTGATTGATTATGTAGTTGATGATGTTCCTCTTTGGACTTGTTGTATCTTTCAATTACTGACTTCATGCTGACAAGTGTAAACACAAGAACACGATTAGATTCTTTCCAGTAATTCTATGGTCTCTAATACACAAGCAACGGCATAATGCTGAGCAAGGAGCATGTATTAAGATTAAGGGTGTGACACCACAAAGTAAACACTTTTTTAACTGTTTAAGGTACTTTATCTTGAAATCTCTGCATTTTGTGATAAAGAAGGTGCAAACGTAATGTTTTCGCCTTTCCCATCTCTCTCCCATGTACGGAACTGAGTTTTGTGTGCCCGTATCAGGTTATGCTTCAGAAAGAGTCAGAAATGCGGAAACGACACGTAAAAGGAGGAATATTGCTGGACAAGCGAACAAGAGGCATATATATACAGAGTGGAACAGCAAGTAGCTCCATAAATCAAGGTAGATTTTCTGCCTTTCTGGAGTAGTAGTTGTTTCTCTTGAGGTTTTGTAGTACATGAAATGGATCAGATTTTGGTTCAAACCAGTATACTTGAACAGTTGAACCCCAAATGTGGTTTTTTGGAAGTCATTTTCTGCTGTCAATTGTGTTCCATAATCCATATTGAATATTCCTTATCAAAGGACAACATCAATTTACGTGTAAATAACTGTTTTTCTTTCGCGCCTCCTACATACCTACATGTTTTCCAAAAATAATGGTATTCGGTATTCAACACTCGGAAGCTAATGAAGCTAGCTTAGTTGACCAGAGCCCGGACAACTTAATGTCCCTTTGAAGGGCTTTCTGCCATTATGAAGTCCTAGCTTTTAGCCATGTGCAGCGCATTGTGATTTTTGGGTTATTAGGGGGGTAGCAAAAGAATACATATGTTCTCTTAGATATGTAGTGTCATGGGAGTGAGAACAATAATAGCACACGCCCCAAGAGATAGTCCAGTTGATTAGTGGATACCACACACTATTGATTCGGATTCGATTCTTGGAGCTAGGCCACAAGAAAGTAATTCTAAAACCTCTAGTCCCGAAGTAGATAGCCTGCCTTTGACCGAACTAAGGAGGGTATTAGTCAAGGAGTGCGTAAGCTGGACCAGATACCCTAATCGCCGAAAGAAAAAAACAATAATACCTCTTTCTGTATATTATATTGAACTATGTATGTCATGTGAAATAATATATAAATATTGTATTGGATTTCGATAGATAGTTTGCACTCGGTGGGATTATATATTCGATGGATATATAATTTTGTCTGTAGAATCGTAACCAAACTACAATTTCTTGTAACTTGATATTTGTAGATAACATGTTGAAAGAGAAAAAATTACTCATGTTCGTACATGCAAACTCATGTTAGAGTGTCCTAAGCAAAAATTAGAAATATTTTCTTGCTTTCTTTCGCTAAGGAGATTCCAGTTAAAGGGAAAGTCTATTAACACAACACTTTACACAACAATATACACAACATGTCTTTGTGGCACTGTATCATTGGGTAATGTATAATGGCATCCATCCATTGCCCAATGATATAGTGTCACCTAAGAATGTTGTGTAGTGCAAATTAAGTGTACTCTGTACTATTGCCACCATCCATTGCCCAATAATACGGCGCCATCTAAAAGTGTTGTGCAAAGTGTTGTGGCATACCCCTTCAGTTAAAAAAATGTTTTCGTAAGGCTAACTCTATTTTAGGTAACACTGTGTTCTATTGAGAAGTCTACATAGATGATTCTCGGTATAATACCATATAAGCTACAGCTAATAATTTGGGGTTACCCATTTTGGGACATGTTGGTAGGCTCCAACAAGTTACTAGCAAGACATCTACATGAGACGTTACTCAAAAGTTATGTTGACCTCTTCTTATTGAATAAAGGTAGTATATGGTATGTGTTTAGTCCGTTTATTGATATTGAAAAAAGGTGTCATTGTGAGAATGCTATCTATATTGATATTAATATTATTGTGATTATGATTGTCGTTGATGTTATTGTTAAGGATTACAATGACACATGGAAGTTAAAGAGAAGTTATTTGGACAAGTGAAAGCACATGGATTGATGAAAATGAAAAGTAATTAAGAAAGTTATTTCCTACACATTTTTGTTTTCTATGAAAAAACTCTATATGCTTCATTGTAAAGTCGATCTCTTCAACAAATCAAACAAATTGTCGTTTTCTTTTAACCTAGGAACATGGTAGAATATTCAACCCAACTATTGGGTTATATTTAGGGGTAGAAGGAGTAGAACTTAGAATCCTATGTATCGATTTTATTCTTGAAGATTGGTGTCCTGCTTTGTGCCATCGATTTTTATTTTATGTATCGAAGATTAATGGAGGTATCTTTTTGTTAGTTTTCAACTATTGTTCTTGCTATCAATTTCACATTTGATTCGATTGCCACTTCACATCCGACGAAGTCCTAAAATACGGCAAAGAACCATGGATCCACCTTTGTAAGACAAGCCGAATTGTCCTCCTTTATTTTGTTGTTGCTTTTGCTTGTATTCTCCATCAATCCTCCCCGGAAGAGAAAACTATTGGTAAACCATACGGCAAGTTTATTTTTTCTGTTTTCAGCTTGCTCGAGCTAAAACTTGTTCAATGAGAATTCAATGGCGAAGATTCTAATGCTAATTGCTATGGCCTGAGTCTGAGTGTTGTTTTTTTAAGGGAAACTATCAAACTACAATGGTGAATAAGGAATAATTTTTGTTATCGGCAAAAGAAAATTTATTAATCTTTGAAAAGGAAAATAAAGATTAAAAGGACCGACAGACAGCAAAAAGTCGTCCTAGATCCAGAGACAAGGAAGGGAAGAAACCAACTGGAGTAACAAGAGCCGAAGAAAAGAAAAACACCCTAACCCAAAATACCCAAACACCTCCAAGCCATGAACCCCAACAAAAAACCACCAGCTGCCAAAAGCAAACGGGCTCAACCGAAGCAAGATACAAAAATACAAGCAGCACCCACGCTCCTGCTATGCAAAAACCACAAACCCCAAATCCGAACACAAACCCGCAAACAGCCTTGCTACATTTCCTGCTAAGTTTCAATGTATTTGTTTGTATGCATATAGAATGTCTGGATGTATATATTCAATTTTACGTGGTAACTTAAACTAGGGTGAGCATTGTGTCGTCTCGTGTTAATTGGATTCATGTCAATATATCTATTAACTAAACATTTAATTGCATAATTGTGTCAAGTTCAGGTTGTACCTATTAATCCAAACGTGGATGCGACTCACTCCACATCAATCGTTTCAAGATCAGGTTGAACCTATTAATCCAAACGTGGAAGCGACTCACTCAACATCATCCTCTTCTGCTTGGAAAGAATTCACTCTCTAGTTAGAGTCGTCAGAAGCCCGTTTTCAATCGACCGTGTAATTTCTAGGCCTTTTCGGCTTTGCTTCTAGCCGAGTCTGATTTCCAATACATGACACGCAAATCCCTCAAAGGAAGAGCTGTGACAGAATTCTTGGCAGAGTGCCCAATTGGTGAAAAGTCATAGAAATTGTACGGTTGGTTAGAAATAGGCTTCTGATGACTCTAATTCGAGATCTAATTCTTTTAATTTAAACTAATTTTTTGCTTAAAAAAACTGCGAAAATTATATAACAACGCTATAAATTAATGAACAACTTGTTTAATCCATAAAAAATCTTAGATTTCATCAAACCTCTTCCTCATATGATAAAATCAAGTGTTAATTTTATCAAATCTTGGTTTTATCCTGATTTTATCGTTTGGGAAACAAGGCCTATTGCTGGGGTTTGAAAAACAAGGCCTAAATCAGTAAATCATGGCTTATAGTTGGTGTCACAACATCGTGTCATTTTATTTTCAGGTTGACAAAAAAAAAAAAATGGGGGTTATGCATGCCTTTATCAAGTTACGCGAGTTATACGCTTATTCGTCTTGTTTACTTTCGTGTTGTTAGGTAGATTCATATTCTGTTTATGCAAAAAAATGATGGACACAAACCTTCTAACTTTTTGATGGGTACAAAAACTTGTACTAACATTGATATAAAGAATTCAAGATTTGATGTTCTTAGTTTTCTATGGAAGTATTGTGAATTTCTATTTAATTCAAGAAATGCACACACACATCCCAATATGGAACTTGTAGTGTACTATTTCACAACATAACATATGTTTGACCCCAACTTGGGATGTGTGTGTGCAATTGTCTTTTTTCTGGACAGACGAAAACCTAGTTTAAATTACATTTCTACAATACCAGGAAAGAGGAAAACCTAGTTTATTTACACATATATTTGATCCAACACGGTCACACCAGAAATTGATGGAATATCCCTACCATTACAATGCTTAGTCTCCTATGTCATGAAAAATACGAAAAGTGGCCTTAATAACATCTAACCAATCTCACGATTATGCCCTTTAATTATCCAATACATATAAGACAACGTGTTACATATGAACTAGTCAGTACCAGGCAGGGCTGGCGTTGAGATTTTCGGTCCCCAAGTAAGTTTTAACAAACGGGACCTCTTAGAATGGATATATTAGTTGTTCAATAAGATGTTTAAAACTTCTTGTGGTGTAGTGGTGATTTACAATGAATGACATTTAGGACTTTGAGGTTGCGAGTTCCATTTCACCGCCAGCAGTAGATACAAGTTTGAAATATTGGTGTAAAAAATAAAGATGGGAAGGATCGAACACAAGACCTATTGGCTATAACTTAGTGATATGATTCTTACCACCGAACTACTAGAGCCTTTATTGCAAGGGAATTGACATGCAAAATATATATTTTTTATATTTTACAATTTGGGGCCCTATTATTGGGCTAAAAACTGGGGGCCATAAGCGGTGGCCTAGTGAGCTTATGCTAGGGCCAGCCTTGGAACTAGGGTTTAAATTGTGGTTTCGGAAACGTAAGGGTATCAATGATATGGCCATATAATGGTACGGAGGTCTAAAATCTCATTACGTAACGACTGATATGATATGTGATGGCCTATCCAGTACAGAAGTCTCTGATACCCTCATACCCTGATCATCAAGAAAGATAGTTGTTACTGATTGATCGACCTATTATTCACTTTTTATAAGTATCTATTTAGCTTCAATTACAGTTTCTCTCATCTCTTCACAAGAGCATAACCTTGAATCCAATATATTTCACGGTACTTCCAAACACGCTTGCTACTGTTAACCTCCACCTTCGTCAAGTACAACAGGGTCAGTTTTACTAGTGATTGAGGGGGTTCAAGCAAACCCTCTGCTTCAAAAAATGTACTAAAATTTTGTATTTTCAACAAAACAATATAACCCAGGCATTATAAATTTTAAAACAGTTAAAAATTTCATTTTAGATAGAGTTTTGCATTAAAAAAAACTTATGTGATTTCTTCACCGCTCAATTACAATCCTGGAGCCACCCCTGAGTCTAGTAGACTGGAAAAATTTGAAATAAAAGCTACCAAGAAAATGAATCAAAACACAAATAGCCCAAGAACCAAGTAATATATGGTTTCGTTCCATGTAATATTCTAAAGAGACTCCAAGGAGATAGAAATGAAACTTATAAATTTTTTATCCACAAAATCATGCATTTCCTTCTCATGGAACTCCTTGAACAGACTTGCCACTCGACTAGTTATTTGGTTACGATTAGAAGTTGAATTAAGGCTGAATATACTCGTTTACAGAACAAGTTACTCGAGCTTGACCGGTGTTTTTGACAACTCCCTGATAACTCTTTCAACATTAAATTGTTATGTAACGATCGACGAAGCCTGGCTTTGATTAGCTATGTCAGCATGCTATGCTAGCTAGCTCGATTGATAAACTTACAGACGCTATAAAAGTAATTAAAAGGTCAAGCTGCTCAAATTCACCTCGCATCAAAAATCTTTAATTAATCCACCAAAAAGCTAATCTTTGAATTTTATCATGTGGGTTATTGTTCGAAAATATGTATACTTTCTAACAAAAATTTTGAACAATTATTGATCACAGTTGAGAGAAATTCGCAACTATTTTAAAGCTCTTAGATTCATCGATCTATACTTGTATGCATCTTTGTATGATATATTCAAGTGAAATGTTGCACTTTATAGTAAATCTAAAAGACAAAATTACAGCGAATGGAGGGCTATCTTAGAAATAGTTTCTTTCAAAGGCTATGAAACACAAAACTGAGAACAAACATAAATCTTTAAGAGAAACTTATGGTACACACATGGTGAAAACTTGTCAAACCTGGTGCTTGAATATTCATACAACTTGCCGGTGCTGGAGACGATGATCAGACCTACTTCTGCATCACACAAGATCCCTAACTCCTTCGCCTTCTTCAAAAGTCCGTTCCTTCGCTTGGAAAAAGTCACTTGTCTGCTCGTCGTGTTATCGATCCTCCTTATCACAATCTTCCCTCTCCCCATTCTCACTTTGCAGACTCTAGGGTTTCTGCAATGATCATTTTATTACTATCATTTGAACTATATAATAACAAATGGAAGACACACATAAATTAAACACATAAACTAGAAATGAAAGAAGATCCAAATTAAGGATAGCTTACATGGGACTTCAGATCTGAAATGGAATGTATGAGTATTTTTCTGAAAGCATTTCTTTTAGGTTCAAGTCAAGGCCTTTTTATAAACAAAGAAGTGCCACTGAGGGATACAAGATTCCACATTTCCACTTATCAACACGAGGGTGAATATTTTTAATCCAAAACAGCTAAAAGAGAGTGGTTTTTGAACTTCAAAACTCAGAAAATGGACTTTAACAGTGAAGAAATCGAGGGGCAAATTGACACTTTTAATATTGATGAATCCAATTCTTTGATGGCGCCGCCCCGTATCTCAAACTGACACGTGGGGGATCAGTCTTACCTTAAATACTTCTAAAAAGGGAAAATAGCAACATTATTGATAAAGTAGCTTGAAAGTTGCAAGTCCAAGGCACAGTACAGATTGCCCTATTTCTATTTCAATTCGTACACTGATGCTGCGAAAATTTTATCCATAAATTTCCTTAAAAGTAGTTGAGGAATTAGAAGGGTAGTATTCTTTCGGAAAACCTGGGGGTACCCCATTTTTTGCACCGAAAATGCACCCCACGCCTTCGGGGACTCACTTTTGGGTCCCACACAAGTGATCCAAATCGTTCATTGTTCTTAAAAAAAAATTCCGAGGGGGCCCACCAAAAATCAGCTCAATCGGACGGTTAGAAGTGCTTGAACCAAAATCTCACCGTTTTGAATTTGAAACGGTGAGATTTTGGTTCAAGGAATTAACCGATTGAGCTGATTTTTCTTTCGAAAATGTTTAAGAACAATGAACGGTTCGATCACTATATGAGACCCAAAGCGGGTCCCCGAAGGCGGGGTGCATTTTCAAAAAACATTACCCTAAATTTTATTCTTTCGATGAAAGTATTAGAGCCTTGGCAATCTATCTACGCTACGCATCGTATATAAAATAGCAAAATTCAAATTTTATTAGTTGGCAAATGTTGGAGAAACGGTTCAAATTTTATTAAGGTCGTTCTTAAATTTTTTGGTGTGCCCTAAAAGCAACTGCAGCAGGTAAGCTATATGCAGATTTGAGGTAAAATAGAGAAAAGGAGAAGAAAAATAGTGCTCCAAGGGTCTCTCTAAAACACTGTTCACCATGCATTTTGCTACAGTTTCTAGGTATATTTACCTAGGCGCTGTTCACCCTCCATTCAATTTTTTATTTGTTTCTCTCCCCCTTTCTCAATCTCCCCCTCTCTCCTACATATATAAAAAAGAAAATATATTATTTTAATTAAAGATAGATAAAATGGGTGGTATTGCCTGATTGTTGAGAGTGATGTGGCAGCTATGTGCACTATGCACTAGTTTTTTTGCTAAACATTTAGCCTAGCTGCTATTGTTGCTCTAAATCATGTTCTTAAACGGGGACCCCATATAAATATATGTGCATAAGCATTTCAAAATATAACATTGAAAAAATTAGAAAGACTAATGTTTAATGGGTCTTGCTAACCTCCACAATAGGTGAAGGATAATATGTATATAATGAAAAACTAGTTCGGATATCAATGCACATTTTACAGATATCAATATAATTTCACGGATATTAATACACTTTTCTTGGACATCTATGCAATTTCTACTCATTATCATCTACCCTTTGAGGTGAGGTTAGAATTTTCTATGTTTAATAGTGTGGAACTCTAAAAAGATTGGTGAGCATAAAGCAAAAGACCTCTTGAAGATGCTGGAGGTTTACTCAGCTATTAACCTCAGTCTCCTGAGGTTCTTTTTTTTTTTTTTCAAAGACTATGATAGGGTAGGTAGTTCGTAACTTGACGCAATGCAATTTGCTACAAAATTAAGCAAACCACCGGTCAACCAACCTTAGTAATTTTTTTCCAATTCCAATACGTAATTGTAGATACCTAGAATTGTTACCAAGGGTTTTTTTTAGGCTTTTTCTTTGGTACATTAGGTCTACTCTCGTACCTTGACAAAAGGCAAATTCAGTTTCTCGAAAATATATATTATGCTGGGCAGTTAAAAGATGTTGGCAGGCATGACCGAAAGGTTTTCCATATATAGTTGAGGCTACTTAACCAACTTATGTGACATAAATATTTGCTGTTGTACTGTAAAGAATTCAAAATACAGGTACAAAAGTGGAAATAGGGGGGGTGCTGCGCAGCGCGCTGTGCGGGCAAATTTCGGGGCCGCGCCGGTACCGTTCCGACGATCGGAGACATCCACCGCGTAGAGCTCATCGAGTACTATAAGTGTTCCAAAAATCAACTCAATCCGATACCGTTAAGGGCCTCATCGGAACACAAATATGTTGAAAAAAATGGTTTCAATGGTTTTCATTTAATGTTTCAAGACATGTGTGTTCCAATTTTTTTCAACTTATTTGTATTCCGATGAGGCACTTAACAATATCCGATCGACTTGATTTTTGGTACATCTGTAGTACTTGACGAGCTCTATACGGTGAATGTCTCCGATCGTCAAGACAGTGCCGGAACAGCACCGAAATGGGCCGCACAGCACGCTGCGCAGCACTTCCCCCGGTTCCTACAAAAGTAAGGGTGGATGCATATAAAATTATAAATTCACATCTAATGGCAACAGGTGGTTGAAAGATAAACCTTCCAAAAATATTTCTCATAGAGGAGAGGAGAGGGGACATTCTTTCCGTTCCAAAGTTTTCAAAATTAGGTGAAAAGTGATTGATGCATACAAATGTAGAAGCCATTTCTATTTCTCGTCTGCTTCTTTTCTCTTTACAAACAGTACTTAGTAGGTAAACCTACCAGACTAACAATTCTATCACAAGATTTTAAAACAAAAATTTTCGGTTGTCAGGTTATCAAACATGCTAAAGTACATACGTACCCATATTTGAATGTGTATGGTACGCGCTCACAAATTGCATACGAACCGTTATACGCACAGAAATTCATAATAATTGCACATAAATTCTGTTGAATTTTTCTTAAAGGGTTCTGTTTATACCCAAACTTGGCAAAAAATCGTGATAAGGCCAAAAGTATTATTTTCGGACTAAATTGGGCTGAATTGACTCAAGAAATTAATGAGTCACATTAATTCTTATTCATTTTCAAAGCCCAGTTAGATTTTAATATCGTTTAGCCCATTTATTATTTTTTCGATCATAAAAGAGCCTATGGTGGCCGATGGAAGAGGGGATTAGTTTATAGAAGCAATGAGGTGGCCAATTGGAAATGGCCCCCATTTCCTTGAAATTAATAAACGTGGAGTGAAGAGGAAGATGAAGTAGTAATGGACTTACCCCATGATCTTAATTAAAGGAAGTGGGTTCCCTTTCAATTTCTGGAAACCGCCAGTAACCAGGAAACCAACAAGGCCACTTGGTAGCATTTTGAGCGAGAGAGAGAATTAGCGCCAAGAACTTGTTGGATTTTGGCTCGATCTGCACTCTGTCATTTTCGTCCGGATGGGGTGAGGGCTGTCCGGACGGGATTTTCTGCGATCAAGTTTTTTGCTCCGTAATAGGTTTTGAAATCTTTATATTTTTTGTCCGAACTGTTTTCAAGTCCGTCCAGACAGTCGATGAGTGAACAAGAACGTATTTAAGTCCGTTTTAGGGTTTACAGATTATATTGCACACACAGAAACTTTTCTGAGAGAGAAAAGAGAGAAACTTCTGAGAGATCTAATCTATAGCCTTCGGGCGTCTGTTTTCTTCCGATTAGTGAAATCCTCGATTATTTGACTTTCCGTGGAGTAGGTTTTCATTGCCGAACCACATAAAATCTCTGTGCTCTCTCTCTCTCTCTCTCTCTCTCTCTCTCTCTCTCTTTCTTTATATATATATATATATATAGGGTCAGGATCCAGTCAGGACTCCCTCACTTTGTTAAAATCCGGACCTCCCCTCTCCCGGCCATTTCCCGACAAAATGGTTGGGATCCGAACCGTTGGATGTGTTTAAAATGTGTTTTCAAAAGCCTACGCAAAGATTCGCAAAAAAATGACGGGGAGGGCTTCATCCGAGCAGTTTTTCATACAAACCGTTGGATATATATTTCATGAAAAAGTGCTCGGATGAAGCCCTTCCGGGTCATTTTTTTTGCCGAATCTTCGCGTAGGCCCTTGAAAACACATTTTAAACACATCTAACGGTTTGGATTCCGACCATTTGGCCAGGAGAGGGGAGGTCTGTATTTTAACAAAGTCAGGGAGTCCTAACTTGATCCTCTCTGTATATATATATATATGTGGTTTCTTCAAATACGTAGCATAAATCACATCTATTTTTCGTGTTGGTTAACGCTTCCGCACAATAAACTGGTATTAGAGCACTGGGTTTTTGACCGAGGGTTTGTTTCTGGTATTTTTTGCTATCGTTATTGAAGAACAATGACTGACGACTCCAACAAACCTCCGAAGGACGATAAAAAGCTGAAGGAGGATGTTTCATCTTCCAAATATATGCTTCAAGTTTTCGGCTTGGGGCTTCTCAACCGATTATGTTTGGTGCAAAATTTGATGGCAAAAGTAACTTCGGTATGTGGCAGTTGTTATAGTTGTCATAATCCAACATGAGTTGGATTTTACTATGGGGGCAAGCCTGAGAACTGTGACAAGCAAGAATGGGATAAGATCAACCGCCAGACGTGCGGTTTTATCAGGCTGTGTCTCGCGAAGGATCAGAAGTATTTTGTTATGCGGGAAACAAGGTCGAACAATCTTTGAAAGAAGCTCGAGGATAAGTTCATGACCAAGAGCATGGAGAACTGTCTCTATCTAAAGAAGAAGTTGTTCAGGTTTCAGTATCATTCAGGTATAACTATGTCTGAGCACTTGAATGATATAACAAAATACTTGCGGATTTATTAAATCTAGATGTGTTGATTCTGGATGAGGATAAAACTCTTCTGTTATTGCATTCTTTGCCTTACGAATATAATCATATGTCTACCACCTTTTGTGTGGGAAAGATTCGATTAAATTTGATGATGTGTCTAATGATCTTGTGAATAATGAGTATTGCAAGAGGGACATGCCAGCCCATGGAGAGTCATCAAGCTATGGTTCAGGTTCAGTTGAAGCTTTGTCTGTCAGGGACAAGTTTGAAACAAAGAAAAATAGCGGTAATCGTGGGTACTCCCATCCAAAGGGAGGGAGGAGAGCATCCGCTTTTGGTAGAGTTGCTAGGGATGAATGTGTCTATTGTCGCTAGAAAGGGCATTGGAAAAAGGATTATCCAAAGAAGAGGGCAGCAGATGCTGCCAACATAGCAGGGATGATAATCTTGCTCTGATGGGTTTGTCATTAGCTTGCAAGGCTAGTGAGTGGATCTTGGATTCTGGTTGTATCTACCATATGTGTCCTAACAAGAACTGGTTGATATGAGCAGTGTTTGTGGTCAATGATTTTGTCTGTAAGATAGTTGAGGTGGGGAAGATCAGATTGAAGCTACATGATGGGTCCGTACGTATTCTTTCTGATGTTTGGTATGTACCGAACTTGAAGAAGAATCTAATTTCACTGGGTGCTTTAAACTCCAAGGGTTATCGGATTACCATTGACATTGGAGTTCTAATGGTTGTGACTGGTGCTATGGTCGATGAGGATGATTCAGACATTTCTAGAGTTTGGCACTTTCGTTTAGGTCATACTGGCGAGAAGGCCATGCAAGGCCTATTGAAACAGGATTTGTTGAAAGGGGCCAAAATCTGCAAGATGGATTTTTGTGAACATTGCGTTCTGGGGAAGCAAACTAGGGTCAAGTTCAGCACTGCTATTCACCAAACAAAGGGTACGCTTGACTACATCCACTTAGATGTGTGGGTTCGTGCTAGGGTTGCTTCTAATGGTGATAAGTACTATTTTCTTTCGTTTGTTGATGATTTCTCTCGCCGTGTGTGGATTTATATCATGAAACATAAGGATGAGGTGCGTAATGTTTTCTTTAATTGGAAGAAACTGATTGAGAATCGGACTGGTAAAAAGATCAAGCGCCTCAGGTTAGACCATTGGGGAGAGTATTGATTCGATCCTCTCTTCGATATTTAGGAGAGGATGAACCGTACCTTACTAGACAAGGTGCGGTGTATGTTATCGACTTCTGGTTTAGGAGACAGTTTTGGGCTGGAGCAGTGATATGTCTGTGTCATTTGGTCAACCGTTTACCATCCATTGCACTTGAGGGTAAAACGCCATTGGAGGTACGGTTAGATAAACATGCATCAGATTATTATTCCTTGCATATTTTTGGTTTCCTTATTTATTATCATGTTAGGAAATCGAAATTAACCAAGAAAGTGTTGTTCTTGGGCTTTGTAGAAGGTGTTATGGGGTACAAGTTATGGTGTCTCGATTCAAAGAAGGCAATAAAAATATGATACAAATGCACTCAATACCCCAGAAACATTAATGAAGTGACTTGTATGGATGAGATTGATGTTTGAAACCAAGCATGAGCATGTATTGAGTGAAAATGGAAGAGGGGGAAAGAGGATCAGATTGATATTACTCCACAACAATACACACACACACTGCAATATTGAAGGAACAAAGATGAGATAGAACAAAGTTTGAGTGCTCAAAGCACAGAGTTTGAGCTCTCAAACCCCATCCTAGGGTTGTGAGCTTTTGATGGTTTCTGATCATTCTTTGGGACTTTTGTGAACTTAAACTCTCTTATCACTGTTTAGGAGAGTGTGGTACACCTGTTTGCATCATGAAATGGGATTATATTTTGTTTGATGTTAATAAACACCATTTCCATGGCTTTTGAGGATCATTGATCAATGATCAAAGAGATACAAAATGATTTAGAACTATATAAGCCAATCAAGAGCCATGAAAAGATGATATAAACTTCAAGAAAGATCAGAAACCAAAAAAACATTAGAGAAAGCAAAACAGTTTGAGCTCTCAAAGTACAAGCATTGAGCGCTCAAACCATCTTGAACTAGGACTTTTGAAAGTTGTTTTACTGGATATTTAGAACCTTGTGAGCTCATAGAAGATATAGAAGACCTTCATGAACCCACTAGTCCCCCTCAGGATGACCAACCTGTAGCTTTTACATGGCTTTCCTACCTTACTATGATCAAGGCTTGAGCTTTGTGTTTTGATGGATGAACAGGTTGTGGCATTATAAGGACAATGTGGGTCATTTTGGGATAGAGAAATGGTAATGTGGGTCTGATTGAGTGGTATTTCGACGGATGGAGGTGTGTTTTAGTGTGAGAAGATGGTGATCAAGTGGGTTTTGTTGGTGTAGGGTGATTGAGCTTCAATTGATGGACGAAAATGGAGGAGGAGTACTGGAAATGGAATTCTAGAGAGAAAAAGCGATGATCAGTTGGTAACCTCTGTAATAGAGGTGGAGTGGTGCTTATATAGAGAGATAATGGAGGGAAATGAGTTTTTGAATTCAAAATAGGCTTTTAGGCTAAATAGGGGCCATTTTAGGGGGCAATATACGATTATACGCAACATTACGACGGCTTATACACCCCCATGTCATCAGAATCTCATCATTAGATGCTCTACAAAAAACAAACTGGACAGAGTTTGAGCGCTCAATGTGTGTTGAGCACAATGGTTTGTTTTGGGCTATCTTGGTAGTTTGAGGGGTATTTTGGTCTTTTAGGCTGGTTAGGGTTGTTTGAAAAAGGGTTTGGGGTGGTTTGGGGTGATTTGGGTGAGTTCAAGCCTTGATTCGAGCTTCGAGGTATGCACGGTTGGTCTTTCTCATCATCAGAAGTGCTTGATAGGTTTCTCGGGTCAAAATCAGGGTGTCTACAATACACAACAATTTTTCTGAGAGAGAAAAGAAAGAAACTTCTGAGTGATCTCATTTGTAGCCTTCGGGCATCTATTTTCTTCTGACTAGTGAAACCCTCGATCATCTGGTTGCCTGTGGAGTAGGTTTTACTTGCACAAATGATTTGGAGCCTATAAATATAAGTTCATTTACAAGACTTAGACCATCCACATTTGACCACTTTGGACCCATTTTAGGGTTAGATTTTCTTGCAAATGTGATCTAACCAATTTTTTTTTGCACTTTTTTGCACTCCATTTGACCACTTTTGTAACAACCACGATTTTAGAAAGTAAATTATATCAATTTGAGTATTATATTATATTATGTCTCTAATTAAACATATATAGATATATGTATATTTTTTTTTTCTTTGTTACTTTTGAATTGATTTTCCCTAAGTCAACTTCCTATATTTGTTTATTTCCTAAACTAAGATAGGAAACGAAGTCAATAATTTTGTTAGGAAATATCAATTTATATTATTTGCCTTCCATAAATTCTTTCTAAATCTCCCCAAATATCCTTCATAAATATCACAAATTTATTTATGCCATAGTCACTCACCTAACCAATTAAATTGACTTTCCTTTCTTACCAAAATCTTCCCACTAGGATTTTTCTTTATTTTCCTATCCTAACTCCCACCTTTGCCTATAACTCTTCACCTCCCTTCTTCCCTTCTTCCCCAATACTTCAAAATCTCGGCAGTAGAAAATTTCCCACATCAATTGTCCTTCCACATCAACTCTCTCTCTCGGGCCCTCGTTCTCGGTTTTTCTCTTTTCGTGCGGTAAACATTTTCTTTCCCCAACACGTTCAAGAATCTCAAACGGCCCAATGAACCTAGGCGCAAGTTTTCCTTTTTGTCTGAAACGGATAACCCCACGTCGCGGATGAATCTTCAAAAATACGTGATCTCCGACATTAAGAGTTAACGGTCGGGTCCTTCTATCAGCATAACTCTTTTGTCTACTCTGAGTTGTCACTAATCGTTGCTTGATCAATTGCACTTTCTCGGTCGTCTTACGAACAAGGTTTGGGCCCAACAAACTATTCTCCCCAACATCCGTCTAACATACTGGGGATCGACGCGACCTTCCATGCAATGCTTCATACGGAGCCATCCCAATGCTAGCCTGAAAGTTGTTGTTGTAGACGAATTCTAAGGGTAAATGACGTTCCCAACTCCCCTTGAAATCCATAATGCAAGCCCTAAGCATGTCCTCCAATGTCTGAATCGTCCGTTCTGATTGTCCATCAGTCTGTGGGTGAAAAGCGGTACTGAAGCAGAGATCCGTCCCCAAAGCAGTCTGTAGGCTTTGCCAAAATTGAGAAGTAAAACGAGGATCTCGGTCCGACACGATCGAAACTGGGACCCTGTGCAAACGAACAATCTCATCAATGTAGAGGTGACTGTATGAGTCCATGTTATCAGAGACTTGAACTGGTAGGAAATGAGAGCTCTTAGTTAGACGATCTACTATAACCCAATTGGCGTCCTTCTCCTTGACGGATCTCGGCAAACTAGTCACAAAATCCATGGTGATGTGCTCCCACTTCCAGCCGGGAATAGGCAACGGCTGAAGTGATCCTCTTGGCTTCTGGTGCTCGGCCTTGACTTGCTGACAAGTAAGACAAGTTGACACGAATTTCGTAACATCTGCCTTCATTCCATTCCACCAATATTGCCACTTCAAGTGTTGATACATCTTGTGTCTTGATACATCTTGTTTCCTGCTGGATGAACAACAAAACTTTATTTGTGGAATTGCTTCATCACCGATTCTCGTATTGTCCCAAAATCTGGTACAAACACTCTATTGAGAAACCTCAAACTACCGTCCACATGAATACTCCACCCGATTGGGGCTGTTCCCAACGATACTTGGGAAAGTCCACCTCCTGGTCATACTTCTGCACCTTCAGAATCTTCTGGTGTAATGTCGGTGTAGCTACCACAGCAAACAAGATTCCACCCCGACTTGAAATTGACGGGGAAGTCTCAACCATAACGCGCATAAGAAATATGGTAGATCAATGGGAAACATCTGCAAACTAACTTTACTGGCAAAAGTCCTTAGTTCTAAAGGTGCTCGTTATTCAAGAAAAGGTGAATGATGTGAAAATTTTCCAAATGACAAGTGGTTCAAGGACCAGAACACCAAAAGGGAGGTGAATAGATTTTATTCGAACGAGTAAGGTAGCGGGGTCGTGTTTATGCGGAGTACAAGGAGTTTGAGTGGCTACAATCAAGTCTAATCAAAATCAATGTTCTGAAACAGAAACATTACAATACTTCAACAGTGAAAGTGTAAGGTTCAACATGTGAAAAAAACAAAAAAACAAATGAATAACTCAAATTACATATAAAAATGTTGCGGGTGGTAACAAAGGTTTTCAAGATAAGAGTGGTTATACTGCAACAAGGTTCTAGAAAACATTAAGAGTTCAAGTGAACAACTTACTCGAATGGTCTAGATATTATGGTTTTCAAACACAAATATTTAGGTTAGTCACAATCGAGATTAATCTAAGACAAAAATAAATGATCGACGTATCAATGATCGATATATGAATGGAACAGGCGAGTGAAGGTTTAACAAATGGATTTAGGGCTATGTCATTGCAATAGATGGATTAAGGGTTTCACTATTGTGATAGTAATAATTGAAGATTCAACAAACGAATGAAACTTAACGGACACTATGGCCTGCAAAAGTAAAATATTAGGATAAACGAAAGTTCTCACAAGAGAAATGAATATACCGTCGTTAGAGTTTGTAAAACAAGTATGAGGTTAAGAGTTGAAAATACAAACCAGATGTTTGCCTTGAAACCACATCGGCCAAACATGTTTCAAATCAAGCATCCAAGTCTAGTTGTTCACAAGGGTCTCAGACAGTTATAAAATGGCTCAAAAAAACCATTGCGACAATAGAACGCCTATTGTGAATTTCAAAGATGATCTTATTGGCTAACTAAAGTTAAAATAGACGGTCATTGAAGTGAGACAACTTAAAGAAAAAGGAGTAGACAAGGTTTAAGTGGTACAATAAACAAGAATTCCAAAGATAAATCCAATCTCAAGTTTAATTGCAAGCCTAAACTTTAGAATGAGTGAGTAGGTGTTTCAATGCAATTTCTAGGAATTTCGTTTCAATGCACGGTTATGCAGGGAAAAACAACGGCAAGGTTAAGTGTAAGAAGGGCGAAATATATGAATGGTAAAGTCAGCATAGGTAACAAATAGCAGAAGCAAAATGTTTCTATAGGAGGTTGAATTAATCGGAATTCACCAAGGTTGTACCGGTTTACGAAGGGAATAAAGAGATGTTGAATGAAATCAACTCTTAGGGTAAAGTATACTAATCAAGCGAATACAAGTTATATAAAGATGATGGTGATGGAGTCGTCTACCCCCCTTAAAATGGCAGCTCCGTTCTTCTGCAAGATAAATCGTCGTTATTCTGATAACAGTCTTCAAAATATCCTCCTCCTAGCACGAAGGTGATGGTAACCAGATCAGAGATCGATATTCGAAAAGCATCGAGGCCCATGTAGCTGATTAAAAAGGTTGTTGATCCTCAATAATGGAGAATGGTTCTTGACGGTTATCTTGTTGAGTTGTCGACATATAATCATACATAACCAAAGTGATCCATTCTTATTTTCAGCCAATAAAATTGGGACTTTCTATGGCGAGACACTTGGTCGAGCAAACGCTTTATCAAACATTTCTTGCAATTGATGCTTTAACTCTCGAAGTTCAACCGGAGCCATTCAGTGTGGTGCCTTCTTGATTTTGGATAAGCTGAAGAAGATTCTTGTCTATCCCACTTGAAATGCGTCCCACTACGAGGGTGAGTTGTCACTTTCTTCTCGAAACATCGATCACAGCTCGGTGAGCGAACAATCCAATCATTCCCAAAATAATGTCGAAATCAGCTATTTCGATTACTCGAAGGTCGCCAGTCAAATGCAACCCAGACACCTCTAATTCGTAAACTCTTCAAATTACGACTAGTGGTACATGTCTCTCGAGAGGTGGAGTTACGCTAAAGATTTTTCGTAGTCGCTTGGTCTCCAAGTTAAACTCTTTAACGTCATGCTTCGACAACTTGTAGTCCTATTGATCTACCGGGTCAAGGTCCATGTATTTTGTTGGGTCGTAGAAACCACGTGTCTTCACACGCTCTCACTTCTGCATCTCGGTCTTGTAGGGATAATCCCTAACGATCCTACTCATGATTTCAATCGTTTTGGTGCATAGAATTCTAAATGTGTCCCTAATTAGTGATCAGGTATCCACCGTCCACATGCGGAGCTCTTACTCTTACAGGTACTATAAACTATACCGTAGCGGTTGACCAAATGTAACAAATACATTCAACATATTAAAAAATATATAATTATTATTACTTTTTTTTACATATATAAGTACTTACGAAAATATGTAGCTTTTATGAGATGGACGTACTAAAATATGTCACAAATTAACCCATAAAACACTAAAAACTAGTGCAACCCAAACCCGCGGTCTCGAGGTAAACGTAAAACCTAGGCTCTGATACCAAGTTGTAACGCCCCGAAAATTGGGAACGTTAATAAATAAATTACAAAAAAAATATTTAAATAAAATACCAACTTCACTAAAATTCCAAAGAATGCTTAATAATTTGTTTTTTTTTGCGAAATTTAAAAGTAAACTAACTTATTACAACTTAAATAAATTGAATCCGAACATTGTCTGAAAAACTTAAACATTTATTTAAAAATTCAACAGAAAGGAAAGAACAGAGCCATCTAGCTAGAGATCTACTGGTACAACCACGGCTCCGACAATTCATAACCTTCTTGCTGCTCCATTCCCTCGAACTCAACAAGCGGTTCCTCTTCTCCTTCTATACCTGGCATTGGGGACGCCAGGAGCCACAAAAATAGCACCGTGAGTGGTAAAATTACACTCAATAGGACACCAAAACTACCCCTTTACGAAAATATACACTTGCAACAGTTAAAACACATGGGACATTAATTTAAGACATAGAACAACATTTCTCAACATAATAAATTCAGTAGATTTAATACTCCGCCATCAACTCAAGGTTTCACAATTTTCGTCCCCATTCGAATAAATAATTTTCATCAACAGCTTCCACCCACAGTATATCTCAGGTGCCCGATCACACAGCAAAGCCACCTCGGGGTATACTGCGCACAGCTCACGATTGATCACCCATTGATCAATCTATATCCGGTACCGATTCCCACCCACAGTATACTTCCGGCGCCCGATCACACAGCAAAGCTACCTAAAAGTATAGCTGCGCATGGCTCAAAACCAATACCGGACACATCCCTTTCCCCAAATCCGATAAGTGAACACTAATCTGTTAGTTTATTAATTTAACCACAATAATTATTTACCCAAATTTAATGGTTTAACAAAACACCAGTAAGAAAACA
Organism: Vaccinium myrtillus; assembly: GCA_016920895.1. NCBI lineage: Eukaryota > Viridiplantae > Streptophyta > Magnoliopsida > Ericales > Ericaceae > Vaccinium > Vaccinium myrtillus. The sequence goes on from CM029274.1 coordinate 28,549,813, forward strand.
CATGCATCCAATTATAGCATGAAATGAAAATTTAATGAAGATCGACTATCTCGAGCCATACGTGTCAGTTATAAATCCAGCCACTAAAAATAGCAAATGGTTTCCAAAAACCACGAAATTTTACAGTAAGATATTTCATCAAATTTTACACAAGTTCACTGTTTTGATCAAAACCTAAATCCAGTCCTAAACGAAGCGAAATAGCGTTTTAAGCTAGACAGTGAATCTGTCCCGAAACTGTTTAGTTCAGCCAACTTCGAAAAATCACAGTTAATTCTACAAACCTCGGATTGAAACGAGTCCTATACGGAAGTTACTTATCGTTTCGAGATATACAACTTCGAAGGTTTATGTTTTCTCTAAATCCAAACAGAAATACTAGAAAATCAGCAGAACAGAACAACGCACAAGAAAATGGTTTTCGTCTCTTTGGTTCCGTTTTAGACTTACAAAACCTTATCGGTTGGAAACAAAACCGCAACAAATGATCTCACATCATATTCATATCATCACTATATTTAGATATATGTAGATACATGAAAACACAAAATATAGTATACTTAAGTAAAAAGTGAAATTTAATGTCCTACCTTTCCTCCGAAGTTATAGCGCGCTACGAACGTGATAGGATTTAATGTTGTTGAAGGGTTACGTTCTCGGAAGTTGTTTATCGTGTAGCCTTACCACCGCAGATAGCGAGGGTTCATAACGGATTCCACGTGTCCATGCTCCGGAAGTACCTCGCGCATCCCATGCACATACTAGACGGGAAGGATCTAATTTTATACGAAGCCGCAACATTCGAGGAATAGACCGTCAAGATTGTCGACGAGCAAGAGAAGGTATTGCGAAGGAAAAAGATCAAGCTTTTCAAAGTTCTGTGGCGTCACCAAGGGATTGAGGAGACGTCTTGGGAGCGCGAGGACTCCCTACAAGCTAATTATCCTCACCTATTCGAGAACCGAGGTACTGCTTTAATTTCGGGGACGAAATTTTTTTTAAGGGGGTAGATTGTAATAACCACAATTTTAGAAAGTAAATTATATTCGTAATTATATCAATTTGATTATTATATTATATTATGTCTCTAATTAAACATATATAGATATATGTATATATATTTTTTTCTTTGTTACTTTAGAATTGATTTTCCCTAGGTCAACTTCCTATATTTGTTTATTTCCTAAACTAAGATAGGAAACGAAGTCAATAATTTTGTTAGGAAGTATCAATTTATATTATTTGCCTTCCATAAATTCTTTGTAAATCTCCCCAAATATCCTTTCTAAATATCACAAATTTATTTATGCCATAGTCACTCACCTAATCAACCAATTAAATTGACTTTCCTTTCTTACCAAAATCTCCCACTAGGATTTTTCTTTATTTTCCTATCCTAACTCCCACCTTTGCCTATAACTCTTCACCTCCCTTATTCCCATCTTCCCCAATACTTCAAAATCTCGGCAGTAGAAAATTTCCCACATCAATTGTCCTTCCACATCAACTCTCTCTCTCAGGCCCTCGTTCTCGGTTTGTCTCTTTTCGTGAGGTAAACATTTTCTTTCTCTACCGTTTGATTTTCATAATTCTCTCTCGTAAATAATATCGTTTCTTTCACAGATTTAAATTCCGAGAACGTAACCGTTCAACAACATTAAATCCTATCACGTTCGTAGCGCGCTATAACTTTGGAGGAAAGGTAGGACATTAAATATCACTTTTTACTTAAGTATACTATTTTTTTGTGTTTTCGTGTATCTACATATATCTAAATATAGTGATGATATGAATATGATGTGAGATCATTTGTTGCGGTTTTGTTTCCAACCGATAAGGTTTTGTAAGTCTAAAACGGAACCAAAGAGACGAAAACCATTTTCTTGTGCGCTGTTCTATTCTGCTGATTTTTGGGTATTTTTGTTTGGATTTAAAGAAAACGTAAATCTTCGAAGTTGTAGAGCTTGAAAAGTTAAGCAACTTCCATATAGGACTCGTTTCAATCCGAGGTTCGTAGAATTAACTGTGAATTTTTGAGTTTGCTGAACTAAACAGTTTCGGGACAGATTCACTGTCTAGCTTAAAATGCTATTTCGCTTCGTTTAGGACTGGATTTAGGTTTCGATCAAAACAGTGAACTTGTGTAAAATTTGATGAAATATCATACTGTAAAATTTCGTGGTTTTTGGAAACCATTTACTATTTTTAGTGGCTGGATTTATAACTGACACGTATGGCTCGAGATAGTCGATCTTCATTAAATTTTCATTTCATGCTATAATTGGATGCATGTGTTTTCTTACTGGTGTTTTGTTAAACCATTAAATTTGGGTAAATAATTATTGTGGTTAAATTAATAAACTAACAGATTAGTTTTCACTTATCGGATTTGGGGAAAGGGATGTGTCCGGTATGGGTTTTGAGCCATGCGCAGCTATACTTTTAGGTAGCTTTGCTGTGTGATCGGGCGCCGGAAGTATACTGTGGGTGAGAATCGGTACCGGATATAGATTGATCAATGGGTGATCAATCGTGAGCCGTGCGCAGTATACCCCGAGGTGGCTTTGATGTGTGATCGGGCACCTGAGATATACTGTGGGTGGAAGCTGTTGATGAAAATTATTTATTCGAATGGGGACAAAAATTGTGAAACCTTGAGTTGATGGCGGAGTATTAAATCTACTGAATTTATTATGTTGAGAAATGTTGTTATATGTCTTAAATTAATGTCCCATGTGTTTTAACTGCTGCATGAGTATAATTTCGTAAAGGGGTAGTTTTGGTGTCCTATTGAGTGTAATTTTACCAGTCACGATGCTACTTTTGTGGCTCCTGGCGTCAGGGCGTCCCCAACGCCAGGTACAGAAGGAGAAGAGGAACCGCTTGATGAGTTCGAGGGAATGGATCAGCAAGAAGGTTATGAAGTGTCAGAGTCGTGGTTGTACTAGTAGATCTCTAGCTAGATGGCTCTGTTATTTCCTTTCTGTTGAATTTTTAAATAAATGTTTAAGTTTTTCAAACAATGTTCGGATTCAATTTATTTCAGTTGTAATAAGTTAGTTTACTATTAAATTTTGCAAAAAAAAAATTATTAAGCATTCTTTGGAATTTTAGTGAAGTTGCTATTTTATTTAAATAATTTTTTTGTAATTTATTTATTAATGTACCCAATTTTCGGGGCGTTACAACTTTAGAGTGTTCATTACGTAGAACAACCCTTTTCGAGTTTAGGACTATTTGCAACTGTGGGGAGGGAGGTAATGCATGGGAGAAAAGAGAGATAGGGGTGTGACAGAGGTTGGGTCAGACGGACAATAGAGATTGAGAAGGAAGAGAGAGAAGAGGGAGGAGGGAAGAGGAAAGAGAAGAGCAAGGTTTTATATACCGGTTTTGCGACACGTAACGGTTTCGGTAGTATCGAATTAAAGTTGAAAAAAACATTAAAAGTGGGACCCGTGCTCCCTTTTTATCTCTCCTCTCTCGGGAGAATGGGTCCCATTTTTGATGTTTTTCAACTTTAACGAACACTAAAAATATTCCTAACAATTTCAAATGGACCTAATTTTCTGCTCTCTACCTAGCAACTCTCTAACACATAATTTTTGGGACCCACTTTATCACTTTTTGTCATTGAACGAAGTTGATTTTTATTTAGTTGTTCGCTCCTTCTCCAAACGGTTGAGAAATTATTATGTCCTCGCAAATAGGCAAACCACGAACCATTATTCAGTTTCACGCATAGGCCAAACACGATTGTTACTTTAGAAGTCAGATCAAGGCACGTAGGCTTTAACGAAATTCAGACTGTCTCACACTCCTGGCACGCCCACACTTCATCGCTTGCCTAGTTGCGGTAGTTTTTTGGATAAACAGGTTCTAACCTAAAACCAATTGGTAATAGGTGAAGTAGCCTATATTAACCAAGCTTGGGTGTCTTATGTAATTGATCTGGGTTAAAGTCTAACACTCCCTCTCACGTGCAAGTGCAATTTTGTTCACTCTCCATAAAAGAGGGTGAACATTACCATCCCCTTTATTGGTGAAAATGGTGTAGGTCTCACCCCTGTAATACACTTTTGGAAAGGAAGAGATCACTTGTTGGTGGGATTCACACTATCTCAACAAATAGGAGGGATGGTACTGTTGACAAAATTAAATTCCTCATATTCGGCGCGGATGCATATGAAGGTATGAATTGATAAGGTGACGTGACAGCCACGCAAGGTGAGGCAACTCAAGACCTAGCTCCGATACCATAGTAGATTTCATGTAGGATTCTACCATAAAACTAATTTGCAATAGGTGGATCAGCCTCTAGAATATATTAACCAAGCTTAGGTGCATTATGTAAGCGATGTGGATGAACTCTAACAAATTCTAGCATCAACTTTGATAATATTGTTGGAGTAATTATAAAATTAGGATAATCTGTTGAATTTAAATGGCAACAAATAATAAACAACCAAACTAGCAAATTTATATTAGTAGAGAAAATATTAGAATAGCCTGTGGGTTGATGGTCGAGGCACGCAAATATATAGCACTCTCCTTAGGAAAAATACACCCCCTTCTGCACGGGGTTGAATGGCACTCCTTCCCTAAGATACAACGACCTCCGAGTCTCCTTTTGTGCAGCGAAATAAACTCACGAACCAAATTATTTTCTGACACTTAAAATTAGTATGAAATCAGTAGCAATTATATATATATATATATATACACACACACACACACACACAAAACTTTCCATCCAAACCCTTAAAATGCGGAATTCGTCCGCACCTCATAGATCCCGATCAAATTTTGATGATCTGAACTGTCCAATGTGTTTAAAAGGTGTTTTTAAGGGTCTTTACAAAAATCAGCCAAAAAAAATGCCGGGAAGGGCTTGATCTGAGCAGTTTTTCATAAAACAATTGTATATATTTGTTTTTTGTGATTTCTAGCGTAGACCCTTAAAAATAACTTTCGAACCTACATTATGGTTCTAGAACGGTTTTGCATGTAAGACCGTCACGCGCACGTATCTCATTTCTATTAGTGTCTTTAGAGAATAGCCTAATATCCCATAGCAGCGACCCCACTACCACACTCATATTGATGTGTCCTCGAAGGGTAGTTTGTGACCAACACCCCGTAGAAATCCTAACTTGGACACATTCAGAGCTAAGCTCTTCCTATTGTCACATAACATGAGCACTATCACCATAGGAATAGGACCAGGGATTCCCCTCTAATATTTCCAGTGCTCGATCTTCCTAGTCACCATTCAACTTAGTTGTTACCTATTGAACCTTATTCATGGGATCTCCAATCACAAAGATTAGGTGTCAGTCGAGGTGACTAACTTATAGGCTTCAGTCCCATTCCCCTCGATGATTCAAAGACTAGCCTTCCTGCTAAGCCTTTAGTAAAAAGGTCTGCTATGTTCATTTCAAACCTCACAAAATCGAGTGCAACCCCTCCTTGAGACAACAACTGTTTAATAGAATTGTGTCTTATTCTGATATGTCTCTTTTTCTATTTAAAATTTGCATTTTTAGCCTTGGCAATTTTGCTTGTCACAATGTATAGAAACTGCAGGAATAAGACTATCAGATAAAGGCAAATCAATCAATAAGTTCCTTAGCCATTCGGCTTACAAGTCAAATCCAACGCAATAAATTTAGCTTCCATCATGGATCTAGATATAATAGTTTGCTTAGATGATTTCCAAGTTATTGCACCAGCACCTAGTGTAAAAATATAATCACTAATTGCCTCGTTTTGTCTGAATCACTAATCCAATTAGCATCTGTGAATCCTTCTAAAACACTAGGAAATCTACAATAGCTAATACCATAATTTATTCTACCTTTAAGGTATCTAAAAATCCTTCTATTGCGTTCCAGTGTTCTAAGATAGGACTACAAGTATAACGGCTTAACCTACAAACGGCATAAGAAATATCAGGCCATGTGCAATTAGATAGATACATTAAAGATCCAATTATTTGAGAATATTAATGTTGAGAAATACCTCAGCCAAACACTCCCACACTGTGAAATATTTTAAGCTACGCTTTTGATTTTTCCAAAGTTCATAAGGAGTTTTATGAGAATATTTATAAGGCACTTTATTCAAAATATGACAAACACAATATAATGCTTCACCCCACAAGTTGTTCGGTAAACCAGAACCAGCTAACATTGAATACTAAAGTTCTGTTTTTACGTTCCGCTACTCCATTGGATTGAGGCTAAGGAGGAGTTTGTTGATTAATTATACCAAGCGTTTCACAAAAATCTCCCATTTCAGTGGGTGCAAATTTGCCCCCTCTATCCGACCTTAATATTTTTATTTTGTTTCCCAACTGATTTTCTACTCGTGGCTTACATATTTTAAACTTGTCAAATAACTCACTTTTCTGATAGATTAAATATACATGGCAATATTTAGAAAAATCATCAATAAAGGTTATAAATTATCTTTGGCTCCCACGAGTAAGCAGGTTATTTAGGTCGCAAGTGTCACTATGTATAAGCTCTAATAAAGTCGTATCTCTTACAACTGATTTATAAGGCTTCTTAGCTAGTTTAGCTTGTACACAAACTTGGTTTTTTCCCTTCACATTAATCACAGATTTTGGAATAAGTTCTAAGTTCATCATCCTTTTAATGGTTTTCAAATTGATGTGCCCGAGTCTCCCATGCCAAGTATCACAACATTCAACATTAGAAACATAAACCTCTATAGATGAAAAACAAGGAATTTTATTCGAATCAAAATTCACAACATTAAGACTGAATAAACCATCAACTAAATAACCTTTACCAATAAAATTACCGTTCTTAGTAATTACAACTTTATTCTACTCCAAAACAACCTCAAAACCATGACGAACTAATAAAGATGCGCTAACTAGATTTTTCTTAACGTCTGGAACATTCAATAATCTAGCTAAGGTAATGACTTTACTCGAGGTCAACTTCAAACTAACTTTTCCTTCTCCTAGTACCTTGGCCATGCACCCATTTTTCATAGACTTACAGTTCATGTGCCTGATTCCTGATAATAAGATGAAAAAATATTTTTATTAGAGCACACATGAACGTTAGCACCCGAGTCTATAAACCAATCATTTGAGTTGAAAACAATTTTTAACTCAAGGATACTAAGAAAGTACCTGTTAGTAGGGATACAGGAGCTGCCCCCCACAGTGACAACATTAGCTTTAGGTTTAGGAGCTATATAAGGACCATGAGCCTTAGAAGGTTGACCTTTGTGATAATAGCAATCCTTGGCTTTGTGATTAGACAACCCACACACCCAACAAGGCACTAACTTTCCCTAAATAATATTTTTGCCTTTTGGTTTATTATTATAGTTGTTATGCCTCCCAAATTTTTTAGTAAAGTTAGTCTTCTTAAAATTTTGATGCTTAGGCTTATGAAGATTTTCTACTGTGAGGGCTTTAAACCGAAATTCCGAAACAAGAGTATCAACTAATCTTTCCCAATGTTTCTCCTCAATATTTAGAGACACAATTAGATCATCAAAATTATAATCATCGGGTTTTTGCTTAGTTCCCTTCTAAATTCAGACCATTTAGGAGGCAATTTTTAACAAGGGAAGCAACAAGAAAAGTATCAATCAAGTCCATTCCTTTTTTCCTAAGATCATAGAGAATATTTTGAAACTCATGGGCTTGTTCAATTACTGACTTTCCATCAACCATTTGGAAGTCCAAAATTTTTTCCGCTTAATACTGTTTAAGACCAGCATCTTCTGACCATATTTAAATTCAAGTGCTTCCCACAACTCAATGGATGTCTTACTAGTGCAAAAAATGTTATTAGTGGACAATGCACTCAAAATTCGGCCATGAAACAAATAATCTTTCCTATGAAAACCATCATCATCGGTAGAACTTTTTTTCGATGGGGTCGAATCCATGCCAGTTTCAACAATTTCAATAGCCTTAGAAGTTCCACTTTTTTCTTTTTCTTTTGAAGTCAAAGCCTTATGAATCACATAATATACAGCCAAAGTGGTTAGCCAAAATTTCATTTGTTGTTGCCAACATCTAAATTTTGGCCATTGAACTTTTCTGGCTTGCAAGAATTTGACTCGTCAAATGCCATTTTTTTAAAATAATAATGATACTCAACAGTTAGGCAAATTAACTCTAACAAAAAACCCTAACAAATATCTTTCCTAAGATTGTTGGAGTAATTATAAAATTAGGATAATCTACTGAGTTTAAATGCCAACAAATAATAAACCAAACTAGAAAATTAATATTAGTAGAGAAAAGATTGGAATAGCCTGTGGGGTGATGGTTAAGGCACGCGAATAGCACTCTCCTTGGAAAAGATATACCCCTTTCTGCACGGGGTTGAATGGCGCTTCTTCCCTAAGATACAACGACCTCCGAGTCTCCTTTTGTGCATCAAAGTAAACTCACGAACCAAATTGTTTCCCGACACTCGAAATCCTTATGAAATCAGCAGAAATTACATATGTTTATATTAACTGATCAAAATATGAACAAGTGAAGTAGGAATATATATAAGAATCAGACTTTTGTTTTGTTTTCTATATAGATGGCAGTAGGATTAATGAAAAACCAAACATAGTATAACATGTATATATAGGCACAAAAGACTAACGTTAATCAGTTGGAGAAAATCCGGCTATCTTCTAATATTGTGGAGAGAAAAATAGGAAACAACAAACGTTAGTTTATAAACAGAAGTATACGTTGGTTGGTTTGGGAAGTTCTGATTATGTGGAGAAAAATTAGGAGAAAATGAGTCAAAAGTGGTTTTTCAACAATAGGAGTCTTGATAATATCACCTAGAGGTGATGATAAAGTCATCACTGACAAATCAAATAATAATACATATTGATGTAAAATACTAAATTAAAAAAACAACGAATATACATATTGAGGTTACAACATATTTTTATATATTTCAAGAGGTATATATCGTACACATTTCAAATTAAACTACATAGTATAACATTTCTATGAACTGCCAAATTAGAATCTTTTCAGAAGTGAATGTGAGAGCATTGAGTGATATAAAAGGGTGATTTACCTATACATCCCTTCGACTTTACGCGAAATGTCATTTTGGTCCTTCATGTTTCAATTTCGACATAAAAACCCTTCAATTTATGATTTCTTTGCAATGTGATCCAAATCTTGATCTCCGTTAGTTTTTTGGACGGAAATACAACACATGCCATCCACGTCCCCTCCCAAACCTTTCCTCCCTTCACTCCAGGTCTCCTGGAGGGAAATATTCCCGCCAAAAATGGACCCCCTATATATAATACTACCCTAGCCCTTTCCCCCCAAAACTACCTCATCCCATTTCCATTTCCATTTCCCCTTCCCCTTCCTTTTGCAATGTTGTCCTCCTCCCAGACAGGAAACCATCAAAGGTTGGACCGAAGGCTCTGTGATTGTGGCACCCCTGTTCGCTCGACCACCTCATGGACGTCTACAAATCCGGGAAGGAGGTTTCTCCATTGCCAAAAATCTATTGATAATCTTCTTATTCTTCTCGTTTTTGTTTGTACAATGTCTTCTTTTGGTGTTTATTTTTTACAGGAAATTGGGTCTTATGGATTTTTTGTTTGGTTTGACCCTCCCATGTGTGAAAGATCAAGGCAGATCATACCCGGATTGCTGAGGAGGGTGAATTTGTTGGAGAACAAGGTGGCAAGCTACAGGGCAAAGGAGAGGCTTTACATTGCGGCTTTGGTTATGTCTTGGATGATTGTGATATTGCTTCTCATCTCTCTTATGAACTAGGCACATCAATGAAGAAGGTGGAAGTAGGTTTACCAATCTATTTTGGGTTTACTTTTTGGAAAGTGTAAGGCTGATGTACCACTAGATGCCTTTGGAACATGGAAGAATGTAATTATGGGTAATGTATGGTAATGGTCTATTTAAATTGTTGTTCCTATCATCAAACCATAACAGCTATTGACAAAGTGCAAAATGCCATTGACTGAATAGGTAACTAAGAAAAACAAAAGGGTGACAACAACCATTCAAAGTTCAAAGGCTGCCATGCCAAGAAAGTGCAAAATGCCATTGACTGAATAGGTAAATCTGATAAAGAAACACACAAATGATCTAAAATGTTACAATGCCATTCAAAAGCTAAACAAGACAACAAGGGTGACAACAACCATTCAAAGTTCATCAACCATTCAAAGTTCCTCAAGCATATTACATGTCTCACTTTGAATGATCTCACACAACTGTGTTCACTTTTGTAAGACTTCACCTGAAATGACTCTCCTCTCTGTGCAAGTGACCCAAAAATTTCCCAGGTACAACCCTTCATAGGACATTTTGCTCTTACTCTTGTTGTCTCATTCTTTTTGAACTTTATTTGTTTCCCTTTGTTTCCCTTCTTTTATTGCATACTCTCTCACTGCTTCCCTAAACTCTTTTGCTGAGGCAAACTTCATCCCTACACAAAATTGGACCTTTCCCATATCAGTTTCAGCTCTAAACTCAGGATACTTGTCCTTCCCATCATCATCAGAATTTGAATGCACACACTATGGAGCTCATCTGATGAAACATCTCCATAATTCTCCTCATCATTCACCTCTTTGTCTTTTCCTTTTTTGTTTCCTATCCCTCCCCATTCAAACCAGTCATCAACTTCAGTCCCTTCATCAACAAAAGCCTCAAACAACTCATCATCATTTTCCTGCAAATAGTCACTATCTTAAAAAAAAGACACATCAGATTCAGTATCACTACTACTAGCCAATGGTCCTTCTATGTCTACATCCTCAAGGTATGCATCATCAAAGTGTACCTCTTCTTGCACACCCTCATTAGGCCCGCCCTTATCACTTGGACCACCCTTTCTCACTTGGCCCACATTTCTCAAATGAACTACCTTCAGTCATCATTGCAAGGGGACTAACAAGGTCTATGTATATAAATCCACTACCTTACTTGGAGGAAGTTGTTCTACCATATCAAGTACATCCCTATCTGTCAATAACATTTTCAACCCATTTTTAATGCTTTTCCCAGTCAACACATAGTAATAATTTATCAGACCACCGTACCCCAATTTCTCGACAATATCACCCATTTCTAATAACCCAAATCTATCAGGGTGGCAGTCATCTACATAATCCACAGACCCACCAACATAATTTATTCTAGGCATGTTAACAAACTTACCCCATGATGAATCTGTATGGAGAAGTAGTGCTTGGGTCCTGCACTTTGAAAATCCCAATGCGGGACCACAATCAACAAGAAAGGAGATAAAGTAAAAAAGAAAGGGATTAAACAAATGATACAACCATTGTGCTTCTCGATTACTGATGCAGGGCGCCTTATGAACTACAGAAAAGACGTGCAACAATCAAACACAAACAAGAAAGTTTAGAGAAAAACGCTCTCTAGACTCTTTTATCATTCAATAATACTCAAAAACTATCTTGCCCTTAAGGCTTACAACTTAATATATAGGAAACCGGAAACCCTAATTGATTTGCTCCGAAAAGGAAGCCAAATCAATAAAAAACGCAAAATTACCAAAAATGGAAATTTCGGAAATAATAGCAGAATAAAAAACTAGAGAAAATTCTAGAATGTTTCCCGAAAGCGCAGCTTAATTCGGATTTTCCTTGCCCAAGTAATTGGCAAGTCAAATCTTTCCTTAAACGGCAAATTTGGCCATTCGAAGCCCTAAACAATGACGAAAGCCCAAAAAACGACGTACGCCATGGCGTAAGCGATGTGTCTTGATCGTTGGGCCGTTTCGAGTCTGACCCAAGTGTGCCCAACGCAAAATGCCACAACAGCATAATTACGATTTTGCCACCCGAGGTTTAAATTGCCGAAAATACTCTTCCTCCATGGCTACTGCATCAATTACAGAGAAAGGTAGAATATATAAGAAACATCTTTTTAAGTACAAAAAAACCTAAACAAAGACTTACCTAGGGCTGGGTTTGAATGCATTGCCATTCTTCAACCAAAAACACTGCGTTTACCTCTCAATCGTCCTACGTACAGCTGTATTTCACGACTTCATCGCTGTTTTGATGCTTCATTTTCACGAATTCATCAGTTCAGCATTTTCAAGTTTAGGTTTGGAGGTTTTGGGGATAATCGACAGAACTGATGAGAGAGAGGGGAAGTGGCATAAATGCCCTCAATGGTGGTCACGTGGATGACATGTGTTGTATTTCCGTCCAAAAAACTAACGGAGATCAAGATTTGGATCACATTGCAACGAAATCGCAAATTGAAGGGTTTTTATGTCGAAATTGAAACATGAAGGACCAAAATGACATTTCGCGTAAAGTCGAAGGGATATATAGGTAAATCACCCGATATAAAATGATCACCATATGTTGTTCTTGGATAACACGTGAGGGCCGGTCACAATCTGCCAATCGAGGAACTATATGGCACACTGATTACTTTTGCAGGGAACACACAGCTCCTTCTGAACAATAATGCTACACACACATCAGCCCCACACAGAAAGCAGCCAAACGACTTCGTTTGGCTTTAAAAAAAAAAAAAAAAAAACCTCCCAAATCTGAAAACCCCTTTCCCCTTTCCCCTTTCCCCTTTCGTTTGAATACAGAAGAAAGAGGAAGGCGAGAAGAAGATGACGAAGATCGCGGTGGTGACGACCACCACACCACCATCGCGTACCACCGACGAAGAAGAACCTCTCTCCTCGCAAGATCTCCTCCTCCAAAACCCAAGAGCACACACACACACACACACACACACACACACAGAGAGAGAGAGAGAGAGAGAGAGAGAGAGAGAGAGAGAGAGAGAGAGAGAGTCCCCTGTCGAAGCTCCAGGGCTTGCGATAGAGCTGAATGGGAAAAACCCTATTGTCATTCTACTGTAAGGACTCCAAATCCTTCTCTGTTTGTATTCTCTCCAATCCATTTTATGTGTTCACAAATCACAACACAAGATCTATGTGTATCTATAGGTTTGTACGTATATATTATTGTGTCTAATGCCGTCTTGGTTGCTTAGGAATTTGGGTTGGGGTGATGGTGGTACGCGATGGTGGTGTGGTGGCCGTCACCGGTGGTGGCGATCTTCGTCATCTTCTTCTCGCCTTCCTCTGTCTTCTGTATTCAAACGAAAGGGGAAGGGGAAAGAGGTTTTCAGATTTGGGAGGTGTTTTTTTATTTTTTGTCGTTTAAATGGCTGCTTGCTGTGCAGCTGCTGTGTGGGGCTGCTGTGTGTGTAGCATTATTGCCCTCTGAAGGTTCTAAAACAAAGTCTACGGGTGCAATATTTAATGCCATAAATGATTTAAGTGAAATACTTGATTGCAATTACCAATTTATTTTGCGAGAGATAGTACGTAGAACTCAGTCCAAAATATGGATCGGTAAACAGAGCTAGGAGGTCATAAAGTTCGAATCACAGGAGCGTTAATCCTGATAGAGGGATGGTTGGCAATATATTGCTGCTCTCTGCGCAATCTCCTTAAATATGGACGTGCGGATGCAAAGTCCAAAACCATAAGAGACTTGATGGACCTTTCCTAACACCAAATTAAGTCTTTTCTAGCACCAATTATTTTCAGGAGAGATGGTAGAACTCGATCGATTCGACAACCGACTTTCTTAATTCCTGACCAAAAGAGAAAAGTCCAATAAAAGTAGATCGTGCATAAACATCTTGGTTTAGTTCAGCTTAACCTTATTTACCCCCTTAATTATAAATTCTTAATATATACTAATGACATGCATTATTGTTGGTGACCGGTCCACATGCATGCGAAAAAACATGAAATATTTTTCGTGATTGGCCCAAGCCCACGTGAACAAGATTTTGACAAACCAATGGAGATCCATTATTCCCAAGTAAATAAAGGGATTAGAATGACCCCAAAAATCAAGGTATTTTTTTTGTTTTGGTTAGTGCTCAGACCTTGGGAAGATGGGAATCATCTGATCAATTTATTTTGCTTTGGTCATCTTTTTTTTTCGGTCTTGCCAACATTTTTGCGTCTTGTTTCGTTTTGTTCTCTGTCTTTTCTTATTGTATTGATTTCATGTCTGTATTTTACGATTAATGAAATTTTCTTCGTAGTTCAAAAGAACCAGGTATATAAGGCTTCTATGAAAAAATAAAGTTTGGTTCTTATGCCTCCAAGTAAGAGCGTAATTAGCCAGGTGACCAGTGGCAGAGCCTGGATTTTTGTGTTTCACATTTTTTTTTTCCGTTTGTAGAAAAATATGGTAGATGGTGTTATAAAGTTATTCTCTGTACATATTTATGTGGGACTCAAGACTAAATACATGAGTTTCACCTAAATATGTGATGATGAAGGCCGATAAAAAAAGTCATGGAGAATGGTGTTAGGGCACCAGGTGGTGATCCCTCAAGACCACTGAATAATTAATTACTTATAAGCACGATTCAATTCACCAAATTTTTTCTTTGAAATTGTTACGTGTTTTTCGAAAATGTAATTACAATATTACCATAAAATATAAGTCAAACGAGACTTCTTCTTACAATCTCCCTTATTTCTCTTCTCTTCTTAAATCTATTAATAACTCTCTTTCCTTTGTGTTGAAGATAATGTAATATAGGTAAGCATTATTCAAGTAGGAATATATTTTCAAGAAAAGTTCAAATGAAAATCAAGACATGTTAGATTCTTAAAGAAAGATTTTAATTTTTAAATAAGGAAAGTACTGGAATTTTTGTATTGTGCTCTCACTAGTACAATATTCTGGCTACTCCACTGCAGGTGACTTTTTTTTTTTTTTGAAAAGTAATTAGCCAGGTGTCAATCATCAACAAATCATATATCCACAAAAACCAAGAAGAAAGGTGGTCTAAGCTAATATTACACTTTTTCCTAGCAATGGGAATGCCCTCTTTTCGGGGTCATCGCCACCGTTTAAAATTACTTTCTTTGAAGATTTTCGTTTTTCTCAAGAAATTGATATTATATTTAAGACTAGAAGCACATGAACTTTATCATGACTGTCAGTTAATTTTTCCATCCGCCCAAGTAAAGGAGATATGGCTTTTCTTTGGAAGAGGAGAGGCATGTCCCTTTTGAAAGACCCATGCCCACATGCTGGGAAAAAGTTGTTAGCCAGGGCAGCCGACGGGAACGGATGCAGTGACAGAACCAGGATTTACAAGATGTTGAAATTAATCTAAGAATTCAAGCAGAAGAAATAAAGTAAAACTAAGGTTTATCTACTATTTTGGTCATTACAAAATATGCTTGGTTTCAATTTGGTCCTTGTAAAATTTATAGTTTTGCTTTTACCCTTACACTTTGCAAAGAAGTTCAATGTTACCTTGCCGTTAACTCTCGGAAGGAAAATGTATATGTGGATAATGGAAAATGCATATATGTTGCATCATTTTATACAAACAATTAAAAAACTACACATTTATAAAAAGCACAAAACAACGTTGTTTTGGGCTGTCCAAAAAATAAATAAATAAAAACGTGAAGCATTGATTTTACTGTAAAAAAAAACCAAAAACGTGAACCACTACTCACACATCATTTTTTTTTCTTTACTTTTTGAGACATCGGAAGAGAATGGTTTTTGATTTAACAGGCTACTATGAATTATAAAGAAAATACAAAAAAAAATGTGGTTTGAAACACGGTTGAGATCATGTGAAAACTTGCTGCATGAAATTCAAAAAGTAAAGAAATCACAAACCATTGGTAGTTTGAAACACAGAAGTTGTTCAAGAAGTTGCCGAAGGATGTTAGTCATTCTTGGCTCAAGAAGTTGTTCTCTAATTATGGTGTAATAATTGCTGCTTTTATCCCTGAGAAAAGAAGCAAAGTCACAGGGAGAAAGTTTGGTTTTATAAGGTATAATTGCTCAATTTTTGTCGAGGTAGCTATATCGAAAGTAAACGGCTTATGGTGTGGGGACAAAAAGCTTTTCGTGAAGCACGCGAGCTTTAATCAGAATCAACAAAGGCAATCTGCTGGAGATAATTAATGTGAGGTTAAACAACAACACAGGGAGCAAGTTATCTCAATGGACAAGATAGAGAGGTCAAGTCATCTTCTCATGGTGAGAATAACTTCCAAGGAGCAGTGGGTCACCATGCAACACCTTTCAAATCAACTTATGGCTTCAAATCTTTTGCCCATATTCTAAAAGGAAATAATTGTGGAAAGTGGGGAAGAGTCATGAGAAGGCCACATTAAATATTATATCTGTAGGAAATGGTTGGCTTAATAGGAGTGCAGTGGCAAAATCTTTCAAACGGATGGAGGTGGAAGAGCTGAAAATGGAGATTGCAACGGAAAATATTTGTGACATTCATATTAGAAGTATGGGAGGGAGAAATTTTCTTCTATCTATTTTGGATGCTACAAGGAGAGATTCGGTAATCAAAGAAACTTTGATGCAGAGATGGTTTTTTGAAATCACACCATGGAATGGGGAGCCGGCTTCACTTGAAAGATGTGTTTGGTTGAGCTGTTCAGGTATGCCCTTAAATGTATGGAATCTAAACACTTTCAAAAGAATTGGAGAATTATGGGATGTCTTTTTAGGAGTTGACAAATCTATAATGAAATCTCTTTCTTTTAATAAAGAAAAAGTTCTTATTGCTACCGAGTCTAGTTCTATTATTGATGAAAGAATTTCTCTAGAGATTAATGGGGTTTTGCATCATGAGAAAATTTTGGAAGATCAAAATTTCATATCCCAAGTTTGGGAAGAAAAGACGGATGAAAGATCCCTGATATTTCTAGTGAGAGTTCGGACTCTGTGGATATAGATTCATTGGTTGAGGAATCTCTAGTAGGAAAAGCCGAGAACATAAATAGTGTTCTCCTAAGGTTACAGCTCTTGGTGAAGATGATGATCATATGGATAATAGCAAGACAAAGGACGACGCTAAGTGGGTCACAGTGGATGATGAAGTTTCGATTGAGAATGCTAAATGTGAGGAGGTGGCAGATTCTGAGGAGGCGGCATATTCTGAGAACTCTGATTGCGATGAAGTGGATTGCTCAACAACTAATGGAATGGGTAATATTGATGATGGAAGTCAACCAAATTTTACAGACGGGCTTGTTGCAGACTCCGAGCTTTCAAATTCATTAGTTGTTGAGGATGCTGTTTTAGCTATTACCAACAAGGATAAGGAGATAGTGGAATTTGATAAAGGCTTTTGGAATCCTTCCAAAGTGGGATTTTTTAATGAGAAAAATGTTGAGGGTATCCAATTAGTTGTGGATCTCAATCCAACTGATGTTGTGGAAGATATTTGGAAAGGAAAAAGGAAGCAGAAAAGGATTGAAGATAAGTTGGGTTTTCTGAAATCTAAGAAGAAGGGTCATCGAAAACAGAAAAAATGCATTGTGTTCAGATCTGCTATTGCTGTTGCCTTATCTGTTTCTTCTTATGGCATTAACAGGATTCATCTAAATGTGGCTCAGGCTTCTCGGTTAGTAAGCAAGATCTTGGATGAAGATTATTTGTGGGAAGATGATGTGATCATTAGCAATTTCTCTGTTGCAACTTAATTTTGTTGATAATGGTGTTTGTTTGGACGTTTTGGTTTGGGATTTGGTTTAGATTTTTCTTTTTGGGTTGTGTTTTGTTGTTGAGGGTTTGGTTGGCTTCTTGCCAACATCCGGTTGTTATTTCCCTTTTGGTTCCTAGCGGCAGGTGTCATTTGATGTGAGGGGAGTCTTCTTTGTGGGTCTGCCCATTCTCTATCTTGATGCCTTGTTGCTTGGATCCCTTTAATCTTTGTAATTCGTTTTCAAAGGTTATAAATTTTTGTTGTTCAAAAAAATAAAGTTTGAAACACAGAAAATACAAAAAAATAAATAAATAAATAAAAATTGTGGTTTGAAACATGGTTAAGATCATGTGAAAACTTGTTAAATGGAATTGATAAAGTAAAGAAATCACAAACCATTGGTAGTTTGAAACACAGTTAAGATAAAGAGAAATTACAAACCATTATTTTCCGATGTCTCAAAAAGTAAAGAAAAAAAAATGATGTGTGTGTAGTGTTTCACGTTTTTTTTTTTTTTTGCACAGCCAAATCAATGTTTCACGTTTTTGGGTTTTTTTTTTTTTGGATAGCCTAAAACGACGTCGTTTTGGGCTATGGTGTAAATGTGTAGTTTTTTTGCTGTGTGTGTAGCATTTTTGTGTATAAAATGATGCCACATATACATTTTCCGTCCAAGAGTAAACGGAAGGGTAACACTGAACTTCGTTTCAAAGTGTAGGGGTAAAATCGAAACTAAAAGTTTTACAAGGATGAAATTGAAACCAAGCGTATTTTGTAAGGATCAAAATAGTAGATAAACCTAAAACTAACGTTGCACACAAAATTAAGACATAAATGTCATGTTATATATATATAAAGAGATTCAAATTATTTCGAAAAACCAAAAAGGTGACCCGTCCACACATCATCTTTCGGGAAAATTGGGAAGGGCCAAATTTTCGATCCGATATCGTCAAAAAAAAAAATGTGTTTTTAAGGTCCAACGCCAAAATTTGTAAAAAAACAAAATCTTCGGGAAGGGTTTGATTCCCAGAAACCACAAAAATCCGGACTTTTTCATAAACCGCACATATACAAACGTTTTATGAAAAAATGATCCGATCAAGCCCTTTCTAGTAATTTTTTTTAATGAATTCTCGAGTTGGACCTTAAAAACACGTTTTAAACACATCTAACTGTTCGGATGGTCAAAGTTTTGTCCGGAAAGTGGGGTCCGGACATTAGGTCCGCATTTTTTGGTTTGAATGGGAAGCTCTTCCTATATGAGTTAAGTTGTCTATACCTAAAAGTAATAAGTAATTTTTTCAATCTCCGCTTTTGTGGGGAAAAAAAAAAACTACAAGGTTTTTGGTTTACACAACAGAATATTAACTACAAAATAATTAAAACGAAAAAGAGTTTAACAAATCAAAAACGTGAAACAATGAGAAGGAATAGATGTAAAGTTTGGAGATTAAATAAGGTAATCTAAAGATATAAAAATCTTAATCTCTTGATAATGATTTAAAAAACAATGAACGAAATCCTAATCACTTCTCTTTTAATTTTATTTTTGTCAATAAAGCCGGCCCACTTGTTTTGAAAGTGTACAAAGCCCAACCTATTGCATTAGAACTAAAAGATCAGCCCAATATAAGTTTAGTTCTATATTGAAAATTTTCATTGGGTTGGGCCTTCTTAGGGGGTGCCAACAAAATATTTACTTGCACCCCAACCCCATAACGTAGGTTCACAGCTAGAACGAGTTGAAGAGCCAGATCGGATGGATACACACGACCTGTGGAAAGGTATGAAGGTGGTGTGGAGACCGGAGCGGAGTCAGGATTTTAAGTTAGCGGAGTCAAAAATTAGATCTATATATACAAGTTATTTTTTTATTTGCTCATGCAAAGAAATAACTACATTAAGAGGTTAACTATAGTGTAAAAACATACAGTGATACATTTATTTTTGCTTTATAATTGGTCACGGTGACTTATTATATTTCGGAAATAATATACGATGACCTCATTTGTAATACATCCACTCTCAAAAAGAAGAAAAAAGTTGAGAATTTTATGCATTTTAAGCAAGTTGGAGCAATTTATGAAATTTTTGTGGAGGTCAAATTGTAAAATTTAGCTCAAAACTATCAAAAATCCTAGAGAGAAATAAAAGTGAGAGGGGCTTGTCCTTAATCCCTCCACCCATCGTGGGGATGTCATGTCGAGTATGGTCCAGCTGATCAACAAATGTGAGAGAATGAAGCCATGTTGGCACCTAGTGACATGACTCGGTTACGTGGCATTCACCTACGTACCATCTGGCAATCTTCATGAATGACGTCATTTGAAAAAGAGAGGTGGTAAAGTACAGGAAAGAAAAATCAGAAAATAAACATGAAAAGCTTTCATGTTTATTTTCTCGTTTTTCTTTCCTTTTTCCTACCTTTTTCCTTTGAAAAATGGTGACGAGTGACGTCATTAAGAGGACAAGCTCGGCATGAGTTCACTTGGAGCCCAAGTACACTCTCAATGTAAATTCTAGTACATGATAAACCATAGAAAAGTACACCATTCCTTTTTTCTTTTTTTTTGGGTAAAGAGATAGAAATATCATTAACCAAACACAACCGATACAAAAGGAGTATCTACAAAAAAAATTGATCTTTAGTGACAATGATTTTGTCACTAAGTTGTCACTAAAGGTGTGTTGCTAAAGAGTATTAGTGACAATTTTTTAGTGCGTTGTCACTAATTCTGTAATTAGTGACAGCTTAATACAAAAAGTTGTCACTGAATACCCTTTAGCAACACACTTTTAGTGACACGTTGTTGTCACTAGGAAGCTGCTAAAACTCAATTTTTTTTTGTAGTGAGCTACAAGTTGATAACATTCCAACCACCACAACAAGAACTAGAACAAGAGAGGCAAAACTAAGAGAGATATCCATCACCAGTGTCCGGGTGAGGAACAAAAATAGCAAGGGCATGCTTTGCCCAAAAAGTGCGTACGCTATACAACCGTCTGTGGCACTTTCGATATCCTGCAAAAAGTCAGCTTGGCAATCTCCTCCCTGAGGCTGTGCGTCAAAAAGGTGTCATAGTGATGACACTCACTCCTCCTCCCTAGCTGCATGATGGCATTAAAACAGTCAGAAAAATATTAATAGCATTGAAATTATGATGTAAAGCCCATTGGACTACATGTTGGATTGTTTGAATCTCTGTTTGTAGAGAGCTGTTACTATATGTAGAAATTGAACATTGTGCAATGAGTTGTCCGTTACATTTGTTCTTTGCTAATTCCATTAACGAGCTCTAGAATCATATGGGTGGGATAGAGCTGGGCTGTTAGGAGATCAAGGGTACTGGATCGTTGGTCCGACCTCCACCGCAGGCAATGGTAAAAGCCTGTGGATAAGGATCGGGGTGAATGTATTCCTGGCATCTCATCGCCTGATTCTTTTGGTGAGGTTTTGATTTTCATCTACACAAGGAGCGAACATTCATATTTGAGAGGATGCTTGGTTCCACATAGGCTTTGGGTTTGCAATCAGATTAGATTCGTACCAGTATGAGGAGGAATGTGATGAGGGGTATCGGTTTTCATAAGGTTTGGGGATTCTCTCAAAATCATAGAGCTGCTCGACCATCTAACTTCTCAAATGGCTCTCACAACATGTTCGACAGTATGACTGAAAGAGATGAACAGAGAAAGCTTGGATTGAGTCCGACTGTTTTCGTTGACAATCTACCCGCTTAAGTAATGAGAGGGGGTACCCCCATTGTTGGTATAGCCCACTGGAGGTGGATCTGTGTAATCCACCTCCCCCCCAATTCCACCTTCTGAAAACTCCAACCAAAGTCTAGATTTGTGCGGGTCCAGGAGAACAAATCCAGACGGCTGGTAAATCCGGCTCCATCTCCAAAAACTTCAAAAAAGTTTTTTATGATTTTTTATTCTTCCAAAAACTTACAAGCAATCAACAATTGTTATTATTTGATTCCTTAAATTTTCTTCACATATTTGAAGAGCTTCAAAACAGTTAAAGAGTTAGGTTCAAGATGTGTTTTCAATTTTTTCCTCATGAAAAGGAATTTATTAATTTTTTAAAGGAAAAAAAAAGTTAAACAGATTAAGGGGACAAAGACAAACACCACTCAAGACATAAAAAATAGGAAGGCAAGACGCCAACCAAATAACAGGCCAAAGGAAAAAAACACCAAACGCTGAAACTTGGGCTGCTAAAAAACCCAAGCTACTCGAGGTCAAGCTCGTGTTCGTTTGTTAAAATCTCGTTCAAGATCGATTTGTTATATAATCAAACTAAGCTTAAACATCATTTTAAAACACGTTAACGTTACAAATCGAGCTCGAACAAGCTACTACTTGGCTCGTTCGGCATATGATGCATAAAAATTCAAGCTATTGTAGTGTTGTAGCACCAAATAGAATACCAAGCCTTTTATTGTGGCTATTGTAGTGCTTTACATGAAAAATGCTCTCCATTGACATACAAACCTAGGCTGTTGGGCTGAGGCATCCATGATCAACTTCTTACAAATAACATCCTCATCGTCACTGGAGATGGAGAGAGAGGCGCATGTGATAGAAGACAGGTTGTTTTTGTCAATTCCTGAACCTTTGACTCTAAAAAAAATCATTGATGGATCATACATCTCATAAAGACTTAGGCACACTAAATGTCTTATTGGGCCCCTTCTTTTGGACCTTAGCCCAGTTTTCTGGAAAAGATAATCGTTATTTGCCAAACCCACTAGCCCAACTCAAGTTAAATACTAGATGGGGCCAGACAGCGCCCCTCTTGCCGAAGCCACGGCCCATTACTTAAGGGGGAAATTCCAAGCCGGTCCTATTTTCACTGTTTTGTCCCATCCAAGCACTTTAATGTGTTCTAATTCCCAAAAAACCCACGCGCAACCGCCTAATTTGTTCCAATTCCCAAAAAAAACGCCCACTTTCTCTCTCTCTCTCTCCTGCTCCCCATCCTTTTATTACTCTCTCTATCTCTCTCTCCCTTTTTATTTTTTTTTAAACTTTAAATGTTTATAACTTTTATTTTACATATTTATTTTTAATAAAATTTATTTTTTTAGAATGTACTCGACGACATCTACCAAACAAGACCCATATTGAATATGAAATTATGTTTATAAAAAAAACAAAAAAAAATGGGGGTGTAGACTCCTACTTTTGAAGGATGTTAATTCTTTCATTTTGGAGGGTGTGAAATCTGCATTTAAGAGGTGTGAATTTTTTCATTTCGGGAAGTGAGTTTGTGTAGATAATGTGCAAAATCTGCATTTGACGTGTGTGAATTCTTTCATTTTTAGAGGGTGTGAATTGTTCAGAAATGCAGTGAATTTTTTCTTTTGGAGGGTGTGAATTCTGCATTTGACAAGTTTGAATTCTTTCATTTTAGAATATGTGAATTCTATATTTGAGGGTGTGAATTCTTTCATTTTAGAATGTGAATTGTGTATTTTGAGGGGTGTGAATTCTTTTATTTTTGGGGTGTGAATTGCGTATTTGTGTAAATTAGTCCTGTGAATTCTCAGTTATGGAGGATGTGAATTGTGAGATAAAGGGTGTCAATAACTTTTTTTATTGTGTACATATTTTCATATTCAATGTGGATCTTATTTTAAAGATCTGGTCGAATAAGTTTCAAATATATAATTTTAAAAAAAATTGATGCGTATAAAAAAAGTTATTTTATTTTGAAATCTAAAATAAAAGTTAGAGAGAGAGAGAGAGAGAGAGAGAAGTGTTTATTGATTCAGACACTTGACTGGCGCCACCAGTCTTATTTGGCAGACCTTGCGTGTCAAAGAAAAAAGTAGACTTTGACAGAGTCCAGAGAGAAAGAGTGTTTATTGGTAAACACCTGACGCGCGCGTTAAAAAGCTACGGTACACCTTATGCGCGTGTGAAAAAAAGGTTTAAATGAAAGAGTGTGACGCGGGGTCTAGATGGAAACACCCTCCCAAAAGAGGGCCGGCCAGGAAGAACCTCTTAAGTTATTCGGATAAAGCCTAATATACCCTTCAACTGAGAAACTAGAGCACTGGTTGATTCAAGTATTGATGTTCACATTTCCGATCTAAAGGATTAAAATAAGGCAAAAATTGACTATTACTCTGGTATAAGAGTTTTCCATTGTTATCTTATTTCTTCCTTCTATAGGGTATTTCTTGGATTGTCATATATTTTGCTTAATTTAGTTGTTACATATCTCACACAATTGATAAAGTGCATCGGTATTGCAACTCTTCTAGACATAAAAAAAATGTAAGAAGGTACACTACAATTCTTGGGTTCCGTGGGTCACCTACTACAAGCTATAACACCATGAATGTTGCAGCTGTTTTAGGTTCGGTAAATAAAAACGATAAAACCCCATACTAAATGTTCATCATAAGAAAGATCTTGTTGCAGCTTAAATTTACGATATGTAAGTTGTTGAGTGAAAGGAAAAAAAAATCCCCCAAAATCGATCAACAATTTTTTTGGGGGCTGAAAAGTTATAACTTTCTAGAAATAATGAATCGGTTCGGTAAATCCTTTGAGGCAAAACTATTCCAAGGTTAAAGCAATTTTCTCTCCCGACTTTGAATATCCAATGTTGATTTTTTGATTTTTTTCAAAAGTGATTTTTAATACCAAATCGAGCCTTTAATACCCATCAATTGGAATCGCCTACATAAACTTTTGTTCGCATTAAATTTTGAAGGGGCAATTATATAAGCACGAATTATCTGTTAAGGATCCCGGATTTCCGGATTTAAGCGTTTTGATGATTTTTTACCGATTGTTTTTGGGAAATTGAGCCGTCCAATGTGTTCAAAGGTGTTTTGGAAAGTCCCACGCGGAAAATCTTCAAAAAAATTTATCAATTTGAGGAAGGGCTTGTAATTCAGCGGTTTTTCGTAAAAAATGTACATTTATCTAAGTGATTTTGATTAAAACCGTTTCTCAATACAGAAGACATCTAACCAATAATCATGCAAAAGATTTAAACTATTTGCATAATCCTGCTTGGAAAACCCATCTTGTAACACACTAGCAGAAGCACACATTCTAAAAGACTAAAAAAATATCTTTGAATGTGGGAAGACAGGATTAAATTTTGATCGGGCTCTTATATAAGTGTATGTATTGGAAAACAAAATGCAAAATCGAGTTCTGTCTTCATGTTTACTACACTATTTTTTCCTCCAAACCTCCAGGAAGACAGAACAAATGAAGCATAAATGTGCCAGATCCCCTGTCAAATCATGTACTCTAACATTTCTCCAGAGATATCATCAGTATCATATTATTTTTTGGTACACGAGATGGATATGAAGGCCGACAAATCCGCGTATTCGCCAGGAATATTATTGTTCTCAACAACAAATAGCAGGATCCCATCGCACCTATGTTGAAGTCAAAGTTAAGGTCCCACCATATGCCACAAGGGCGAAAGAGATGTTCAACTCCAGCACCAAGCAAGAAACTCTTAGTATTTAAACTATGACGGTTTTAAACCGTCATCTTATCTTATCCTCCATTCAAAAAAAAAAAAAAAAAAAAACTCAATTCTAGTTCGAACACGTGGCTCTCACGAGTTAAGGTCCCACCATATGCCACATGGGCGAAAGAAATGTTTAACTCCAGCACCAAGCCAGAAACTCTAATTAGTATTTAAACTATGACAGTTTTAATCCGTCATCTTATCTTATCCTCCATTCCAAAAAAAAAAAACCCAATTCTAGTTTGAACACGTGGCTCTCACGTGGCGCCCTGTGGAGCTCACGTGGCACCCTTGTGACGCTTGTATGGCGAGATAATATTTACTTGCCCTAGGACTCAAACTCAAGACCTTGAGTTCCTTGTGTGCACGTATTACCAACTGAGCTAGCACGCTTGTTGTTGACAAAAGACCAACAAAAATATTTAACTATATTTTCGAAAAAATTTAAGTTGAGCACTTATAATATCAGTTTTGGATTTAAACTGTTTTTTTTTTTTTTTGGCATTCGTTAATCCTAATCTACTCTATTCTAGGGGACTTGGAAAATATAAGATGATGGTTTTAAACGGTCGTCTTATACGTTTAATGACATTTTTTGACCGTCATCTTTTATGATCAACTTCAATGTCGGTTCTAATTAAAACTAACATTAAAAATGCTTAGTTTCAATGTCGTTTTTAAGGAAAACTGACATTAAAAGGTTTTAATATGGGCTTCTGGAAGCGCCTTGTTTTAATGTCGGTTTTAAGCAAAAATTGACATTAAAAAAAGAGATAATAATGCCACTTTTATTCTAAACCGTCTCATCTTATATCACAAAGATGACAGTTTTTAGGATAGACTGATATCAAAACTCTACCCTCATATTTTCGATGACAGTTTTACAAAAACTGTCATTGTTTCAATTTTTGGTGGTGTCATTTTTAACATTTTTGTAGTAGTGTTTTTTTACACAAGTTTTAAGGGCAATCTAGACATTTACTTTATAAAAAGTTATTTTACAGCTTATTCAAGCAAACATGATAAACATTTTTTACAACTTTTGAAAAGTTATAAAAGAGTTTTACAATTATCCAATTATGGGAGATTGGAGGTTTTTCGGTGTTTTGATGCTTTTAAAAATTGTTTTTGGGAAAACAGCCAATATAACAAAGGTTTGAGGCCTCAGAAAATTATATTAAAAAAAAAAAATACCGGGAAGGTGGTTTTTCGGTATTTTTTTGTTGAAGATTTTCAACTACAATCATACCTTTTGAAAACATCTTTGAACACATGGAGAAATAGAAATTTTCAAAAAATATCGGGAAGGTGGAGTCTCGGATCCGGGATTCCCGGATTAGATTGGGACTCTATGAAAGACTACTATATCAAACAGTTTTACAACTATACTTATTGTAATTCTTTTAAACTAATAGTAATTCTAAAAAGCTAACTTTATAACAATAGGTTAGAAAATGAGGCCTCAGAAATTATATTAAACACCAATAAGGCTATGAGTGGGTGCATAAATCATCTTATCCAAATCCAAACTTCCTTTTTGAAAAAAAAGCACAATCATACCTTTTTAGGGGTAAATCAATTAACCTTTGGGTGCAGTGTGGAGAGATCAATAGAAATTGTTGCAACTATAATCAAAACCACCCAAAAAGAGAGTGCATAAGTACCTTGGATATGTTAAGTTAATGCCACAACTGGTCTTTTTTCTATTTTTAACCATGCAATAGGATATTAGGCGTTAGTAGAAGTTATATTACTACGAGGGCCAACCTCTTGTCCACATGAGTATGTCCATACTTAGACTTCATGCTCCAAAGAAACTCTATACAACCATTGGTCATTCCCCAAGATTACCCCACTATTAGTCCTTCCATGAGAGAATATGTATATTCCCTGTGAATACCATACCTATGACAATTGAGGGACTTTATCCAAACAATCACCTGTGGTGTGTTAGTTGAAACTTGAAAGAGAAAAGAAGGAAATGTGATTAAGAGAGAAATTTTGAAAAAATTTACTGTTTGGCTTTGTAAAGAAAAAGAAGTTAAGTAAGCTTTACAAGAAGGATATAAGTTTCTTTGGTTGATTTGGAAGAGAAAATGCAAGAAAATAAGTGGGAGGAAAGGAGCTCGAATGAATGAGCTACAGAATGTGAAGGGTTGGCTTCCACTGAAGGTTTCAGGTTCGATTTCCCTTGCCAATAAACTCTTGAGGTTACTGGGGGTTATGGTTAGTCGTTACCTCCAGAGCCATAGAATTGGTCGAGTTGCGTGCAAGTTGACCCAGATATCCAATTATCAGAAAAACAAAAAAAAAAAGATAAAATAACTTACCACCACATTTATTACTTCTTTCCAAACAATGGATTAACTATCCATGGATAATGAAGTCACCATACACCAACCATATTTGACATGGGAGGCTCCAACCTACTAACTAACAAGGTGTGCAATTCTGGAGTGGAAGAAATAATGAGAAAAAAAAACTTATATTTATCAACTTTTACTTCAAAAAAGTCAACTGTCTCATGTGAGCCTCATGTCAACCCTCCAGTAAGATTATACACTGCCCCTTAGGCACCTCCAAGTGTTTGGTGTTCCAGACTCCTTTTCCACCAAATATTTTTGTAGCGTTTGATTAAATATAATTTACCTTGTGAACCACATCGATATATAGAGGGGCCTAGAGCATCACACGTGGATGTGCCTTTCACCAACCGCCCCTGAAATTTGACCAATTAAGTAGATGCCTTGAATTAGTACTCTTCACCAGTTAGCCACTAAAACTTCAAGCCAGCCCTGAGAGTATCCAGCTAATCAAGTGAAAGCATTCCATTGACAAATAAATCTGATACTTACAGAATATTATATAAGCCTCGACTAGACCACTCTTTAAACAAGAGCCTCTACTTTGGCAAAGTCTTTGTCCTTATTCTCCAAGCAAAAGCTAATCAGTTACCCTGAAAAAAACCTCTTTCATCTTTCACCTTCACCAGCTACATAGATGTGTCCAGTCTAATATTACTAGAATATGTTCAATCAGAAAGGACTAGGGAAACAGCTATTCAAAACTCAAAAGGAAGAAGCTTTTAGTAGAAATTAAGCCAAATAAAGGTGATCCCCCACTGCACTTACAAATTATTGTAAGACAAAACCATATGCTTTCACATGCGAAGCACTTTTGTTTTTCTTTCAATTCGAGTTTCGAGGATCAGGGGTGTGGTAGAAACCGAACCCCCAAGACCTGATGATGCGTACAAATTACACACCAAAAAATAGTAAAATTATACGAGACGGAATTAGGATTTACCTCTCTTCCGTAAACACAAATGGTGAGTTGATTCTATACGTCTGATTGATACCGTTTGATTACCTTCGTCGTGGACTTCAAACGTAGACTCAAGTTCGCTCTTTCATGAGCCCTATTTTAAGTGTTGTAAAAATCTGTGAAAACCTAGAGAACATAACGACATATATAGAGCGGGCTCTTTGTGCAAATAAGAAATCCTAATCCTCCACGAATTCTTTCTTATTACACAAATTATAATTCATTTTACTGCAGAATTATAATTGCGCTTTCATCCCTATCTGAAATTAATTTTGAGCTCCACATTATTACATACTAAAATATCTCTCAACGTTAAGATTACAAATACTTGCTGATTAAATCAAATTACTGATAATTTTATTTAATCAACATCTTATAAAATATCTCGAGACTTTTCACTTAACTTATTTGATATGTCGGATACAAAAATTCACTGGCAGGTTTTGACATAATCGAAACTTATAAACATACTCAAGGAGGTCTCATCAATTCCTACCGGGACATGGATTTCAATAATAATTTAGCAACTTTCATACATGTAATGTGCAACCCAACTCACCGAGTTTATTGACCCTTAAAAGGATCTCACTCTATAATGAATCAAAGACAACAATATTAAATATACACATCTATTAATTATCTTTGAATTAAGAGTATAAGCATTAATAATAACCAAAAGATTCTAATTGTCTTATAATATCAGTATTAAGATAATTACCTTAAAGCGGTCATGTTTTTTTTTTTTTTTGATCCAAGGCGGTTATGTTCAATACACACAAAATGTACTAGTACAATGAGTTAGAACTAGAACCATTACCCGTAGTCAAGACACACCTATTAAAATATTGCTCTACAATCCTACTGATGGCGTGTCAAATTCCATCTAAGATTGTGATCCAATACTTATACGCCACGAGAGCCGATGATCCAATCTTCCGTGTGTAAGCCTTACTCTACACACTAAATTATCTATTATGTAGAATAAAAGACATATGCACAACATAAAATAATATCATGCAAACATTGCCCATCAAAGATTCTCATAAAAAAGGGATAAAAGTAATTAATAAATAATTAATCCATTTATAAAAGTATGGCTTGTAGTATAAATTCCTAACAGGGTGCGCGGGCCAGTTAACACGCACCTTGACTACTCCTCACCCCTGCCCGGTTAAAGGTAGGCATTCATGTCAGGCTAGGAGATTCACAAAAACTTACTTTATTGCGGCATCACTCATGAATCAAACTGGCCTAGTCAATTGTGTGGAGGTCAAATCAACCAACCAACTTTATTTGTTCATAATTCGAGTACAGAATTTATAGTGATACTCCCATCAAGTAAAAGCATTATTGGAAAAAATGGCAAATTATGTAAGACACAAACTATTTACATATACATTGGTTCATGGATTAGAATGTTTCATACATTTTAAAGATCAAATACAAGTCCATAGATGATCACAAACACAATTACAAAGATCAAATACAAGTCCACATATGATCCCAAATACGATAAAATCAAACAGACAGGCACAGACACAAGCTGATCAATTTTTAACCTTCGAATAAGAACATAACTTTAATGCGATGATATTTTGAAGCTGAAGGACTTGTTGAGCCATGTCTTCCAGCTACTTCCACTTCCCTTTGCAATCATCTCTGATCTAGCCTCTGTCATATGTGGTTGCTTCTGCTTCTTGCACAGCACAAAGTTCCTTCCTCCGGTTGATCCTATCGCCTCGGATGGACTCAGAGCTGCAGAAAATTTAATACCCACAACTTGAAATTTGAAAAAAGCTCGAAATTCGCAAATCAAAGATGGGCATGCAGCAAATCTTGGATATTGCTAACCAAAAAACACAGCTATAACCCCCTAGTTGGATACAGTTTTCATAATCTGTTTTATGTATCTATTTGTCGTAAAGTCAAAATTTATGTTCTAAGAGTTTCCTAGAAATAACCCATTTCTGAAAGGGTCCAGCTCTCCCCTAGTCCCTCAATCTTTTGTTGATAAAATATGATGTGTTCCGAAAATATTGACAGATATCCGATGAACATGATTTTTTCAGTTAGAGCTTTTTTCGACGAACTCTAAACAGTGCACGGCTGAACATAAAATTTTCTCACAAGATAAGACCACAAAATCAAAGAAATCCAGACAAGGGATAAGTTTCAATTTTTTTCAGTACCGTCGGATCCTGCATTGGCTGGATAGAGGAGGAAATTACTGACAACAGAACCAAGAACAGGAAGCCTCCCTTCACGCGCATACATTTTCAGAGCTGTATCTATCACCCCCTTCACATTATCATCCTCATTCACCACAAATCGAATCGGCCCAGCACTACCCAGAACGTTGACCGTAATCAAGAACCGATTCTTCTTTATGCTTTGCTTCTCTGTACCCTTCTTCTTCTCCTTTTCCTTTTCCTTTTCCTTTTGCGCCCACATTTTCTCAGACACGTTTCCCTTCATCTCTTTTTGGGATTTTTTTTTTCTCTTATACCCGGATCCAAAAACTAACTAAAAAAGTTTTATTTGAGAGGGTTCGAATTGGGTTTTTAGAGACAAAGAGAGAATGGGTTCATGGGTCGACGCCAAGGCAGCGGTAGTACCAGGCTTCTTTGGAGGAACCGAAGGAGGAGGAAGGAAGGAGGAAGGAGAGAATCGAATGATGCGCAGCGGGTAGCGTACGCGCAGCAGAGGAGGAAGGACTAGGTGAAGAAGAAAGCATGAAATTCGAGTCGGTTTCTACCATTCAAGAGATGTTCGATTTCTGAGGGTTGGCTATGAGCAGAAATTTAGTATCGAAACAGAGGAAGGAGAGAAGGAAGGAAAGGGGAATTGTTTGAAAAGAGAATTTGTTGCGTGGAAAACGATTGGGGGGCAGATGCATATAAGTTTGTGCGCTTGTTGTCGGCTTGTTGGGGCGGCACACAACGTATATAATGTGATACTTTATATAGCAGCATCGTATAATTTGTCGATAGGTAACTATCGGGCCGGTTCTGAAATTTTCGGGCTCCAAGTCTTAGTACGGGGAGTAACTATTTAGTGCTGCTATCTGTGGAGTGTCATAAGCTAGCTGTCTTTACAATCACCGGAACACTTACTGCACACAACTTTAAAATATAGTTCCGGACACAACTGTGTCTACAAACCGTTTGATGCATGTGGACCATGTGCATCGGATGATTCCAAAAACTTAGTATTTGTGTTTTAAAGTTGTGTTCGTAGCATTATTGCTCTTACAACCACACATTGATACGTGGCCTCAACATTTATTCTTGGGCTTTATATTAATATGTGGTGCAGGGTATAGGGTATCACATGGCGGTTTCAAAAGATGTTACAACATTGAAAAAAAATTAAATGATGATATTTAGCATAGTAATTTAATAAACACGAAGACTCTAAGTTCAAACGCAGACTCTAAGTTCGCTCTTTCATGAGCCTATTTTGAGTGTTGTAAAAATCTGTAAAAACCTAGAGAACATAACGACATATATAGACCAGGCTCTTTGTGCAAATAAGAAATTCTAATCCTCCACGAATTCTTTCTTATTACACAAATTATAATTCATCTTACTACAGAATTATAACTGCGCTCTCATCCCTATCTCAAATTAATTTCGAGCTCCACATTATTACATACTTAAATATCTCTCAACATTAAGATTATAGATACTTGCTCATTAAATTAAATCACTGATAATTTTATTCAATCAACATTTTATAAAATACCTCGAGATTTTCCACTTAAATTATTAAATATGTCGGATACAAAAATCTACCTGCAGGGTTTGACATAATCGAAACTTATAAGTTTACTAAGGGGGTATCATCAATCCCTACCGGGACGTAGATTTCATTAATAATTAACAGTTGTAATGTGCAACCCATCTCACCAAGAGTATTGACCCTAAAGAAGATCTCACTCTCTAATGAATTAAGAGTATAAGCATTCATAATAGCCAAAAGATTCTAATTGTCTTGTCATATTAGTATTAAGACAAATTACCTTAAAGCGGTCATGTTCAATACATAGAAAATGTACTAGCACAATGAGTTGGAACTAGAATCGTTCCCCATAGTCAAGACAGACCTACTAAAATAATGCGCTACAATCCTACTGATGACGTGTCGAATTCCATCTAAGTTTGTGAATCAATATTTATACTCCACAAGAGCCAATGATCCAATCTTTCCTGTGCAAGCCGTACTCTACACACTAGATCATCTACTATATAAAATAAAAGACACAAATACAACATACCATAATGTCATCCAAACATTGCTCATAAAATATTCTCATCTAAAAGGGATAAAACTGATTAATAAATAATTAATCCATTCATAAAAGCATGGCTTGTAGTATAAATTCCTAACAGGGTGCTCGGGCCAGTTAACGCGCACCTTGACCACTCCTCACCCCTGCCCGGTTAAAGGTAGGCATTCATGTCAGGCTAGGAGATTCACAAAAACTTACTTTATTGCGGCATCACTCATGAATCAAACTGGCCTAGTCAATTGTGTGGAGATCAAATCCACCGACCAACTTTATTTGTTCATAATTCGAGTACAGAATTTATAGTGATACTCCCATCAAGTAAAAGCATTATTGGAAAAAATGGCAAATTATGTAAGACACAAACTATTTACATATACATTGGTTCGTGGATTAGAATGTTTCGTACATTTAAAAGATCAAATACAAGTCCATAGATGATCACAAACACAATTACAAAGATCAAATACAAGTCCACATATGATCCCAAATACGATAAAATCAAACAGACAGGCACAGACACAAGCTGATCAATTTTTAACCTTCGAATAAGAACATAACTTTAATGCGATGATATTTTCAAGCTGAAGGACTTGTTGAGCCATGTCTTCCAGCTACTTCCACTTCCCTTTGCAATCATCTCTGATCTAGCCTCTGTCATATGTGGTTGCTTCTGCTTCTTGCACAGCACAAAGTTCCTTCCTCCGGTTGATCCTATCGCCTCGGATGGACTCAGAGCTGCAGAAAATTTAATACCCACAACTTGAAATTTGAAAAAAGCTCGAAATTCGCAAATCAAAGATGGGCATCCAGCAAATCTTGGATATTGCTAACCAAAAAACACAGCTATAACCCCCTAGTTGGATACAGTTTTCATAATCTGTTTTATGTATCTATTTGTCGTAAAGTCAAAATTTATGTTCTAAGAGTTTCCTAGAAATAACCCATTTCTGAAAGGGTCCAGCTCTCCCCTAGTCCCTCAATCTTTTGTTGATAAAATATGATGTGTTCCGAAAATATTGACAGATATCCGATGAACATGATTTTTTTCAGTTAGAGCTTTTTTCGACGAACTCTAAACAGTGCACGGCTGAACATAAAATTTTCTCACAAGATAAGACCACAAAATCAAAGAAATCCAGACAAGGGATAAGTTTCAATTTTTTTCAGTACCGTCGGATCCTGCATTGGCTGGATAGAGGAGGAAATTACTGACAACAGAACCAAGAACAGGAAGCCTCCCTTCACGCGCATACATTTTCAGAGCTGTATCTATCACCCCCTTCACATTATCATCCTCATTCACCACAAATCGAATCGGCCCAGCACTACCCAGAACGTTGACCGTAATCAAGAACCGATTCTTCTTTATGCTTTGCTTCTCTGTACCCTTCTTCTTCTCCTTTTCCTTTTCCTTTTGCGCCCACATTTTCTCAGACACGTTTCCCTTCATCTCTTTTGGTTTTTTTTTTTTTCCCTCTTATACCCGGATCGAAAAACTAACTAAAAAAGTTTTATTTGAGACTGTAGGAATTGGGTTTTTAGAGATAAAGAGAGAATGGGTTCATGGGTCGACGCCAAGGCAGCGGTAGTACCAGGCTTCTTTGGAGGAACCGAAAGAGGAGGAAGGAAGGAGGAAGGAGAGAATCGAATGATGCGCAGCGGGTAGCGTACGCGCAGCAGAGGAGGAAGGACTAGGTGAAGAAGAAAGCATGAAATTCGAGTCGGTTTCTACCATTCAAGAGATGTTCGATTTCTGAGGGTTGGCTATGAGCAGAAATTTAGTATAGAAACAAAGGAAGGAAAGGGGAATTGATTGAAAAGAGAATTTGTTGCGTGGAAAACGATTGGGGGGCAGATGCATATAAGTTTGTGTCTATGCTTGTTGTCGGGTTGTTGGGGCGGCACACAACGTATATAATGTGATACTTTATATAGCAGCATCGTATAATTTGTCGATAGGTAACTATCGGGCCGGTTCTGAAATTTTCGGGCTCGAAGTCTTAGGACGGAGAGTGACTATTCAGTGCTCCTATCTGTGAAGTGTCGTAAGCTAGCTGTCTTTACAATCACCGGAACACCTGCTGCACACAACTTTAAAATTAGTTTCGGACGCAACTGTGTCTAGAACCGTTTGATGCATGTGGATCATGTGAATCGGATGATTCCAAAAATATAGTATTTGTGTTTTAAAGTTGTGTTCGTAGCATTGTTGCTCTTACAACCATACATTGATATGTGATCTTGATATTTATTCTTGGTCTTTATTTTAATACGTAGAGGAGGGTCTAGAGTATCACATGGTGGTTTCAAAAGATGTTATAACAATGAAAACAATTAAAGTTTAGCATGGTAATTTAACCAATACGAAGCCTGCCGTATTTCAAAAAAGTTCTTTTAAATGAAAAATTATTAGTGTTTGAGACAACTTACGCGCACCTCAATCAATTTTGGAGATTAGTTTCACCATTTACTAGTGGGGGACCATTGAATTTCAGACAAAAGCCTTTGCGTTTATATCAATTTGTTTTGAGAAGAAGTTGAAGCAATTGCTACAAAGAACACTATATATGTATACTTCTAAAATAAAATTGTTATTGAGCTTATTATTATATGACTTTTGACGAGCAAGATGATTAATTTGTACAATGACATGTTTGAAATTTTTTTTTGAATTATTCTGGTCATTTAACTATAAAAGTGGTTTGTTTTTGGATTTGATGTTAGAGGACGGACCAAAATACATTCTGCTAAAGCAAAATAAGGTAGTGATGAGTTGATAAAACGTTATTTCTCCAACAAGAAAAAATTGAATTCTGGTTTGATGTTTGAAGTCTCAAAGCATAGACATTATGAGTAAAGTACCACTAGACTATGAGGACAAAATTACTATGCGTACGCAGACGTGCATATGCCAAAAACACGGACGGTGTATTTGCACCATCCAAATACATTTTCGACAGTCCGAAGGTATTTACTCTTTGACCGGTAAGAGTGAGTTAACTCTCATTGGTTAAAGAGTGTTTAAAATCCGGACCCTTGATTTGTTGAAATGAATGATTAATATGCATTCGTGTATTTTGCGTACGCGTAGGTCCATACACATAGCCAGACTGCTATGAGAAATGTTCAGTACATCCCCGATACAATCCCAACAACACTCTGTCACGTACATTCATCAGAGTGTCAGAGGGGTGTTGTTGGTGGGTGTATACATAGCACTAAACCTTAACCCCGTGCGATAGGCTCAACCGCTCAAGTATTAATAGAGATGGGCTATAGATATAGACATTTTGAGTTCGAAACTTGACAATTTCTTGCGGTTGGGACCATCAGGATCAGGCCACAAGAGCTTTTCTTGTAAATTTTCTAGTCCCATTGTGAATCTCCTAGTGCCACAAGACCGAATCGGATAAGGGATTAGTCAAGGTGCATCCCCGGACACGGGACACCGTAACTACCAAACCACCCCAGACACACAAAAAAAAAAAAAAAAAAAAAAAAAGGACTATAGTAAAACCTTTGAAAAATTCCTACCGAAACGCCTCTGTATGTACTCTACAAATGACTCACGTGTGATGGGAGACATGGGGAAGGAAGAGCACGGGAAAGGGAAGGAAGCTATTAAGGTTGAAGCACTAGTCATATATTAGCATGGGGTGTTAGGAAAAATCACAAAATCAAGAGAACATATTCCATTGACACATAAATCATATCACAGATTACATACGTAGAAAAGATGAATAGATTGCAGAAACGAGATACAAACTGAATTTATGAAATGCAAGTTGAGTCTTGTGTTAGACGCAGTCTCCTTAAAAGAGATTCGCCGCCTACCAAGGGTGTTGTAGGTTGCACCGGCGTTTTTCTTTTAAGATGAAACGGCTAGACCTCAAGCCTCCAAAACACCTCCGTTGACTGTCTTGACGAACAAACTATATGTTTGTCTCTCTCTCTTACAAAAATAAAATTTCAAAACACTTGCGAGGAATATGAATTTGTAGAGATAGAACTCAATTTGGGATTGCCTACTATAAGCAAGACAAGAGGTACGACTCTTGGGCAGCCAATCTGGATTCAATATGCGTTACCGACAAAATGAATTATGACATTACCTCCACATCATGAGGGGTTATTAAGCCAGCCATAACCGCTGGACTCTTAACCTGCTTCGTCCAAATTCATTGAACCTGAAGGAAATCGTTCGGTTGCCTCGGAAGATCCTCTGACTTCCCCGGTGTGGTGGATGGAAATTCTTCGTTGTTCCTTTGCGGCTCGAATTGAGCAGTGGGGTTGAAGTTGATTCCTCTCACGAGCTTTACTCCTGTACACTGAGTGAACTCGTTAGCACCAACCCGGACCAAGGAGCCCGGAATGGTACTTAGATGATCAAGTCAATACTCAGAAAAGAAGAGGAAAAAGTGCGGCGAGGGTTTATTGAGAGAGATCATGCGTACCTCTTTGGGCTGATATCGTTACCTTTTATAGGCAGCGCTTCGCTTGTCCTCCATGGCCCGTGCTATCTACGCACAGTAACCGCTCGGATGACGTCACTGTAAACATAACCGAGCATTATTACGCGGGCACATGTGCCCAATTTCATTGTGACGCGTGTTCACTCCATTATATGGAAACTTCTTGTGATTCAAAAGAGAGAATGAGCCTTGCTGTTGGACGAAAAACCAACTTTCCTCGGGTCTCGCGGACCTGACCCGCGCCCGAGCACCTGATATCCATGACCCTGGCCCTTACGCGTTCGGGTCATAGATATGGTTCTTCGGTCGGAGATCGTTCAGGATGTCACTCTGGGAGCATCAACGCTGTTTGATTTGGGCCTGGGTTAGTCCCAAATGGGCCAAATGTTTCTCCCTCTGAAGTCGGGCCACCAGACCTGCTTCGGATTATTCGGGCCCACACACCCGGTTTTATTCACCTACTTCCAACTTGGGGACCTGGGGATCTCCAACATGGGAATCTCGTAGTAATCGCAAACCTGTAGTTTAATTCCGTCTATCTCAAAGAATCAACGATGGAATTTATCTTTTCCATCGCACGGATTTTTGGAGGTTATTGGGGGCCTCAACAACGTTTCGGATTCCCTAGTATGGACCCTATTTATCTTTTCCCGTAAATTTTTGGAGGTTATTGGGGGCCTCAAAACCGCCCCTGCTAATTTTTTTTGGTAAAAAGCCCCTATTAATTATTTATGTCTAATAAGATCTTAATTAGTTCCGCTCTTGTCCAGTACAGGTGTTCTTTATTTATTGAACAAGAAGTCAACTCTAACATCACGAGGCAGAATTATTCGTTGTTGCTGGAGCAATGCTCCACCCTTTCACACAAGAGCGTGGAAAGTATTAATCTTGGACCTAATATAACAAAAAGAATAATGAAAGTGATGGTTTAGAGTTATTTTCAAATGCTGTTTAAAATAAAGAGTTATTTTAAGAATTAGAAGTTCTAATCTACTCCCTCCATCATCCCAAAATAATGAGAAAAACTAGGGTGCCGAATGGGGTACCACGTGACAGTACCCGTAGTACATCTCGGCCGTTCAAAAGTATTTTGGACGGTCCAGATTTCTCTCACTCTCTCACCTTTTTCTCTCTTTAAAATATGGGTCTTTCAAAACACTTTTAGACGGCCGAGATTGGCGCTCGGCACCACGTGTGCCCTTACCGACTCGGCACCCAAATTTAATTTTTCTCCAAAATGATAGCCCCATCCGAAAAGACTTGCAATTTTCGGATGCAAAATGAAGTGCTTCGGTTCATAATTTTTGGAATTCTTCGCACGAAATTAAAAATACGAACCGAGATCTTTGATTTGATGCGAAGAAACTCGGAAAACCATGTATGGAAGTACTTTATTTTTTGGACCGAAAATTACACGTTTTTTCGTAGGGAACTACTATCCTTTTGGGACGGAGGGAGTAGATTTTAGCATTAGGAGTAACCACTTCAATACTTCAAAAACAAATGTTAAACAGTATAAAATGCGATGTATGGAGATATAGACATATTTGGTTGACATTTTCAGAGGGTAAAGTGGAATTTTCATCAGAATAAAATAACTACAAATCGGAAAACTTAATTCACAGATGGCAGGTTGCGCTTGGCTTATGATCCAATTTAGATATTGTAGGATATTAAGTTGGTAGAATGTATTCATATTAAGTCAAAACTATGCAAAAAAAAAAAAATCCATTACTTGGCTTGTTGGGCTTTATAAATTTTTGAACGGTTATAACAAAAAAATTCATTTTTTTCAATTGTCTATTATACTGTAATATTACTTTTTTTTTTCGTTTTGTCTCAACCAAATATATAAGTAAATAATGAAAGTGTACAAAAAAAAAAAAAAAAAAAAACCAGTAGACATTGAAAGGAAAAAAAATTATGCAAAAGAGAGTCTTTTAAACACATGCATACATATTTAATTGTAAGTATATAAGTATATTGTTTATATAAAATGAAATAGGGAGAAAATTATGTAAAATGATAAAGACTAAAAAGGGAGACAAAAATTTTGGTAAAGATAATATAATTTGGTAGTAGGAGTATTAAATGAGAGCAGTTTTTTACTTTAAATTCCATTTTTAGGTGACATAATCAATTTCCGTTAGTGATCTAACGGAATACTAACGGAAAAAAGGTCCAGGGGGGAATCTTGATATTGTCAGCAAAAGCAGGGGAGGTCAGTGTCATTTCAGAAACCTCAGGGGAGGTATCTGTTTGTGTCAGAAACCTCAGGGGAGGTTACTGATAATTACCCACCATTTTTATGATTATCAACTTTCCAAAATTAGAAGGGATAACTTCTTTAAAATCATAGAGACTGTGACAGGAACTATTGATGTGTCCCTACCATCACACCTGAATTGGGTCATCAGTTTATGAAACTTAAAAAAATAGTCTCACTTCTGAAGAGGCGTGCAGTGTATAGAGGGAGAATTCTCTTTTTTTTTTTTTTTTGATAACTCAATGTCCGGAACAATTTATACGCATTCTGACTAATCTCGTAAAACTAATTCCACTGTAGGAGGAAGAAATTTTACTAACGGAAGGTAATTCCTTATTAGCGTGATTATCCTGCCAGTATTCTTTTCCTAACTGTCCCTTGACTGATTGTGATCCTCTCTTACATCAACCTCATCTAACTCACATATTCATTTCGTAAGAATGCTTGAAACGACCTGCCCTCGCTGACCTGCTTACTTTTTAACCTAATCACGTGGATCAAAATATTAACCTCAAGTTATACAGTAGTTGATCGATATTCGTTATATATTACTCGTAATTGTGATAACCCACCGATGTGGGATTGACAATATCTCCTCCACTTAATTAAGATCGCAGCGTCCCCGTTGCGTTCTATGGTCCATCACTTTCACCCACCAAGCAATGTGAGTCAAGTACCCTCTTAAGCATGTCAAACTCCTCCCTCAGGTGGAACCCACCCAAGCATGTCTCCTTGTGGGACCCACCTCACACTTTCGGTTGGTGCAAACTTTGATACCACCTGAAACGACCCACCCCAGCTGACCTACTAACTTTTTAACCTAACCATGTGACTCAAAAGGTTAACCTCAAGTTATACAGTAGCTGATCGATATTCGTTATATGTTACTAACAATTGTGATAACCCACTAATGTGGGATCTGACAATGCTATAAGCACACGCCGCACACCATTTCAACCACACCACAGCCACACCGTCTTACGTGGTGTGCCACGTAGGCAGGTGGGCCCCTCCATTCACTCACCCAAACATAAAAATGATATCAAACCAGGGAAGTGTTATTGCCACTCCCTTTTTTTCCTATTGGAACTCCTTTTTTTTTTGTCTTTAATTAGTAGGTAAACTTACTTTTGCATTTCACATGTAAAGACAAAAACAGAGTGTCAATAAAGAAAAGAGAGTGTCAATATCAATTCTCTTGAACCATTTCTTTAATACACAAGAAGAGATAAATAAAAAAATAATTTTTGACCCTATAAATTCGAAATTAAAATACGAAAACCCAGATCGAAACCATCGGATTTCAAACAGAGGACTGAATACTTTTATTTTATTAGTCTGAAGACTCAAATCAATTGCACAAAGCAAAACTCATGACTAAAACCACCAGTAGAAAATAAAATCCAAAAAAAAAAAAAGGCTTGTTCAAATGCCGCGAAAATGTAAGAAAATCAAGGATTTCCTGCCATATCACACGCAATTAGAGCGAAGATAAAAAAATTCACAACAAGAAACCAACAAATCCAAACTCTTCTTCGACTCTCTGCAGGCGTCGTCATGGTTGAGTTGAGCCGCGTCAAGCTGTGGTGGTCACCGGTGCATCGGGATTGAGTCGAGTCGCGGCGTCAGTTCGATATTCTTCTTCTCCTCTTCGTTGCCGTCTTCTTCTTCGCTTCTCTCTCTCTCCCTCTCCCTCTCCCTTCTCCCTCTCTGGATCGTAATAAGATCCAGGGGTGGGTTTTTTTATTTTTTATTTTCTTGGGTGACTGAAGTGGCGGGGCCCACCAGCTTACGTGGCACGCTATATAAGACGGAATGGCCTGACTGTGATAGAAAGGCTGAGTCTATGGCATTGTTGTTCATTTCGAATCTCCTTCCTACAATGTTAAAGAACGTTGCTATTCGCACAGATGAGAACGAACCGATTATATATCGATCGGCTTCGGGGACCTACTTTTGGGTCCCACACGGAAGATCCGAGCCGTTCATTCATCTCAGAATCAAATTCCGAGGGCCCACGCGGAGATCAAGTCGATCGGACATCCCTAATTTGAACGAAATGGGATGATTTTGGATCGAGCACTTAGGGACGTCCGATCGACTTGATCTCTGCGTGGGCCCCTCGGAATTTGATTCTGAGATGTGTGGGACCCAAAAATGAGTCCCCGAAGCCGATCGGTACATAATCAGCTCATGCTCATCGGTTCCCCTG
This sequence comes from Vaccinium myrtillus, assembly GCA_016920895.1. Taxonomy (NCBI): domain Eukaryota; kingdom Viridiplantae; phylum Streptophyta; class Magnoliopsida; order Ericales; family Ericaceae; genus Vaccinium; species Vaccinium myrtillus. The sequence goes on from CM029274.1 coordinate 28,591,460, forward strand.
GGATTACCGAATGTTAAAATAGCCTAGAGAGTTTTTTACATTTGTTGTCCCTTTCTAATATTCCTTTCGTAAGCAACCTCTGCTGTTCTTATTTCGATGCATGCATATACAGCTCTCCACACTGGCTATTAGCACAGATTTTCAACAACAGATCATGTACATGTGTCATTGTGGGGCTCATTTCGGTCGCGAAAAGATGATTTGATCGGTTTATTTTTCTTAAAACAGTTTTTTTTTTAAACAAAAAATCAGCTCAATTGGATACACGTAAGGGCTTTTCATAATTCAAAGGGCGTAATAGAGTGGTTCGCCCCTCAAATTCTTAAAAAGCCATTAACGATATCCAATTGAACTTATTTTTTATAGGGATCTATTAAAAAATATTTTTTAATAAATAAATGGTCCGGATTATCTTTATGGGATCTGAGATGGATCTGCCAAAGATGTTTATGCATGATCTGTCGTTGAAAATCTGTGCGAACAGACTTATACCTCTAGTGAATAAAGAAGGCAGAATTTTTAAAGCAGAACACATTTCAAGCACTAATTAAAGCCCCCTTTATTAATAACCACCATTGTGTGTGGAATCTAAGAGGTTGGCGTGGTGGTCTAAGGCCTGGAAGTTAGGACAGTAGCGGAGCCGAGGAATTTCATGTAGAAGGGCACCTTTTAACAATAAGCTGAAACAAATCCACAATAAAATAAAATAAAGAAATACTTAGCACAAAAATTCAAACATTCTCAATTAAGCACAAAAAGCTTGTTACCATAATTTATTCAAAAAGCTTCTAAACATAAGTGCAAAAGTCTAAATATTCGTTAATTTTTTTTACTTTTCTAATTGACCCTGAGAGGTTTTCATTCTTGAGAAATCACCAGTAGATTGCCTATTAAAAATAAATGTATCGAGTTGATCAGTGAGCACCATGAGATCTATCAAAGAAAGTTGTTTTGGATGAAACTGGATAAGGCGAACCAGCATTTTCTTCGAAGCCTAGAAATAAGTTGGATGGATTCAAACATGCATATAAAGTAGCAATTCGTTACTTTCCTCGGTGAAACGAGCATTTAATTCTTGAAGGGCTCATTGATTTGGTTGGAAACCTATCACACTGTAGGCCCAATATCCAAAACTTCCAATTCTTCAAACATTTTTTGAGTAGGCTCAAAATCCAAAAAATAAAAACAATAGGGGATAAAAATCCAGGTAGGCCACATGACCCCCTTGGTCCGTTGAGTTAGGGGTTTGATTCCTCCTACGGTTTCATATTCGAAACCTCTCTTAGGTATTATCAATTAAATACTTTGAGGACGGTTCACACACCACTTTGCTCTGGTTTTAATTGTGCTTCTCGTAATTCGACGGTGAAATTGAACCCCCAAAATTAATCCATATATATTAAAAAAAGAAGAAGAAGAAAGTGAACGGATTCGTGCATATGCATACGTATATTTTAACTCAGCTTCACACGCGACAAACTTTTAGATGGCAATGAAGTCAACAAAGAAAGAAACTAATAACCAACTGATGGAATCACAATAGAACATCACTATCCCCCAATCTATGCTGTCAGTGGCATTGCCGCACTGCCGTCAATTATTTTTAAGATTATCAGAGAGAGATTTGGTGAACAATACTATCTTCGTCAATTTTTAAGTGTATTACTTTGTAAATTTAACTTATTAAAAAAATATCATCATTATACCTTTATATCCACTTTATACTTTTCACATCAACTTTTACCTTTATTCTCCAAAATTATCCTCTACTTTACTCATTAACTCTAACCAGTAACTTTTCAAAATGGCAAAACAATAATTTCACAAACTTTTACCCATTAACTTTTCAAAACAAACACTTGTTAAGGGACAGTAAAAAATAGAACGTTAAACACTACAAAAGGGACGGAGGGAGTAGCTTTTTAAATGGGGAGGGATTAGGAGAGGCACTGTTCATTCATGCAGTATAGAGAGCTTTTTGTTGAGGTTGTTGGGGGATTGATTTAGACTTTAAATCTCTATTATGACTAAAATCCCCTTTTAAAGAGGTTCGTTGGGATGCTCTTACTGAGGTTCTTGATGTTTCTTCAAGTACGAAGTAGAATCACTGTGCAACTAGATGGACAAGGCCAACTACAGTGCTCTAAAAACCGGTAGAGGAACTGCTGGAAAGAGACGCGAACCGTGGAAATTAGAAGACACTGTTGCAGAGTATCCCGATTCATTTGTGGTGATCTCCCTGAGCTTATTCGCACTTAATTTCAACAGTATCGGACAATTTCTGCATGGAAGCTTCATCATTCGTGGAGCTACTGGGACAACAACGTATTGACAGCGTATATTGATCACGGACATCTGACAGCCGAAACAAGCTCTCATTGGATAAATATCCTTCATTTGTTTTGGTTTCTGTTTTATGTAATTCTTCTTGTCTATACATTGTTATTATTCTGTTGTACATTTATCCGGTAGTTTGTAATAGCATTTCGTGTGAAATGAAATTCTCTCTTTTGGCTAAAAAACTAAGGAAGCATATCTCTATAATATTATGGGTGAAATACATTTTCCACCCTCGCATTATGTACTTTGTGTCACTTTATCCCTTACATTTTCAATGTTTTACTTGTCAAGTCCTCACGCTTTCGTCAAAAGTGTCAATGTAGAACAAATCAAAACAGATTTTCTAGAAAGATTCCACAAGCACAAAGAGAGAGTAAAGAATCATTGACTGAGATCTCGACATTACGAAAACTTGTAATACTAGGGAAACTTTCAATGTTGCTTTTGGCAAGATCTTATTACCTTTTAGTTAGCGTTGTGGACCTAATGCTTTTTATTATTATCATTATCGTTATTATTATAAGCCGTTAAAGAATACAAGTATCAAAATTATAACAAACGAGATATAAGCCCACATTCAAACTGAGCTCAACTGAAAGACAATTTAATTTAAGGGAACAAATAGTTAAAGAAATAACCCGCATTCAGCGGAAGAATTGAAATTCAATATTTGTTTTTTTTACCAAGATTGACCCTTTGACATTACCAATGAAAATGAGTGCGTACAAGGGTGGCCAACTGACCAGCCCCAGTTGGTCATGTGCACCTTATTTTAATCCTTTTACTTTTGTTATTCACCTAATTTTTGATTGGCGAGAATAGTCTTTTAATTAGCAAAAAAAATTAAAAATATCTGGCTTCCCACCTAAAACAGAATTTGTATTTTATGTACCTATTAATAATGATATAACCTACCTTGAGAATTCACTAAATCATTTAAGGATATAAATTTTTGTGTTCAAGTTTTTTTTTTTTTTTATCGTTTTCTTGTGGATGCAAGATTTCATAGGACGGTTAGATTGTAAGTTTCAAAAAGCTAAGCTCCTTTGTATTGACAATTTCATTGACAAAAAGCACATCTTTTAGTATCCAACTATCTCGGTTAAAACACAAGGACAAGATTCAGTTAGGCATTGAGAATGAAGTATAGTTGATAAGAGAACGTTTCCTTCCTTCAGATCATGATCAAATTTTATTCCTATCAGTACCAGAGGTTTCAGTATGCATGGTACCAGACCAGCGCATGAGTATGTTGGAATCATTACCCAAGATGGAAGGGTAGTTGGTGGCGCAGTTTGTGGATGGGGTGCCGGGCACCACGTGTCCCTACCCTCTCCGTATGCAAATTTTTCTCCGCCCACCCCAACTCGAGGTGATAAAGGTTATTGTTTTCATATATAAACCAAAATGGAATAGTTTGCAAAAGCAATGTTAGGACAAAAGGCAAAGAACGCAACAAAGTTATTATGTAATCAAACAAAGGAGCTCAGCTCAATATTTCATACATAAGAAAGATCAAATAGAAGTGTCCAAATATATATTCATTTAGCCACACCAAAAACACACTTTTTTTTTTTTTTTTTTTTGAAAAGCACCAAAAACACACTTTTAATGAGATAAAACCAGTATGATACATTAAGGAACATGTCACCCTTAGAAATCAGTAGAGCCTCGAACACCACCACACTTTTGAGGAGATAAAGCATTGAAGGAAAAGGACTTATTGAGCCATGCCTTCAATTTACTGCCATTTCCCTTCCGTTTAATCAGTGACCTAGCTTCTGTCATCTGTGGTTGCTTCTGGATCTTGGACAGCACAAAGTTTCTTGCTCCACTCGACCCTATCGACTCGGTTATACTCAGAGCTTCAAAATAAAATTTAAAAAAAAACACAAAATTTCAAAACAGATTAAGATGGAATGTTGCTTACTCAAAACAAAAAATACGAACATAGTTTTAGCTTTTGTATTATGTTTTCCATCTTTATGTTTTAGAAAGCATACCAGACTCTTGTAATGGCGATTATGATAACATTCTGGAAATACAGGTACTTCTTGTCATATTGTAGAAAAAACAATTCCAATTTTGGCGACACTTGTTATCATATTGTTGAAAAACAATTCCATTTAAGAGTGAACTACTTTGTTACTACAACACACACTTTAATAAATTATACACACTTGTTAGTTGTTACCTTGCAACCACACACATGCACACTTGCGGTGCAATGTGTGTGGGGCTAGCTCTACCCGAACGTGAGTGTGTGCAAGTATGTGGTAAAGTGTGTAGTTTTAGCGTTGTTGTTAGAGTAAGAAGTATGCGAAAATAACAAGGTGTTTTATTGTCAAAAAAAACTTTTCACGAAACCACTTTGCATATTGAATTCTGAAAAACTAAAACCAACATAGAAATCCTTTCCAGTTATTGAAAAGTTTGAGAAGAAGCTGGCTCTATGGAGGAGGAAATATATCTCAGTTGGTGGAAGAATCAACCTTATAAAGTCTACCATTGGGCATCTTCCTCAATTTTATATGTCCCTCTATAAAATGTCCATCCCGGTGGCGAATAGGTTAGAAAAGATGCAAAGACAGTTCTTATGGGGTGACTGAGATAGGAAAAGAAAGTTACATCTAGTAGGTTGGGACAGTTACTAACAACAAAAATAGAGGAGGTCCGGGTGTGAAAAAATTGCAAATCCAAAATGCAGCTCTCTTATGTAAGGGTGGTGGAGATATGGTGTGAAAAAGGAGGCTTTGTGGGTCAGAGCGATAAATGGGAAGTATGGTTTGGATCCAACAAAATGGCTCCCTTCAATGAATGCGAATCAGTCACATAACTCCAGGGTTTCAAGGATATGGGGTGACATCTCTTTGGGTTCTAATGGGTCTAAAATGGCTAACATTATAAGCAAAGGTTTCTGGATCAAAGTTGGGGCTTGTTTGAATACTTCCTTCTGGAATGATGAGTGGTTGGGGGAGGAAGGACTAAGCAAATCGTCTCCCAGGTTGTTCTCCATTTCCACGCAGCAAACTGCCGTGGTGGGAGAAGTGTTTGAATCTGGAAATCAGTCATGGCAACTCAGTTTTAGGAGAGCTTTATTCATGTATGAATCTAACCAACTTGCTCTCTTAGTTCAATTGCTCAATGAGGTTATTCTGCGTCAAATCATACATGGGGTGGATCGGTGATAAGAAGAAATATCCTAAGTGTTGAGGCTAAAGGGTTGGATCGGTGTCCCCTGCGCAACACTGAACTGAAAACCCACCTCACTTGTTACTACATTGCATGGTCTCTTGGGAAGTTTGGTCACAAATCATTAAGTGTTGGGAGATAGTTTGGGTGTGTCCGTCGAATTTGTATAATCTATTAAGTTGGTGGTTCTCACACAAATTCAGCAGTGTGGAAAAAGGGTATTGGGAAATTACTTTCTTAGCTGTCCTTTGGTCCCTGTGGTTGGAGCGGAATCAAGCTATTTTCAACGCTAAACCCGTGAATGTTATAGAATTGGTGGATAGGATCAAAACTAAAATTGCTTTGTGGACTACGGTATGCTTTGCTATTCATGGCTACTCGGTGGAAGACATTAAAAGATGTTTACAAGGTATTCGAGATTGAAATTGGCAAAAAGTGTTCTATCCTAACTCTGATAGTGCTACAAGTGACATGTGCTGGTTTTGTGAATGATGTAAATGCTGTGCCTGGGGCTGTTTTCTTTATTTTGCTGCTTTCCCCTGTTTGACTGGATAGCCTTGAATAGGTGTTTCTCATGCTAATGTTTGTTTTTGATTGGTTCTGTTATAGGTCATGTCGAGCGTGTTCTATTTTCCAGTTTTGCGGATTTGGTTGATTCCTTGTCAACCTTAGCTTCTATTGGTTGTTCTCTTTTGGTTGGACATAAAATGCGTGTAGTTTTAGACCTTTTGTAAGAATAAATAGGATTTTAAACAACAGGGTGTTTTTTTTTGTAAAACAATACGAAATCAAAAAGCACTTCAACTTTGCAAATTGAGTTATAAAATCTACAAACCAGCATTGAACTTTTTCAAAACCAACAGAACAATGAACTTTTTCAAAACCAACATTTTTGGTGGTTGTGTTAAGCTTCTTTTATTAAAAATAAAAATAAAAAAACTCAAAAATCTACCCAGAGGACTACAAACCACCACCCGGAACCCTCCATTGCGAACAACAGTCCATAACTTTTGGTTATTCATATCGGTCAGGAAGTTTTATACAGAGAACAATCCATAAAAAACTATCAGTTGGTGTCTTGTCTTCCTGGTGCTTTGGGTTTCAGGTAGCGTATGCCGGTGTGCTATTTCCTTTAATCTGTGTTTCCTTCCTAAAGATTAATAAAAAAATTCTTTTGCCGAGAAAAAAAAAGGGCTAGTTTCTACTAAATTTTTGGGCTGAAGTATATTTTGACTGCACTGCCATTTACTTTCCTGATTTATGTTTAACTTTACATCTTAATTTTATCAGAACCAAAAATACCACAAATGCAGTGGAATGAATGGCCATAATATTAAAGAGAAGTTCAAAACTCAGAGATGGGTATGTTTCAATTATCAGTACCTTCGGATCCTGCATTGGCTGGATAAAGGAAGAAATCACTGACATCAGAACCAAGAACAGGGAGCCTCTTTTCACGGGCATACAATTTCAGAGCTGTACCTATCACCCCCTTGACATTCTCTTCCTCGTTCGCCACAAATCGCATTGGTCCAGCGCTACCCAGAACGTTGACAGTAATCAAGAACCGGTTCTTCTTCGTGCCCTGCTTCTCGGCGCTCTTCTTCTTCTCCTTCTCCGACAATATTTTCCCCGATACGCTTCTCTTCATTTCCCTTTTTTTCTTTTTGGATTCGTCCTTTCTTTTTGTGAGTGATTTTTGTTACACCAAACGAAAATAAAGTATTGGAAATATTTGAATTTACGGATCAAGGCCAAGGCAGCGAAAGTACCAGGATTCTTTGAACGAACCGAAGGAAGAGAAAAGGACCGGGGAAGAAGAGGAAGAAGAACGCATCAAATTCGAGCCGATTAGAACTGGTTTTCTGTGTAAAGGGGACGGGAAAGGAATGAGAGGAAATAAGATATTCGAAACGATTGAGCAATGTTTTACGTTGGCTTTGTAGGATTTTTGATTTGTTGGATCACATAAATGGATATTTATACATGCGCACAGCAAACGTGACATGTGACATATGCTGTTCGATACCGCCCGTGAGCAAAATCGTCAAATTGTGAATCCAGTTTGAATAAGTCTAAATCGGGAATTTTTTTACTAATTTTTCTTTTAAAAATGTGAATTTATCCCGGGTTCACGTCACGTGTATGGGTTCAAAACCAATGTGAACGGCAACTATTTCTATCAACAGCCACAGTTTAATAGAGAAATCTTTGGAATATAGATTTAGTCGTCATATATGATATCTCTATATAATTTCATTGATTTTTGGGATTTAAATAGCAAAAAATGTAAAGTATTTCCCCGGTAAAAAGAAAAACAAAACACTTGCACTTGGTTCAGTATGTATCTTAAGTTGCAACTTCGTATTCTCTTTAGATTTTTATATACTATAATTATTTTTTGATGTTAGTATATTTTTTTTGAGTTTTTAGCGCAATATTTGACTATTCTAAGTTTGTCTTGACGAGAGCAATAAAAACAGGGAAAAACATGTGGAAGACCGAATATATATATATATATATATATATATATATATATATATATATATATATATATATATATATACAAAAGTTCTATCTATTTTAGATTACTTTTGTATTTAGTGAAAAAAATTTGTCTTTGGCCATATTTTTTAACTTTTCGATACGAATGCTCAATCCAAAATAATTTCACGCAAAACTAGCAAAATCTCAAAAAGAACAAAAATATTTCAAAAGTTAATTTAGGCACAAGTTTGCCTACACACCAAAGTTAACGGCCGACATAACCAGCCGAATAAAAAATCGAGAATCAAGCCTGGTCAAAATTTAAAATTCCCACTTTGCACGTATAATTATTGACTGACAATTGTACTTCACTCTGTGTACATGACTCCACTTGTTGCCTTTCCAGTATGTACACGTACTCCACTCTGTACATGTTCTCCACTTGTTGCCTTTCCACTCTGTACACGTACTCCACTTGTTGCCTTTCCACTCTGTACACGTACTCCACTTTATGTAGAATGGAAAAGTCAAGGGGTGAGGTGGACCCCATTTTTACCTTTTGCCGAAAATTTTAAAATCGAGGTTTGGAAAAAACTTTACAACCACCAATCCGAACAACGCCCTAATTTTTTGGGAAGATGAACAGTACCCGAGGGATCTGTTTGGCAGATTGTAATTCAAAAACTGCGTTTTTTATTGTTTCCGACTCATACGAACTCCGATTTTGGCATGGTTTGGTCCGTTGGACTCGAAATTCAGTTTCCTATGTTTTTGAAATTTTTTGGATTTTTCAGAAGTAATTTGTATTTTTCAAATTTTTAATACAAAATGAGGAGATTGGAGGACGGTTTTTGGACGCATTCGAGGTCCAATGAGATCCAAATTTTTTGTGTAACCTCCTGGATATATTACCTATTTAATGGTATAGTTAGTGCAACTTTTCAGTACTTGCTCTTTTTTTTTTTTGCAATTTTGGCTTGTTATTTATTTTTTGAGAATTAGAATAAATCCTGAAAATTGATAATGATTAAAATTTCTTAGTATATAAAGAGTGTTATATACTGTTAGAAAATTATTTCATGCATATTATATGCCATATCTAGTGGGAGGTTGTTCGGTGGAGAAAAATATTCATATATTTTTTTATCGAAAACTAAAATTTTGCGCATGAATTAAATTAAATTTAATAATAAAATACTTAGAGGCGCAAGAGATGATTATAAGCTTAGCAAGTTTTCGATCTTGCGACATATATGTTATTGTTATTATTTCATTTAGATTTTTCGCGGCAAAATAGTTCTGTTGTGTTATTAATAATCCCATGCGCATTTCTTTGATATGAGTTAAAATGGAAGCTAAGTATATAGTAACAGATTTGAACAAAGTTGAGAAATTGGGAAGCGACACTTATAATATTTGGCGCTGTGAGATCTAGTTTCTCTCCAATGAGCTTGAGGTCCTGGAGGTCCTGGAGACCCTCAACCATGAGATGGTTGCGCAAGCGTAATCTGATTCATCAGAGTATCTTTGTGATCTTGAGGTTTATCAAACGCGGTACAAGAAAGATCAGTGTGCGCGAATTAATATGTTACGCAGCATGCATAACGATTTGATATGTGAGTTTGAGTGCTACGTGGCTGCTCATAAACTGAGGATAGCTATCAAACAGAAATATGACATCGACTTCTTGACTGAGATGGTCTCAGACTGAGATGTGATGATGAACTAAAATATGAGGCAATAAATGCTAAGTGTCAAGAGGCTGCTAAGCAAGATGGTTCATGCATCATAGCTGAAACTAGCCCTTGCAGGTCTAGGTATCAGCAGAGGAAGGCTATATGCGCCCTCAGGAGAGGAGCTGCTATAACCCTTGGCCCGAATGGCACTCACTGGTTCTTTTAAGAGCAAGAGAGACAAGAAGTAAAGTGGCTTGAAAAACATGACTAAAATGAGGTGCTTTAACTATGACAAGTTGGGACACTTTGCTCGTGAGTGCACTGAGCCTAAGAAGGTACTCCCTATTTTATTTCTTGTGTTGACTGTTTTGTTACTAGTTAAGGTTGTTGCTCATTCTCCTCATTTGTGAGAAGTAGACTCAAGAGCAACTTACCACTCAACGAGAAACAAAAATGGGTTCATAGAGTATTGCCGAATTCTAGGTGGTAGCTAAAGGATTTTCATGGAGAAAGAGTCTAGTATGTAGATGTTGGGCATTGGCAAGCTGGACTTGCGACATAGGCGCATCCTGCTTCTTCATGATTTACTTTATGCTTCACAAATTCCGCAAAACTTGTTATTAGTTACTAGCATGATGGTCTAGGTTTTTCAATTTTTGTTGAAGAGTAGCTTAGTGAGTATTGATAAGGGTATTATTTGTTATGGTTTTGGATGGTTTTATGACACTAGATGTTATTAAATCCAGTTTAATAATAATTTTAGTGATTCTATTTGCTATATTACATCTTTTGGCGATGTTGATTATGTTAGATGGCATTCTGGATTAGGTCACATAGGGCAAGAGGGGGATTTTTTGGTCTACCTGCCCATTGGTGACCATTGCCATACAAGAAAAGCATTTAGAAACCCATTCAGAAAAGCAATAAAGGCATTTGTTCCAGTGCAAACTTATTCGTTCAAGACATTTGTGGCTCAATGAATGTAAGGGTAAGGTGTGGTGTATCCTATTTTATCACATTAATAGATGACTTCACGTGCTATGGTCATGTCTATTTGTTTTCTCACAAGTCAGAAGCATTGGATTGCTTTAGATGCTATTTTCATGAGGTTGAGAATCAATTAAACAAGAGCATTAAGGCTCCTAGAACTGACCGTGGCTGCGAGTATCTACATGAGTAATATAAGGTGCTCAGTGAGGAAAAGTGGATAGTTAGGCAATTAACAATTCCTAGCACTCTGCAACAAAATGGTGTGGCGGAGATAAGGAATTGTAAGTTGCTAGACATGGTTTGGTCGATGATGGCGCAAACAAATCTTCCAATTTCCAAATCATTATCTTCCATCCCATATGAGTAATGGACCGGCAGAAAACCAGATTTGGGTAATTTGTGGCCATGGGGGTTGGTTGCTTAAACACATAATACTTCTCATAAGTATGAAAAAATAGGCCTTAAAGGCAAGAAGTGCATCTTTTAGCACTCTAAGAGCTATGTGTTTTGGTGAGTAACCTAATGGAAGTGTGATTGAAATTGAGTTACGAGATGTGGATTTTCCTTTGAGGAGAATTTCCCTAGCAGAGGAGAGGTTAGTAGAGATGAAGAGCTCTATGAGATGGAGGATCCAATGTTGGGCGCACCGAGTCCTCCAGTCGAGAATGGGGAAGAAATTCTCCTATCTCCTGGGGATAGTGGGAGCGATTTTCTTAATCATGGATTAGATCTATTGGATACGGATTCTCAAGATCCTCTAATGCGTTGAAGCAAACGTGGAACAATCTCTCATCGTCATTTTGAGATTGAGGGAGAGACTTTCATAATTTCTCCGAAAGATGAAAAAGAGCCCAAAACAGTGGGAGTAGCTCTTTCATCTCCTGCTAGTAAGAAATGGATAACTTAATGCAAGAAGAGTTGGAGTGTTTAAAAAGATAAACCATTTCTGAGACTTGGTTGATCTTTCGCCTCAACGCACGACCATTGAGAACAAATAGGTTCTTAAGAAAAAACGCGAGGCAAATGGTTCTATATTTAGCAATAAGTTCCGTCTAATAGCGAAGGGTTACACCCAATTTCCGGTGTAAAGTGTGAGGAAATTTTCTTCCTAGTGGTGAGATTTGCCTCCTTTCGCTTTATTCTAGCCTTAAAAATATTCTAGGACATTAAAATGACATTTCTCAATGAAGAACTAGATGAGGAGATCTGTTTGGATCAACATAGAGTGTTTTGAGGCAAATGGCCAGGAGCCCAAAGTTTGCATGCTCCAACGGTCTATCTATGCCTAAAACAACCATCCAGGCAGTAGTGTATGAGATTCCATCGAGCCATTATCACTAATGGGTTTACGATGATCAATGAAGACCACTGCGTGTATTTGAATAGTCCATGAATAATTTTTTAATAATGTCATTGCATGTGGATGACATTCAGCTGGCCGAAAATTACAAGGACATGGTTGTCGCCACAAAGTTGTGGTTATCCTCCATTTTTTGAAATGAAGGATATGGGTAAAGCAAGCTATGTGCTCAGAGTTAAGCTCTTAAATGATCGTTCTAGGAGATTCTTGGTTTGTCTTCTCAGACTTACATTAAGAATATTTTTAGAACGATTCTGGTAGCAAAGCTGCAAAATCCATTGACACTCCTATTGCTAGAGACGAGAATATAAGACTTAATATCGAACCTAATACTCCTTAAGAGTTGAAATAGATGGCCTGCATACCCTATTCAATGTTGTTGACTGCTTGAAATATGCAATGATGTGCATATATTGTTACATATGTTTATATTAGACATAACTCATCAAAGGAATTGTTGCGCATCAGGAAGTGATTAAGTAACACATCTCTATGAGTTGCATAGTTGTATGTCCATTGTGCAAGCCCTTTGCTAGCGAGGCTTGAGTGACACATGTTAGGGCTTCTGGACTGCATAGATGGAGTTAGATGTGTTTCTTTAAGATATATGGGATTTTTATGCCATTTGTGCACTTAATATTTGAATATTGTTGTTGCAAAATGAGCAATTGTTTATGTTAACACACACAGAATTGAAAGATTGATGTCAACAGGTTAGATTGGCTCACTCACATGAGCAATCGCCTTCGGCGCTTGCGATAGCGAGCGAAGATGAGACAGATGGGTAATGAGATATACAGGTTAGGCCTGTGATATAGTCTGATAAGAGGAATCAGATATACCCACCAAAGGTCGCCTTGGTTGAAGCCAAAATGGGCTCTATTTTTGGGGACCGATCACTGGTAGTTCCCGCTATCGTGAGTTTTACTTGTTTTTTTGGTAGCCAGATGTGAGGACTCGTATGGCGCCGTGATGGCAGGCTAGAGAACTCAGGTTGGGCGCTAGGTAGCGACCAGACTAAGGTTTGTACGGTGTTTGGGAGTATGACATCACTTTTTGGAAAAGTAACTCCACCGTAGCATGTATTCATACTACATGTGCTATGCGATCATTTGTATTAGAGGTGAGTGAATGGATCATTGCTTCCTCACCGTGTGAGTCTAAGCGGTCATTAGATAAAAAAAAAAGGCCGCAAATATATAGAATGTGCTCTTTGATTTTTGACTATGTCATGAAGTAGATATTTTGTGTTGCTACTCTAGCTTGACTACCTAAGACCACGAAATGTGAGGGTCCCATGGAGCATGACTTGGAAAGCAGCAAGGTTAAAACCAAGTGACATGAGGGCAAAAAGATGATCATTTAGTAGTACACCATGCTATATATTCACTGTCGACAACTTAGATCGCTCTGTTAAGGAGCAGATCGGGTGTGAATATAGAATGCGTGATTTGGGGGTCAAGTATGCTTTTAGAAGGATTAAAGATGCTTGGTCCAGTGTAGCTAAATGGATTCAGCGTACACGAGACACTCTCTTTTGGGTTGATGTCTCTATGCTGGATCTTACAGAGTTTCTAGTGTAGAGCTCCCACTTGCAGGTGCTCCAGCGATCGCCCGGTTCTTTAGCGTGTATGAGTTTGTTCTTAGTTGGGCAGATGGAAGAGAGACTGATGAAACTTGTCATGCCCATGCATGGACGAGTGGGAGATGTTGGAATTTGGGCCGGGTCCGGGACCAAATCGGGTCGCCCATGAGGGCATGACCCGGTGACCCATTTATTATAGAGTCCTATCCTATCTTGGAGATAAGATAGAAGAAGTTGAAGTGATCCTATTCTCTTAGGATTATAGGACTTCTAAAGCATCTAGGATGCTCACTCTATATATTTTCCTGCAGCATATTCATAATAAAAAAAAAAGAAAAAGAGATGCACACAATATTATCAGTTATGGAGTTCTACGAAACACTCTCCCTAGTTTTCTCTCTCTGCCATTAATGAGCGATTCGAAGCATTTGCACCGTGGAATAGAGGGCGATACTCGAACCTCGTAGTATCACTCCATCATGGAGGTTGTTGTTGTTCTAGTACGTGTTGGAGTATGTAATCCATCCACCAAAAGATCTGGTTCGGTAAAAGTTCGTTTAAGGTAATCCGAACCACCCGTTTCCGCATTCCTTATTAAAGTTTAACATCCTGAAAAATTGATCGAGTTATAAATAGGGTTTTAAAAAATAGCTAATCTTTATGACATAGTAATGAGGTCAGGGATGGAGAGAAAATAGATTTCAGGATGACAAGGTAAGTTTGGGACTTTCGCTCGCTACTAAGGTTTCAGGTTGAAACTTCTCATTCGCTAGTAATTCACTCGCGGCTAACCCATCAAGAGTTTGTTTTGACTTTAATTGGGGCCACCGCTAGTAAACGGTGGGATTAATTTTCCAAGATTAGTCAAAGTAGACGTAAGCTGATTCAGACACCTGAGTTATACAAAAATAAGGTAAGTACTGTAGGGAAGAAAAAATTGTAACATCCCAAAATTTTATTAATTTCAAAATCCCCCTTTATGTGATTTAATATTTAAATTTCAATGTCCTCTTTACAATCAATCTAACAAAAACTATGTGAATATTCATTCATATTTATATTATACTCCCTCCGTTCCTTTTTTAATGTTTTGCTAGGATTCTTCGAATTAGAAAATTAGGTATGTTAGAGTAATTAGTTTCCTAGTTTAATGTTTCCTTTTTTATTTCTTTATTAACCGGGATTTAGCTTCATGTTTTATTTTTTTCCTTTTCGGTCCTAGTTTCTAGTATAAAATAAGTTGTATGGTGGCATTAAAATTTGGTTGTTGATTATTGAATGAAAAACTTAGTATTTACTCAATTATCGTTTGTTCATAGAGGGAGAGTACCTTTTGTTCAAACTTGTTCAAGTGTCCTATAGAGATAAGCAAGTGTTATCTCTATCACCTACTTATCTCATCTATAAATACCCATTGCCTAATATAGAAAAAAGACATCAGTTATATTTTTCTACACATCTATTATTACATATGATCTCTTCCTCTCCTAGTTCTCTCTAGGGCACCATTAAAGAACCCTAGGGATTTGCAACATGTGAAGATAAGTGGAGGACTCTAGTAGCCGCTCCATCAGCTTGAAAGGTTTAACATAGTGCAGGACGTGCGTGTTGGTAGGGGCTCGTAAAGCAAGCTATTCGATCCTTTATATTTTGTGTAATCCGCAACAGGTATTTCGTATTACCTATATTATTATTTTCCAACAATGGTATCAGAGCTTTTATTACTTGTTTTCACCCTATATGCGCATTAGAAATATACAGTAGGCTGTAGCGTCAATTTTTCCATTGACTGATCTGTTGACATAGTCACATGCATCAAATTATGCTTTGTTTTTAATAAAAATAAAATAAAATACACCGAATAAAACTATATGTTTGCATATGTTAGTACCTTTTTCGGAACATGCAGCGGACTGCTTTGTGCAGATCCCGTCGCGTTGCGTCATGCGAAGTCCAGCTATTTCCTAATTGGCTTGTCGAAATTCAACTAAGTGTTGGGTTTAATGCAAAAAGTTTCTGTTCTTCTTTTTTTCTTTTAAATTTATTTTAGGAGCATATTAATGTCACATTGACAATCCTTCTAATATAGGACAATCCTTCTAATAATTGATCAGTTCAATTCATTTATGCAATATTTGAGTATCTGAATTATTATTGCATATATACACATATATATTTATGTATTGTGGATGGTGGGATTTGTTCTTCATAATTTATTTTAAATTATGTAGATATTTAATTCTATCTCACATTATGGGAGATGATTACTAGCACCTAACAACGCGAAATTTTTGATTTTGTAATGTAGGAAAGAATTTTATGATCTAGAAAATTTAAGAATAAATTAAATACTAAGATATGTGCCTAATTAATTTCTTGTGCAATTAATGTAGTTAAATGGCATCCAAGAATATCATTGTTGATCTGAATAAGGGAGAAAAACTCAATGGAACCAACTATGATATCTGGCATAGGAAGGTTCAGTACCTTCTCAACGAGCAAGAGTTGCTTGATCACTTGACCAATATCATGGCCCCACCTAAGACGGGGACCACTGCGCAGCATCGCCGTGACCAACAAGCCTATGACGATTGGTGTAAGAAGGACAAAAGTACGTGCTTTACCTTGCTCAGTTGCATGCACGATGACCTTCTTGGAGAATTTGAAAATTTCACAACTGCCAAAGAAATGTGGGATCAATTGCGCCTAAAGTATGGAGGTTGTAACCACCCGCATTTTAGCCCTATTTTTTTTTATGAAATAGATTTATTAATAAAACCTAGAAATGATTAAATTTATTTTTGTGATTTAGTGGTCCTAATCCCATTACAATATTTGGTTACCCTAACCAAGTACCCTAATTAAGTCCTACACCAACTAAACAACCTATTATCCCTAAGCATTCTTTTACCCACTAAACCACCACCTACACCCATCACTCTTTCAAATCTATCATCCAATGTTTAACCATTTTTACTCTTCTTCAAATCAGCCATTAAGATGTGCCCACATAACCTCAAGGCCTTCCCTTAACCTCCAAACAAAACCCCTCCTCTAAGCATCCTATTATCCTTTGGTTTATGGACCTAAACCACTTGCCCTCTTATCCCCTCTCCTCCACTCCGAAAATCACCCACAACCCACTTATTTTCTGCTGCAAACATACTAGAAAAAGAAAGAGAGTGAGAGCTTGGGTCCTTCAATGGAGTTTTAGAGTGAGAAACTAAGTGAGTTTATTATACACACACATCCACACTAAAATTCTGAATTTTAAACCTTCTCATACCTTCTCATACACCACCAAGCTCCAACCGTTCACCTCAACGCCACCCCGGGGCCTTCTCTCCAGTCATCTTCTCCGTTTACATTTTTTCGCCAAAAATCTCTTTTCCACGCTAAGACTTTGGAGGAGAGGTAGATTAACTTTTTCCCACCTTCCCTAAGTATATTTTGATGTTTGATAATGTTATTTGATGTTTAATAGTGTAAGAAGTTAGAACCAAGCATCATCAACCTCCAAGCCGAAAGGCTATGTTTCGTTTTTAACATACATGCTCTGTTTTCAAGTTTACGTTTCTGACAGTGGCAATTTGAAATGGGTATTATCTTTATTACATTAGACCCCCCTTGGCTTGCATGATTTCTTAAATTGGAACTATACACATAATGCTGTTTCTTTTTTTTTTTTTGTTAACGTGTTTCACTTTCATGCTATACTATAGAATCAAGTTCTTTTTATTTCATCTTTATTTTCTTTACATGTTTTGTTAAAACAAAGATATTGATTAGGGAAGGTTTGTATTAAATGAGACTTACTCTTTTAACTTGTTAATCATATATATTTTTTACCTGATATTACAATCTAGTTATTTTTTTTATTTTGATCAACATGCCTAATAACCTATTAAAGTAAGATGTATGATCAAGGTTTATACTAAGTATTCTAAACATTTTTTTTTTTTGCTATTATAAGCCAAGTATTTTTCTATGATAACAAAATTACTTCTCTTTTATAATTTTTACACTAGAATGATAAGTGTAAATGTAAATGTAACTATTATCATTTTTTTTTTTGAAAGCATTTGTCATATATTTATATTGATAAGCTACTGTTGGTTAAGGAAGAAAAAGTGGTAAAGATTAGAATAATTTATTTATTTATGTACTTTTTTCTATAGGACTATGAGAAAATATTAAGTCTTTTTAGATGTTAGAACTTATAAAGTCCAGTTGGTAACTTTGGGTTTTTATAAAAAGAAAATATCGTCACCCTATGAACCCTAACTTTTTATTTTGAAAGTTACATACGGCTCACGAAATATTATTTAATCCCCTTGTATTGTAGTTACAAAAATCAAACTATGTGTTAAGCCACAACAAACCCAAAAGTCACTTGGACTCATCTCGAATAAATTATGTGAATTGCATGCACGCTATCAATTGTCATACATTTTGTTCTTTATTTATTTATCGCTTTGCTTCTTCTGTTGTGCGTACTTATCATGAAATCGTTGAATGTTAGAATGGACACTTAGGTTCCCAAGTTGGGTGATCGTACGCAGATTTCACGTAGACTTTGAGTTTAATGGAAATTGGAAATGAATTGATTTATGGGGAGTCACCCCGAGATTTGTTGAATGGCAGACATCCAAGTGATTTCGGTTCAGCTATGATAAGAGAAATGAAAGTTGCTGGCAATAATTTCACTGATGAGCAACAGATTTTGGCTGTCATCAGATCCATTCCTGAACCTTCGTGGAAAGATATGAAACTAGTGCTTACACACAATGAACGGATCAAGAATTTTGATGACATCTCTCGGCACCTTGAGCTAGAGGCGGAGCGCGTAGATGCGAACCGCAGTGCTGCACTTGTCGCTAAAGCTGGACAGCGCAAGGGGCATAGGCCCTAACGCAAAGGACAGCAAAAAGGAGCTAGACAAGAAAGGGATGAAAATCTGGCGCCAAAAGAAGGCAGAATAACCAAGCGTCACAAAGGCAAAAGTGATGGAAAGGATTATTTATTTCCTTTAATGTGGATAATTATGTTAGTATTCTTTAATTACCCCAATTTGGACCCTAACTCTTTTACACCTCACGTATATGGATACTATATACATATGTTTATATATATACATTTTTTTTTATCTCATACATATACATATACACACATGTATATTATGTACATATATACACACATAGGTATATAAACACATTCAACCACTCCCACTCTCTCCTCCCCACTCTCCAATCCTCCAACCACTAACACCACTGCCACACACCACCAATCACCCCAGAAAATCAGACCCTCTCTTCCCATTGTCTCTGCCAATACCTACCCCCATCACTCCTCTTGTCAACCCATTACTCCCCCATGTGGTTTACACCACCACCACACTCCATCTCAACTCATACACTCTACCTCCTCTTTATAATCATCAAATTCGTCCCTCCCTCGCCACTGAATTTCCAAAGAGAAAGAAAGAGCTCCAAGCTCTAAAACCATGGAGTTTTAGAGAGAGAAAGCAAGTGGGTTTCACCCGAACTCACCACCCCTTCCAAATTCGAGTTATACGAACATCAACCTACTCCCAAAGATCATAAACACACTCTCAAATCCAACCAAGCCGGCCCAAGAAGCTCCCTCCGCCGGTTTTTCGCCAAAACTAGTTTTACCGAAATCTTTCGCAAAACAAGTTAGAAACTCGTACTCAACCTATTCCAAGCTTTTGAATGTGTTAAAATAGTCTTGAAGTAGTTTAGAGTAGTTCTTAGGGCTTGAAATGAGCCCAACCGGGGAAACCGTAACTCAAATTTGAGTTCGCTGCCAAATTCACCAAATCGATATTATTTCTGGGCCCGACTACTTATTTGATATTATTCTTTTGAAGATGACCTTTCTAATATTATTTTGGATCTGAAAACCACTGGCTTAATATTATTTTAGTTCTGTTTAATATCAGTTCGGTCTTAAACGAAAATGTTATAGCAGTTTGATTTTATTGTTTAATAAAGTAGAAAAATAGGATTTCTTTTGGTAGAAATTTAGATTAAATGGTAAAAACATTTGATCTTTCATATCAAAAGAATAGTTAGATTATAATTTTTATTTGGTGAAAAATTATATTATTAGATTATAATTTTTGGTGTAAACTTACAAGTTATAAATAAATAGTAAGACTATTTTTTATTAAATTAGAATTTGTAGTATAAATTTCTTTTATGCCTCAATATGATGTTAGTTCATAAAAATCAGAATATATATGCATATTGTTGTAATAGAAAAACTTGTTAACTAGTAAAATTTACTTTTACTAGAATGTCCGTTTTGCTCTTTATTACATTTATCACCCTTATAATAGTTTTGGACTTACTAAAATTCAAGGAATTACTTTTTGAGTCAAGTTATTTCATAACTAGCTAAAATAAGGTATTTTACGTTAAAATCGTTGTGGCAAAATTACAAATTTTCCCTTGTATAAAGTTTATTTACAAAAAGGCCCCCAAAGTTAGTAAAATTTTTCTATGGACCCTAGAACCGTGAAATTACTTTTGTTACCCTTATACTTACTTAAAATTTCGATGGCGACCCCTTATTTTTATAAATTATGTTTATGACTTTATACTTTATTTAATTACGTTAAGGCCCTTGTTTTCAATTACTTTGGTTTGTGATGACTTGTGAACTTGTGAATCGTGTTATTTGATTTTGTGACCCTTAGAATATCGTTATCGCTTTGCTTCTACTGTTACGTGCACTTTCCATAAACGTGTTGAATGTTAGAATGGACAACTAGGTTCCCGGGTTGGGTGATTGTACGCGAATATCACATAGACGATAAGGTTAATGGAAAAGTAATTTGGAATTGATTAATGGGGACTTACCCCAAGATTGTTGTTGAATGGCAGTTCCTCCAAGCGATTGTTTGGCAGTTTGCCTTGATTTCGAAACCCTAGGATGTGACACTCTGTGATTTGCTTCATTTGAATTCTGAGGCGTTATAAGGGTGGAAGTATTATTGACCAGTTTCGGCTATATACCTATAGGACCTGGCAGTTGCCATACGTAGCCGAATGGTACAGTTTCGTCCCTGGGAAATTCATCCTTGCGAGGCGGCTGACGGATGGATTAAGTACGTAACTTATACCTTTCCGTCGGGGCCCCCGAGTGAAGGGCAAGCAAGGGGGGAGTAAATCACAGCTTGGTCATAGTCCTTAGTGGTTAACCGGGAGGAAAGTTCTCTAGGTTGAGAACTTAGATGAATATGTAAGTTAATGGCTAGTAATGAAATCAATTATGTGTTTATTTTCTGCCTTATGATTAATTACCTGCTTATTCATTTAATTATTGCTTTTCAATCATATATGTTGTATTTGTATGTTAAGCAAGGGTTGGGAGGTGAAGAGTAGCTATTGAGTGATTTATCGCTCACTGTGTTACACTTTGTGTGACCCTGGTATAATACTATGATGTTGCTTCGCGACTCGGACGTATTATGCCAGACTGTAATCAAGCAGGTATCGTTGGTGTCGAAGGAGACCGTTATTTCGGAGCCGAGGGTTTTCCAATAGACCAGGCTCAGGAGGAGCTGTGGAATCCAGAGTTGAACCTTAATCTGTAGAACCCGCCCCTTTATTTTAATGTTGGGTCTGTAATATTAATTTCTTAAACTGTACTAAGTATTTTGGAATGGGCTGCACTTCACGTTTTCCAATGTGTACTCTGATGAAAACTCTTTTTATTAAATTAATCCTAATTAGTTGTCTTAATTAATGCTTCCGAAAATCGAGGCATTATAGGATAAGTCCAAACTTAAAAGCTATAATTGTGGACAAAAGGGCCACTTTGCTCAGGAATGTTCTGAGCTCAAGGAGGTAAACTCTAACATTAGCTCTCTCAATGTTTTGTTTGCTCACATGCATTTGTGACTCATTCTATCCTTGGTTGGATTGTAGACACGAGAGCAACAAAACGTGTAGCTAGAGATCGAGCTGGATTTGTAGATTATCATCGGACAACTATAGGTAGAAGCTAAGTAATAATGGGCCATGGAGCGCAAGAAGAGGTTTTAAGAGTCATGACTTTCCACTCAAGATGCGTTCTGGGTGTAATTTACTTCTTCATGATGTACTTCATGCACCCACTATCCGATGTAATCTAGTTTCAGTTTTAGCATTATTGAAGTTAGGATTTTTTTTCAGTTTAAGGATAATAGTTTGTCTATTTATCTTGGAAGAAACTTTTTTGGTCATGTTGGTTTGCAGAATGATTTCTTCATGTTGGATCTTGATTCAAATTTTAGTAATTATGCTATTTGCGTTGCATCTTCTTCTACTTATGATATTGTGTCTGATTCATATGAGTTATGGAATGACTGAAATTTAGTCACTCGATGTGGATTTCCTAGAGGAGGATTTTGCAAGCATTGGTGAGGTTAAGAAGAATCTCGAGCTCTATGAGTAAGATGAACCACTAGGAGATTTATCTCCATCTCATATGCAAGATGAGGATATGCGTTCTCATCCCATAATTGTTGGAGATAGTGGGAGCGATCCTTCACCTAAGTGGTTGTGTACCACTGAGTGGGAGTTTACCACTAGAAGCCTCTCAAGATCCACAAATTCGAAGAAGCCAGCGTGGAACAGTTCCTCATCATGGCTTCGAGATTGAAGGTTCGGCCAGACATATGTTTCGCAGTTGGGATGGTTAGCCGATATCAAAGTAATATTGTTAATTGGTGCACATATCATATTTAAATTTTGTCACCAGGTTTTTTGATCGACCCTCTCACACTGGTGATCGCCTCGACGCTGAGTTGTGAGCGGGATGAGACACAAATTGATCTTGTGCGATCACCTTGGCTCTTATAAAGTGAGCAAGGATTTAAATTTGATAATTATTTGTCGCCTTAGCAAGGGCTATGATGAGATTGAAAAAGTCGAACATGGAGCTTATCCACACCTCCATGAAGCCTGTATGAAGCATGAAGTGAGATTCTTGAGAAAAAACTTAAGTTGAACTTGTCTCAGAAACTCAGTTTAGGCGCTTGAGTAGCGTTTGAACCAAGATCTGTATGGTGTTAGAGTGTGACATAACCTAAGTGGGAGCTCCACCATAGCATACAAATCATACTATATGTGCTTTGAGACGACCGTAAAAGGGTGTGACAGAATAGATCCCTACTTCGTCATTGTGTGAGCCCTTGGACTATGTAAGTCCGTATATAATATACCCTTTGGGACTTAGAACTATGCCATGAAATTAAAGCTTGGTGTTGCTACTTTAGCATGTTATCCAAGGGTCACGAGTTGTACGGTCTAGCGGAGCATGTCTAGGAAAGCAGTCAAGGTGAGATGGATTGACATGAGTATCTAAGGAAAGATCATTTGATAGCACACTAATGATTTGTGGCTCATAGCCAGGCGATTGTGTCAATGATAGTTTGTTGATACGATCTTTGAGCACAAATGCATTGAAAGGTCTTGCACGGCTCTGTTATACTACGTGAGAGATTAGAGGCGCAAGATTTGGTGTGATTAGATGATTTGGGGTATAGACGAGATATTGGGTGATATGTTAGTTAGATGGTGGCTTAATATAACACTACTTTTTGGTACTTTTCTCGCTTGGTCGCACGTTTCATTTTCCCGTATGAAGTTGAGAATAGGATTGAAGAATTCATTGAATGGGAGATTCAATATATGCCCACTGTGTACGAGTGGGAGATGTTGCATGGGGTCCATGGGTGCGTCCACATGGGATAATAATTAACACAAGTCCTAA
Source organism: Vaccinium myrtillus (assembly GCA_016920895.1). Lineage (NCBI taxonomy): Eukaryota > Viridiplantae > Streptophyta > Magnoliopsida > Ericales > Ericaceae > Vaccinium > Vaccinium myrtillus. The sequence goes on from CM029274.1 coordinate 28,614,873, forward strand.
GTGGATTAAACCACTTAAGTTGATAAGTCCTAGGTGGACACAATCACTTAAGTGATAGAGATAAGTGTCCAATAGAGATAAGCAAGTGTTATCTCTATCACCTACTTATCTCATCTATAAATACCCATTGCCTTGTATAGAAAAAAGACATCAGTGATATTTTTCTACACATCTATTATTACACATGATCTCTTCCTCTCCTAGTTCTCTCTAGGGCACCATTAAAGAACCCTAGGGATTTGCAACGTGTGAAGATAAGTGGAGGACTCTAGTAGCCGCTCCATCAGTGTGAAAGGTTTAACATAGTGCAAGACGTGCGTGTTGGTAGGGCTCGTAAAGCAAGCTATTCGATCCTTTATATTTTGTGTAATCTGTTATAGGTATTTCGTACTACCTATATTATTATTTTCCAACACTTGCAAATAGTTTCGTAAAAGGAGGCTTTTCCCTGCATCAGTTGGTATCAGAGCGCAAGTTTCAATCCTGACTATGGCCGAAAGACGTGCTGGAGGTCGAGTTGGACAAGGCGGTCGTACAACTTTTGTTGAAGATGTCTATGAACGAGATGAGGTTGCTTGAGAAACGCGAGCAGAGGGAAGGTTCAACAACTTGAGCAGCGATTGGAAGAGGCGTTAGGAGCGCTGACCAATGAGATTGCTATCTTGTTTGTTGGTGGAAATCTGTCACTTTACATATGGGCTAGACCTAGAGATAATTAAAAAAAAACCGATCATTCCTTAATGGAAATTAGATGCCTCTTTTCTAAACTTATATGTAAAAATTTGGAAGAAAAAAAAAACGCCTTTGCCTAAGTTCAAGGCCCGCAAAATTCCATTCATCTCTTTTCAGTCACAGTCCAACTGGGGACTTGTAATTTGTATTTTTATACGTGACAACGTTAATATAGCTCGAAAATAGTGAAACCGAATTCGGCACTTTTTCAAGTTTTATTTTTGTCTAGCCTATACATTTCAAGTCAATTGCCACCAAATGTAAGTATCATGTAATCATCCAACACGGGGTTCCCCCATAAGTTGCGGCTTTAACACTTTTAACGTCTCAAATCAAAACATCTGAACTTAAAAGAGTGCCTTCAACACTTTTTCCAAACTCCAGTAGCATCATAGCACTTCTCTTTGCAACAACAGCTATCACCCATGCATAAGTTGCAGCTTCAACAATTCACTATTGTCAGCTCAGTCGTGTAAATATCAGATTTTTCTTGAGCAGCAGCAGTTCTTCTAGCATTCTTCACAATTTTATGATGCCATCCTCCATTTGAGCAGACCAGATTCGGGGCTATCAGGAGATATCATCCACAATTAACATTACTAAGACACAGCTTCCAAAACACACTGAACACAAACACATAAGCACAGACACAGTAGTACCCCACAAATACACTCTACCCAACGCAAATGAGAATGACAAAAAATAATTACAAAAAACCCAAGACAAAAACACAACCTGAAAAAACCAAAACCCAAACCCAACCTGCTAACATCCTATGGTTAATTAAAAAGAAGAAGAATACAAATAACAGTAGAATTCAAAATCTTTCTTTTGGAACACTTCCAGGAGCAAAAATGCATCTGGGCCTTCATATCCAATCAAGAACAAACTCAAAAATGCTAGAACAAACGTGTGAGTCGAAGTTTTACATGCACACGAACGAGCGTAGAGTTATGACATCCAACATCTAATCTAGTCTACATACAAGTAGTCAATTCATGAATGGGTTTCTTCACTTACACACTAAAGCTACTGTGTATAGTTTGAAGTAGAACAAACATCACGAAACCCTAAAATTTCAAAATGGAAACATCCATGCTAACACTTATTAGGGTTTCAAAATTTCAAACTTAAGACAAACATCACGAAACCCTAAAATTTCAAAATTTCATAAAAAAGGAAACCCTAAATCGAGTTTAGTGTTTGAAGAACCACGAAGTGTGTGTGTGTGTGTGTGTGTGTGTGTGTGTGTGAGAGAGAGAGAGAGAGGTACCTTCGAGTAGATTCACTGGTTTTGCTCGAATTTGTTCGTCGGAACCCTAAAACAACAAAAATTGATTTCAAAACACAGGTCGAAACCCTAAAAGATAGAACGGGGGAAGACAGAGAAGAGAAGAGAGAGAATGACCTTCGAGATTCACCTTCGAATCGCGTTGTTTGGAGCTCGATCGATTGATGGGGGGTCGGGGGATTTTTCAAATCGCCATTTTCGTCTCTCTCTCTCTTCTCTCGGTGAAAAACCAGCAAAATGAGAGGGGATGGATCCGGTTAGGAGAGTAAATCCGGATCCTGACCCGCGAGAGTTTTTTACCCAGCCATTTGACCCGCGAGAACATAATGCCATCTCAGCCGTTGATGGCCTTATAAGATCTGATGGTCCAGATCTTCTTCCCGCATAAATTTTGTAAGGGAACCCTTATTGTGTAACCTATGAACCGATTGATGGTGATTTTCAAAAGTAGCCTATAAATCGAGTTCCAGTGATAAAAGATTCCACTTTCATTTGTGGGGCTCTCACACCCCTTTGCAATTCAATATTTTAATACTATTCATCTATCTTTTTTATTCGTGGGACCGAAAGTGGGCAGATTGTTATGTGGTCGTTGTGGCCATGGAACCCTGCTTTCGGATCAAGCGTTTTATTCTTTTCTTATTTTTGCCAAGGATAATTAATTAAAAAGCATAAAATTTAGAAAAGTACCGAAAGGACTATGTGGGGTGCCTAACACCTTCCCACTCGCAGAAAATCCCCGAGTCCGTCTCTGATTTCGCAAACCTCAAAGAGTCAATTTCAATCCCGTTCGAAAGGAGAATTTTTTCAAATAGAAGAAAAAAAAAGAGAGTTGAAACCGTTTTCTTAAACAGTTTTAACGGGTGACCTAACACACCCAAACTCAGTTAGGTGGCGACAAATTTTTTTTAATAAAAACCCGAGTCATGGCTGAAAAACTCAAAATTCACATTCGTCACATTTTAAAGTCATGATTTCGAAAGTGTTGCCAGTATGCCGACCGAAGTGGAGTAGGCCGAGGCCGGTAAAAATTGGGGCGCGACAATTGCTAGCCCTGAAGTCGGGCTTGGTCCCATTTCCCAATAAATTATTTTGTCTTCTTGAACTATGTGATGACCTGATTCTCCTAAGACCGAAGATACGTAGGCAGCCCTGAGGCCAGGACAAGATCCAAATCCTTCTTATGTATATATAACCCCTTTTATTTTAAACGTCTCATGCAATAAAATACATTTACAGACAAAATATTAGTTTCCTTCTTCTCATTGTATATATGTTCATTTACCATCCTCACAAGTCTTCAATCACTTATTTGTTAGGGTGCTCCGGCTTCCCTACATGTAACAGTAAATTACCGAACCTTTTCTTCTCCAAAATCGCAAACCAAATAAAAACTGAGTCATTTATATCTAACAAAACCGGGTCTATTGACCCGAGATATTTATTTCTCATTTCCGAAAATATTTATTCATGTGGTGACTTGGCACACCTAAAATCATGTCAAGTGGCGAATTTGAGTTATTTTATATCAAATTTTTCTGGCTCGGTCACAGCTCTAAAACCTGTGTTTTAACCTGTGTTTTATAAAACCACAACACATTGAATATCACTTAGATCACTTGGCCATAAAACCCTTTTCAAGCCCATCGCGGCAAATAACTCTCTCCAAACATATAGTAATGGAAAATTTATAATGTGAATCCACTTCAACAAGACCGAAGTTTGTCCAAACACATCCACAAACAAAACTCCCTACATCGAGTAGAATCAAAAGCTTAGTTGACATAACTCAGTCTTGAGAACAAAACTCGAACAAAGGTTAACAGGTGCTATGGCAAAAATAAACCTTTTTTTTTTTTTTTTGTCTTTATTCAAGAAAATTTTGCATTTGTTAGTTATGCGTCGATTTTTTTGTGAATTATTGGTTCATCTGGATGAGAGTAATTTAAAGAGTAAAAATTATAAACTACATTAAAAAATTTGTAAATAAAAACAAATAATCCAATGATCCACAAAAATTTGGATACTTTTTGTTTTTAGTGAACTTTTTAAAATATTTTTATAATAATTTTTTACTTTTTAGATTACTCTCGTCATGAAAAACCAATAATCCACACAAAATCGATGCAAAACTAACAAATGCAAAATTAATCAATCCAAATGGTTTATTTTTTCCAAAGCTATGAAATGCCGAAATTAATCAATCCACAAGTCCTTGTCTCAGGTGAATTCTTTACCAAAAGGTTCAACTTACTTAAACCATGAATCATATAACAACGTAATCAATGTTGACTTTTGAATGGAATGCAACTAAGGTTCCTCAAACTTACACTATTCTTCTGATAAAAAATATAAAAAAAACCTTACACTATTCTACAATTCCTAGAAAAAGGAAGTCAAATATATAAAATTAACCAATTTTATAGCTAGATGTATGGGTATTCAGAAGAGCATGGCTAATTGCATAAAGCAAGAGATAACAAAGTATTCTAAGGGAATTTTTGAACTCAGTAAGATTAAGTGAACCCACTTGCCACCCCTTCTCTCCTCCCCTACATGCCTATGTTGTAAACGCATGGAGATATACAGTTAATGTCCTCTTACAAAACCATATTCTATACCGGTAAAGCATCACTCCAAGGCCACCATATGAAACCGAGGACCCTATAATGCAGGGGTGCACTACAGGAGTATAGTGCGCAATTCGAATCATCCAAAAGTATTTTTAATGGTTTAGATTTGCTAAAAGTATTCGTCATTTAAGATCTTGTAGAATACTTTTTGAAGTATGGACCAATACTCGGATTGCACACTACACCCATGTACTGTTAGGAACATGTGTGAAAGATAAGTCCTACATCGGATAAATAGAAAAAGAGTTGGACCTTGATATTTAATTTGATGGCTAACCACTTATAAGGCTTAGCCTTTTAAGTGGATATGGGTCATTCTATATTGAGTCCATGTGATGTGGTGGACTCCATGGATACTCCCCAACAGATTGGGTCTACATGCACACGAGAAGAACCTCAGGCGGATCAAACTCCCTACAAGTGGTATCAGAGCCGATGGCTGACGATCTATGGGTAGACTCTCCTGGAAGAATTGGTAGTCGTGAACTAGCACGAAGACTCTCGGAGGAGCGGGAAAAATCCATTGTAACTCCCGATGGAGCAAGAAAATTCCTCGTGCATGCAGTAAGTGGCCAACAGTAAATGGCCAGCAGCAAGGTGGCTCTCGATGGAGTGGGTACTCTCGATGAAGCAAGAAAATTCCTAGTGCATGCAATAGGTGGCTAGCAAGCAAGGTGGCTCTCGTGGAATATGGTGGCTCTCATTGTAGTGAGTGCGGTAAATAAGCTCAGGTTCGGACACAGTGTTGGAGAGATAGATCAAGAATTAAGGGAGAGTCAAGTGGATTAGATCGAGGGGGAGCTAGGCCCAATGCATGGTTCACACATGAGGGGGAGATTGTTGGAAATATGTGTGAAAGATTGAGTCCCACATTGGATAAACAAAAAAAAAGTTGGACCTTAATATACAATTGGGTGGCTCATCACTTACAAGGCTTAGAATTTAAGTGGATATGGGTCATTCAATGTATATTGGGTCCATGTGATGTGGTGGACTCCATGGATACTCCCCAATGAATTGGGCCGACGCGCGCGGACACGAGAAGAACCTCAGGCAGATTTGACGATCTATGGGCGGACTCTCCTGGAAGCACCAATGGTTGGGGGCTTGTATGGAGACTCTCGGAGGAGCAAGAGAAATCTATTGTAACTCTCAATGGAGCAAGAAAATTCCTGGTGCATGCGGCAGGTGGCCGGCAACAACGTAGCTCCTGATGGAGCAGAAAAAAATTTCCGGTGCGTGCAGCACCTGGTTGGCAAGCAAGGTGGTTCTCGTGGAGTATGGTGGCTCTTGATAGAGTGGGTGCGGTAAATAAGCCCAGCCAGGTGGCTCTCGTGGAGTATGGTGGCTCTTGATGGAGTGTGTGCGGTAAATAAGTCCGAGTTTAGACACGGTGTTGGAGAGATAGATCAATAATTAAGGGGAGTCAAGTGGATCAGATCGAGGGAGAGCTAGGCCCAATGCATGAGTCACACATGAGGGGGAGATTGTTAGGAACATGTGTGAAGGATAAGTCCTACATCGGATAAATAGAAAAAGAGTTGGATCTTAATATACAATTGGATGGCTCACCATTTACAAGGCTTAGCCTTTAAGTGGATATGGGTCATTGAATGTATATTGGGTTCATGTGATGTAGTGGACTCTGTGAATATTCACAACGGATTGAACCTACGCGCACATTGGAAGAACCTTAGGCGGATCAGACTCATGACATGTAGTGCAGGGTACACTATCCCTTCACTACAGGGTCCTTGGGTCCATCCCACAGTTCCACACTATTCAAATGAGTTTTTCTTTCGCAGTAAAGAAACTAACTATGGAGTGTTACATAACTGATCAAAAAATTAAATAAAAGGGTACGAATGAATTAAATCATATTAAAATACTAAGCTGTAGCTGTTAAATAACGGCCATATATAAGACTCGCATTTTTTTTCATATTTATGAAGTTTCGTGGAAACTGCTAAAATGTATCCAATTCATAGTCAATGCCCGTGAGCAACTACGCCAACAAATGGAAAGGCAGTCTGTGGTTGTGTTTGTTGTTTAGATTATTCCGATTCTCGGCATTCCGTTTTCGGACCGCCGAGTACAATATATATAGTCGAAGTCGTCCGAAAATATTTCGATGGGCCAAATTTGCAAACAAATTCTTACAATCTATATAACAATTTATATAGGAGTTTCTTTGGTCTAGCTTGGTAACTGCATTTTGATTTCCCTTAACCTAAGGTATGAAAATGGTGTATTTGGGCAGGAAACACTAGAGGCAGTCAATTATGATGGGAAGCGCTCACCTCCTCTTCTTCGCTAATCTCAAGTACTACAGACTAAACACCTCTCTCTTGCAAGAATAGCTCATGGCTAACTTAAGATCTGGATGAATTCAATGGCCCAAGGAACCAAATGGACAAGAACTACAGCCTGAATGAAAGTAAAATTCGACCAGTCGCTCATAGGGTGAGGATTTATGTAGACAAAATGTGTAAATAGGGAAGGGTAATTTAATTTAGTCATACTCAAAAAGTGTTGCGTCATGATTTGAGGCATTACTTAGGTATTCACGGTGAATGATAGTTCATAAAGTTGAGGTCAAATTACGTCGCGACGTGCCTTTAGGCACGGGCAATCTCTAGTCATATCACAAATCTAGACCGTTCATTATTGATAGGAACAGCCTAAACTCAGACCGTAGTTGAGACGGGTCCCATTCTAAACTCTATGTTCTATATACGTTCTTATTTTGTATTTGTACACACACACACACAAAAAAAAAGGAAAAAAGAACAATAAGCTTTTTTTATTTTCTATATTTACTCGTGATCGGGTTCGTGAACCTTGTCCGATGACGATAGCGAGAGGAGATTTTTTCTCAATATTCTTTCAAATATTTTGAGAAAAATATGGCGAGCAATTATATGGTAGACGCTGCTCAAAAAAACCGGTGAACCGTGAATCCGGTCCGGACCGAACCGGTGAACCGATCCGCACGTTTTGGATTTTAACCGTGGATTAATGGTCCGGACACGGATTCAAAAAATAAAAAAACAGTGACTCGCGGTCCGGACACGGATTTTGATTTTGAAACCGTGGATTAACCGATCTAGACAGTGAGATTTTTATTATATATAATTTTTTTAAAAAATAAATATATATGTATAGATAAATGATTTTATCTACTTTTACTAATTCACAATTTTCAAGCTCAAATTTTGTAGCCTACTTTGTTTGGAATTCCAAAATGATATCTTACTTTTGTGTTTCTAACTATCTTTTTAAATGTGTTTGTTGGCATGTTTAACAAGTTTGATGTTTACACTTTGCAAAGCTCAAGCTCAGATTTATAGCCTACTATGTTGAAATTCCAAAATGAGTTTTGAGTTTTGTTTTTTGGCTATCTATTTTGATTTCATAATGTTCAAGTTTAGATTGGTTCAATTAATTTGTCCATAATGAAAATTCGTGGACATTCCGGAACCGATCTATGACTCGCGGATCGGATTGGAACCGAACCGTGAGACTTTTGGATCGGACACGGATTTTATTTTCAAAAAACCGTGACTTGCGGATTAGAATTGGATTCATGCCAATCCGGACCAATCCGGACCGTGAGCACCCCTATAAAATTTGTTCACATAAAATTGTATTAATGTCGAATAGTGATTACCAGATTTATGTTTCTGAAAAAATGGTACAAGCTGTTTGAAATTTTAGATTTTCAAATTTCCTAAATACTGAAGAACAACTTAAGTTTTGACTTGGAGAAGGTTGATTTGGGGTGCTTTTGAGGCTTGAGTTTTTGGCCTATCTCATTTCTCCTTTTTATTTGTCAAACGGTAGGAGAATATAACTATGAATTACATCAAACTGGAAACAAAATCCACAATCATTATAAATCCAACCCGACTAAAGCCCCATCAAGGGAGAATTAGCCAATAAAGTGGAAAAAAAAATTCACAATCACTTTAAGTCCAACCCAACCAATAGTCCCATTAATGAGAGAAATAAACCAACAAATACAATGGGAATAACACTCACACGCAGGTGGTGAGATACAAGGAGACCCCTAGTAAGATGCAGGAGTCCTGATCAACTGAGCTAGCCACAATTAGTTTAAAGGGAACAACCAAAGTGAAACTCCCTAATGCATATACAATAGGTATTGAAACTGCAATTAAACCACTACTTCTCTGTCTGAAGGAACCAACGTATTCATTCATTCAAATTAAGTGTTTCAAGAATAATTAAAATGTTTCCAGTAAGATGATTTTTCATGTTTTTGAGGATGAAAAATAATTAACATGTTTCCTAGCTTGTGCGTCTTCCGACTCACCCTCGGAATTAAGGTAGTTTCTCAACCTTAATTACCTACGTAATTATTCTATCCTACTTACTTTGTTTATAGTATTTCGCTTAGTTGTTATAATGGTCGGGTTCCTACTTAGAATTTTCAAGTTGTTACTAACTAGAAATGTTTTTCGGAAAAAATTAGTCGATAGTTCCTAAAACCACTTTTTCAATACCACGTAGTCGTTATAATGACCGTTTAGTAATTCAACTTATCAATCGTCGTTATAATGCCCAATTAATTTTTGAGAAAACGCGTAGTCAACTAGTCTTTTTATAAATCATTTTGCTTATGGAATAATCACGAGATTTTCTTAAATGTGACTACGTAGTCGTTCAGTACTGTTTTCTACTAATCCTAGACTGGTTTTTGACACATTTTACGAGAAAGTTGCATTGATTGAAACACGTTTTTATGAAAAGTTGCATATACACAAAATAAGTTCTACAACACATGCTGCATAATCATGGGACACGATATGAGAAACAACACGACACGACACGGGTTTCAAGAAAATGAATGATTGATTGTTGACGAGAAATGAGATGAGAATGAAAGTGGATTGATTGAATAGAATTGAAATGGATGTGGTAGTGCAGCTTGATCGCCGCCCCAACTTCGCAAAGAAAACTTGGTGGTTAGGGCTAATTGTGTATAACACATAGTGGACGGGCCTTGTATCATGTTAGTGTGCACCATGGTACAAGATGGCCGAGACTATGTTCATATGTCTCGATCGCGGGGTGGACGAACTTTGTATCATGTTAGTGTGCGCTTTGATACAAGACGGCGGGACCTCAAGCAGAAAGGTCGGTGACCGTTAGTTGAAAGGAGACGTAGATGGACCAATAACTTTCGTGTGATGGGTTGTAGGCCTGGTGGTCGAAAGCAGTGCCATAGAGTGAAGTGAGTACTGGACTGTAGGCTCAGAAGTCAGAAGCAGTCCCACACTTAGATAAATTTGAAAAAGAATGCCAACACTAAAAGATAATACGATACACTTCTATTTACGTGTGATACACTTTGATCTGCATTAACACTCACACATACATATTTCATGAAAGATATTATTTTATCTTCGCTAGTATATTCATATCTTAAATATTGTTGTAGAATTACTAGTTTGGTTTTGGGGTAAGAGTTATCTGTTGGGCGTTATAGCTCATGGTGTTGCACTTGTGTGACCCTGGCATAATATCACGATGTTGCTCTGGGACTTTGACGTATTATGCCAGATTATCGAGATGAACATGAGTACTACAACTCGGAGAGCTTTGGAGCCAGGAGAGCTGCTGACATGGGGAATGACCAGACAGAGGGCTAAGAGAAGCTATAGATCCCACACTATTAGAATAAATGTATTTTGGAGCAATGTTGTATTCAGACTTATTTTATGATTTGTAATAATATTAACGTCCCCAAAATTAAGGTCCTTACAGGGGAATTTGGGATCCAAAATTCTCGAACATATGAGAATATGAAAGGATGTCGTTAAGATGAATGAATGATGAAAGAATTGTTTTGTTGGAGAATAATGTGAAGAAAGTTTTGTTGTCGAGTTATAAATGAAATGTTTGTTGAAACAATGGACTTGAGAGACGGAAAAGGTTTTGTCACAAAAAAATATTCTATGGAGACAGATACGATAAATAGAAACCTTTATATATACATGGACAAAGTGGAACCTAACCCTTTAGACGAATGAGTATTGATATCTTCCTTTACCTGTCCTTGCATCGTTGATTCACATGTGATCATTTCATTCCATTTGCATTTAGGAATATTAGAAGATTTTCATACTGGGATAGTGTAGCTCACCTTATCATTTTCAGGTACTAATCACAAAGCATGAGTTGATGTGCTTGGAGTGCATGACTTGGTGAAAATGAGCATACATTGAAGAGTTATTTATTCGTCTCATGAAACAGTATTTTTGGTAGATAAAAATGTAACTCTATTTCTTCTTTCTCCCCTTTTGACTTAGATAATTGTAATAACTTAACTCTTTTACTTATGATTGCTCATGGGAAATGGGTACACCCTAGACTTTGCTTTGTAGATCAATATTGGAAGGTTGAGGCGAGATATTTTAGAAATGAACGCGTGGTATCTATTTAATTTTTTTTATGAAAAATGATTTATTTATATTGTGTTGAAAATTGAGGGCGTGACAGGGCGGGGGTCGAAACAGGAACAGATTCAACCCTATCCCTCACTTGTTTCCCGAACTTTTTCAAAAATTATCCCGTTATCCTATTCGGTCCCTGAAAAAGTCCCTGAATCCCCCATCCGTCTGGGGGAGAAAATAGTGCGGGTAGGGTTGGATTGGACGAAATAGTCATCTCTAGGCCTCAATGGGCTACATGAGTAAGGTTGACCCTTTAGTATCAAGGCACGTGGAGAATTTATTACTCAACATATACTCCAAAAAAGTACTATATCCTGAATAAATCAGATCTCGTTCAACCCAATTGGTGGACCCAGAATTATTAATAAGGACAAAAGTATATAGTTACATACACCCCCAATTAAGGACAAAAATACGACTTAACGATGCTCACGTGCAGGAACCTCGTAGGATGCCGTTCAGAAAAAGGAACCTCGTAGGATTTCTCATCTGACAGGAATGACACATTTGCCACAATCACCTGACATAACTCTTAAAGTCGTTCATTTTACAAAACACACATGATACAGACCGTCCATACAAAAATCAAATTGTTGCAAAGCAATATATGGTAAAACAAAAATATGATCGTTCAAAAGAATATCGATGCCTGATTGGCTTGATTTTTATTTTTCATTTTATAAGCATCGGCTTTGATTTTTTTACCACAGATGTTAAACACACAGAGACTTACAAAATAACCGGATCATCACATCACGTGATAAGATCTTGATTCCAAAGGTATGACAGACATATCAGACTCAGCAAATGGTAATCTAATACTAATGCGTAAGATGTATATCATCTTCAATACCAATATGACTAGGAATCGTTGGAATTCATTCAGTTGGGAAAAGAAAAACCAGCAGCTATTTATCAGTGCAGTCACAATCGAATATCACTACCCCAAGTCCATTCAGTAATATACTAACAGAACACGCTTAATGTCCAAAGGGACTGCTAGTTACAAGTTCATTTTAGGGACATTTACCATCAGGTCACACTGGATTTCGTAATTACCATCAGGTCAAGCTCAACTCTGAAAAATTCTCATCAACTCCCCAACCCGTATAAAAATGCCTAAATCATAGGGTACCCTATGAAAGTGCCTAAAATCCTCGGGTACCCTATGAAAGTGCCTAAACCACTAAACCCTATAATAGGAAAGTGCACGATAAACCTAAACTCTAGGGTACCCTACGACTAGGGTACCCTTATGACTAGGGTACCCTACGACTAGAATACCCTATGAAAGTGCCTAAAATCCTAGGGTACCCTACGACTAGGGTACCCTATGTAAGTGCCTAAAATCCTAGGGTATCCTACGACTAGGGTACCCCATGAAAGTGCCTAAAATCCTAGGGTACTCTATGAAAGTGCCTAATCCACTAAAACTCTATAATAGGAGAGTGCACCCTAAACCTAAACTCTAGGGTACCCCAGGTACCCCAATGACTAGGGTACCCTATGAAAGTGCCTAAAATCCTAGGGTACCCTATGAAAGTGCCTAAAATCCTAGGGTACTCTATGAAAGTGCTTAAACCACTAAAACCCTATAATAGGAAAGTGCACCATAAACCTAAACTCCAAAAAAGAGTAACTTACCTTAGTGGTAATTAAAAAAAATGACTTACCTTATTGGTAATTAGACATCTCTTTTCTAGACCTAGAGGTAATAATCCCTTCATTTTATAATATCTTACAGTACAAACTCTAGAAAATAAGTTGTGGTATTCAAATCTTGTTGACTTATCCACCGGAATAGAAAAACTGCGCTATGACAGATAGATAGCTCAGCCTTTCACGTCTAGTGAACATCCGTCGGAAACACATTCCACTAACATACATAGGCCAATCGATATGTGTATCTGTGTATGTAATTCCTATCCTCCAGATGAATATAAAATAACATAAGACCATATTTGGGGTAGTTAAGGTAGCTTGAACTACCGGCACAACAGCTGTTTCCTGAACTTCGACCGACCATATCATATACTTAACCATTCAAAAAAGTACGGCAGCACGCAGAATATGGAGTTGACTTTTTCCCACAGGGCGAAAGCTATTAGGCCATCTCCAACAGCCTCTTCAAAACTCCGGCGGCAACAAAATGGCGACCCAAATGGCGGATTCCGGCACCCAGCAGCCTCTCCATCGAGCTCGCCAACAAAATCCGTGCTATAGTACCGCGCCATAGCAGGCGAGATCGGGCGAGAATCGCCAGCGGCTCTCTCTCTCTCTCTCCGTCGCTTGCCGGAAAAATGGATCATCGGAATAATTGCGATAAAATCGTTTCGAGACAACCAAAGTATAGCTGACGTCGAGACGAGAAGATTGGTGCAAGGTACGTCGTCATCGGAGCTCCAGGACGGCCACACGCGCTGGTCAAAGGTGGCGCGTGCCGGCGAGTAAGATCTACGCGCACGCGCCTGAGGGAAGAAGGTGACTCTGACATTTTGGCGAGGCTGTTGGGTGTTGGGCATTTTGGGTGGCTTGCCAAAATAGTTTTTGGCACTTTTTGTAGCCAATTTGGTGAAAAAAAATGAGGAGGTTGTTGGAGATGCTCTTATATATCAAACTCGGTAATTGTCAGGTGGAGGCAAAACATGAACCCGTGGTTAATAAGAAATTTGAAATATGATAAGATCATTGAACATGCCAAGTCAAGCACTAAAAACCCGAAAAGGTTATTTTCGCCCCAAGGTGACATTTTGGTCATCGATTAAAGCTAAAACCAGGTTCAAGAAAACAGGAAAAAATACTAAGCACATATCCATCTGCATGCAAAGAGGCTTAAGTTTCAGGACTGAAGCCCATATTTTAAAAAAAAACAAAGACATTGTAAAATGACTACAAAGCGTCAAAAGTTTCCAATTACCAAATTAAAAACAAAGACAAATTAAAATGACCACACCATAAAAAATTCAAATTCTGAAATCAAGATAACTTTTGCAGAATCTGAAACTGGGTCGTAGAATTTGAAGGCATGGAATAACTTGCTAGTATGATCATGTCTCGACTCATTGACTCTTTCATCAAAGAAAAATCACAACCTAACTCAGCAACTTGTTACAGATGAAGACAACACAGGACATGCCTTCCCCAAATGTCAAATAAAAAAGTTAGCATGAATGGGATCATACCAAATCAGACATGTCAATGCATAGGCTTGTTTCCAGGTCCCACTCGAAAAAAAACAAAACATTGTAAAATGACTGGGTTACCAAATTGCCCCACACACCATAAAAAAATCACAACCTAACACCAGCAACTTGTTACAGATGAAGACAACACAGGACATGCCTTCCCCAAATGTCAGTTAGCATGGGGATCATATCAGACATGTCAATGCATATCAGGCGACCATATACACGCATCATAACACTTTCTTTCTCCTAACATTCTTTATTTTCTATTAGGAAGCATATCTAAATCTACACAGCTATCCTCAATGATCATCTACAAAACCAATTCGATTACGCAAGAGGCATCATAAAATCATTCACCCTCGGAAAAGAAACATGGCCTTCGCTTTTTGTTTTAGTCGTGCAGGGGACCTCTATCGTATCAACTTACATTTTAATTCTTTTTCCATTGTTCTCCATTAGTTTAGATAATCAGCAATCACATGATATATGAGACAAAATTGCCAAAGTCACTTCAAATGAAACCTTTGAGTTAACAACTAAATGATTGATGCTTGTTGCTGCATTTGGCAAATATGAGATGACCGTAACATCAGCAGCGGCAGTGACATATATGAGGAGGATCCATGTGTACGTTCTTAACCCACCATGGACTCGTTCTACTTTCCAAAACTATGAACCTGATTTTCATTAGTAGTTTCCAGAAGATCATCCCCCCAAATCATGTCAAAAAATCCACAAGCAGCTTGGAGCTGAGTTTCAGACACAGAATTTAAACAGGATTTAAAAATGTTGATGATCATGCTAAAGAGAGAATTCTGTAGTAGGAAGAACAATTTTTTTAAGTATCTTCATTACCAAAAGTATTAGTAATCTAATTCTATCCATTAGGAACAAATTTCTACAGTTTGGCAGTGTGCCATCACAACTGACTAGTCACTCTCAGAATCCTGAAATTGCAAGGCACTACATAACCCTTGCTTCCACTTTTAACACGAAATTTTTTCTGGAAAATGTCGTTCATGAAACCTTAAACTGAGTGTTATCCTTTGTACATCAGCTCCAACATAATCATAACCTTGGAGAAACATATACACTGGGTGGGGAAAAAAATTACCGGGGCGGCGATATGAATTTCCCTGAAACTTGTACATAATCAGTGCAAAGCTATTCCACAATCAACAAGTTGTTTTTCATTGGTCCCTCACCCACGGTAGGGAATTCTGGTGAGAGGTGCCACTCTCCATCCACCAAGAACTTGATTTCATATCTTAACCAGAAAAAAAGAAGAAAACAATCGCTGGTTAAGCACAACAAAGCAAAAGACGAGGCTTGACTGGCTCAATAGAGCGGTACCTTCCAGGTCTGAGCATTAACGTTGTAGAAAACTTCGTGTAAGAACCAGTATACTCTGGTGAAAGTTGCTCTCCTTGACTCCAGCCATCAAAGGTGCCCATTACTTGCACGCTCTGATACAAAATATCACAAGATATTTCCAATTAATGTGTAACCCAAGATATTAAAAAATAACTCTTAATGTATTCAGCTAGGGTATTTCGCCATCAACTGAATGAAATAGATTTCCATTATTTCAGCAAACCGTATAAGAAGCAGACTTACCTACATTTTTCCTTTCATTTTGAAACAAAATAATTTTTAACCTTTGATTTATACAACACGGAAATATCTTGAAATGAGTTTGAAAGAGCAGACTTACCAAACATCACGTAGGTAGCACGGAATAAGAAGCATAGAAAGATACAATTTATCTAACGGAAAAAGTAAAATTATTTTCTCTCGAAGAAACTAAAAACTATTATGAAAAATAGACAAACTGGAACTTGGTGATTCAATGAAAATTGAATTCAAAGGCAACTGAAAAGTCATCAAAATACAAAAATAGAAATAAGATATAGTAGTAATGAATCCGTTATGCCTTGTCTAGACTTAGATGCAAAGGCCAAAGTTAGGTTGATTAAAATTTTTGGAGAGAAGTTTCAAGTTGCTGGATATCAAGATACATATCAACTATTAAAGCATACAACGCAAAACCAACTGGCTAGGATGGAGAGGCATCCAGACTCATATACTAGTTCGGGAGGAAATAACTAAGCAATGTGGGATAAGGTTCAAGTTAACACTCTCCCACACATTTGACTTGCACATAGAGAGGTAAACAAAGATCCATAACTTAGATACCCACAAAGAAACAAGGTGTATTTTTAAGGCACAAATAAGGAGGTTGAATCATGAGTCTTGTCCACAAAACATCTGAAAGCCTAGCGTTGATACTATGTTAAAGCATCCAACTCAAAACCTATTGGCTATGGGTGGAAAGGCCTCCAGACTTATACACAAGTTTGGCAGGGAATTAATTAATCAACATGGGAAAAACTCTAACATCAACAAGGTTATTGATCAGCAAACATTGCATTGCAGTAAGCGACCATTGTATTGCAATAACATTGCATTGCAGTAAGCGAACATTGTATTGCAATACCGCGAGGACATAATCATTGCAATGCCAACTGTGATTGTCATAAGTTTAAGAGAAAAGTGTCATAGAAGAAAACTGGCACCTTTATCCTTATTAGCTTACCTCAGCCATGCCACACCAAAATAAGGGCACCTGCTTGGATTGTGCAACCCCCACATCCTTTATGTGTTCCTTCAATTTTTCATAAAAAGCTACACAGAAGGAAATAATACTAGTAAAAACATGACGAGCCTTAATAATTAACAATTTTATAACCACCAAACTATACTTCCAAAAACTCTGAATATCCTGGGATACATCAAACGCAAAATATTTTGGTCAGGGATGTGAATCCAAAGAAACCCTCGATGCATGAAGCACCACGCACACAAATGCAAGAGCCCATTATATTCACCGGAAAGGGTAATGAGATATTGTATAAGTTGCAAAGTTCTGCAATTACCTTCGAGTCCATGACTGTTACCCTTAATAGGCCTTGGACCCCAGGTCGATCATTCAGAAGAGGAGTAAACAAATAAAACCACACAAAAGAACCCCACCTTTCAATCGAGAATGAAGGTGAGACTGAATGTATTTCCCATTAATCTTTCTTGAACCTGCTGGAATGCCATATTTAGTGATTTCTTCAGCCAGTGCAACCAAAGCCTGCCATAAAGTAACCAAATCATCGAGGTAAACAAACAAAATAAAACCTGAATTATTTGTCCTTTAATAGAAGATAAGCTACAGTCTACAAAATTAACTACAACTATTCCAGTGGATAAATGAAAAAATAGATTTTTAAGATTTTAAATTCCCTGGAAGTAGCTCTCCAAGATTAGGGTCACATGCTTAGCAAGTATATCCAGATACTGAAGTAACTATGGGAGCAAGTCAGTTTGCACCATCAATTTTTCCAATGTCATGAAATGATTCATGGGGACATGCTCTTTGACAAGGCATACAAAGAAGCGCCGATACTTCTAAGAATGTGGCATGCTGTGTCAAACACCACGTTGTACTCCATCATGACAAGACAACTTTCGAACACTCCCCAAAATGTGTCAGACAATCCTTTGAATGCCATTATTTCTTTACTTTTTCAGCTGAATGCCATTATTTCTTTACTTTTTCAGCATTGGATATGCGTTGGACCCTTAGCAGACGTTCATTACATGGGACATGAATTTCATGTACCTAGCTGTACAGTTAGGGAATCCATTTGCGGACCAGAATCTCACCAAAAACGTAGGAAGTAATAGCTGAAGCTAGACAGAGTACACTTTGGTTCTGTGTCTTTGAAAACAAGTTGACAAGTTAGTTCTCAACGAGTAAGGCCATTAAATGATCAACATAAGCCCATGTTTGAACTAAATTAGAACGTCGATCGTTGTACTATCGCCCCATTTCCAATCACTGTTAATGCTCCAGATCTTTTACCCAGAACTCCTAATTCAGATCATAGATGAGGGTATCTTGATCATTTCATGACCAGACTTACTACGAGCTGTGGCTTGAAGATATGCTACATTAATACTGATGTGGCATTAGTGAAGGCGCCAAAGCAGTTATTGGGAAGATCGTCTAACATCCAACGTGGATAGACCATGTTTTCAGGGAAGTTATTTTGAGAGGAGAAAATGTTTACATGGAAACTCCCTAGGAAAATTTTCCAGAAAACTTTTTAAGATAAATTAGAACTGCCAAGAATATCTGCAACATGTTTCGCAAGAAATTTTCACCATAAATACTATCCTCATTTAAATAACAAATGCCCTACTCACCCAATTGAACTCCATCTGCACTACTTTTTGTTTCAATAGTTTTCTAGAACCATGGTTCACACTTTTGTTCCAATATCAGGAACTATCGGAATAGTGTTAGCACCTGAACTTTCTTGCCACATTATAGTTAAAAACATAAGGAATGCACACTATAATGGTTAAAATTCTTGAGTGACTCAGTCTTTGAAAGTAAAGAATGCTGTGTTTGGATGGGTTTTGAAAAGAAATTTTTGAGAAGAATTTTTGAGATAGTGTTTGGTTGGGTTTTTGAAAATGAAAATAATGAAGTAATGATTAGAGAGAGATAGAGAGAGAAATGAAATGATAAGGTAATGAGTAGAGAGAAATTTTTTGAAAAGAAAGAATCTTTTGGAATTTTTTTTTTTGAAAATGGGTAAAGAAGGGAAGTGAACAAGGTAATAACTTGGAATCAAGTTTTTGCAACTTTCAGTAACAGTCATTTAATCAATATGGACATGTTTTTGTGGTGCTTCCATGCAGAGCCAAAAATGTCTTGTTCCTTCGGAAGAATCCGAGAAAGCCAAACTATAAACTTTACACGATGATTTTACTGGATGAACGGAAAATAGTAACTAGGATTTTGAACGTCATCAATGGTATACAAGTAATACCATTGGAAGACACCATATCTGTTGAATGTTCCCGGCATTAAAGCTTAAAATCATCAAAAGAATCCGATCCCATGTTAACTACGGAGTACAGACCTGAATCTCCAGTTCCGAGACAGCAAGTTCACTTTTGAAGTTAATCAATGCACCCTCCTTTGTATACAACTGTGGATAGCGACGAAATAAACAATGTTATCAGAAGATGTCTTCCAAAACAGATTACCATACAAAACTATGCAGTTTAATCTGTACTTCTAATTTAACCAAATTATATAATTTTATGAATAAATTCGAGGCAAATATAGGAACATGATTCTTTTTAAAAATCTCAGCTAAGATTGCATGAAGCCATTCAGGGAAGGACAGAACTTTCATTCCAATAAGCATAACAACACATGCTGTGCAATTTGAAGGCACGAAAATAGCTCACTGCCCAAAAGTTACTTCCATCTATTCTTTTACATCAAAATGCACGTCCAGCTTCTTGTGGCCCAATTGAATCAGAATCGATGTAGAGATGGTAGCAGCAATTTAATCAGTCTTACGACAGTCAAATAGCTTATGCATGCCTATTAATCACCTATTCAAAACAAAAGAAACTTCATGCATTAGACTTCAGTAAGAATACGAAAGTTTCATGAGAAAGCAACAAGGCACGATGATGCAACTAGAAATTGTTTAACAAAGAAAGCATATGGCAAGAATTTTATAAATCAGTGGGTTTAATGACAGTTTGTTTTCATGGCTGATAAGACAATCTGACATGCAACCATCTTTTCCTAGGTGGCCTTTAGCTTCTATCTCCTATGTTCCGCTCCCAAGCATCGCGCATCCGCTTATCTCACCACTCAGACAGTTTTTAAGCCAACCTCTCAGGCTGCTTTCTTTTTGCTTCATCTGTTTCATTGTTGTGTGCACCTACAAACTAGGTCATCCACAAAGGAGTCACCATCCCCATTAAACATTTGTTGAACATATAACACATCCACTTAACATTACAATAAGGTAATGCCACTTCTTATTATTATGTCCAGAAAATACAGAGCATACAGTTAATCAATTGTAAGAAAGACAGATTTGTTACCAACAATTACAAAAGATACGGTTTTCACAAACCTGACGCTTGAGGAATCGATTCTGTTGATTGGCTTCACTAAGTTTCTTGATAAGTTTTGCTCTTTCAGAATCAGCAAGCAAAGCCTTCAACTGTGAAAGATATTTGATATTAGCTCTGAAAGGTGATATGGTCTCCGCCAATCCATGTAAGACATTTTGTATTGAAAAGCAGTCAAATCAAGTATTAAGCTAACATTCTCAGGCTATGAGACTGTAGTTGATTAACAACAGAGAGTCAGAGACAATGCAATATGTTTGCTCAAACCAGCCCCTTATTTTACTTTACATAAAGCATAATCAGCAGACAGAATTACTTTATTTGCTTTGGCTCAGCAGCCAGAATTACTTTATTTGCTTTGGCTCAAGTCAACTAAACAATAGCTGTTTATGGAACAACAACACTCCAGCAGAAACAGCATGCAGAAAATTAAAAATCCTGTGTTTAAACGAAGAGTATTTACCACTACAAGGAATGAAGGAATGTGCAGCACAGTGTCCAAACAAGAAACAGTAAAGCTTAAAGAATATCCAAGGCCACTAAAAAAGGACAAGAAATTCATTCATATCTGCAAATCATACACAGAAAACTTATTTCATTTTGAGTTTAACCAAGGAGATTACGGGGTCTTTGGATTTGCACAATACCAGAGCCAACACCAGGGTATTGACAAAAATGCAAATGGCCACATTTAAATGTCCAGAATCCATTTCTACCTACAGTTCTCCGGAACCATAACCAAGATACACAATGTAAAGTTAAACGGGCGATAAAAATCATACCAGGAGTTTGCATTTTTAAGCATCATTTGACTCGTTTCCACATATAAAGGCTCAGATTCCAAGTCTGGGTCAAGCATTAGGCAACAGGTAGCTCACAACTTGTGCCTTTGCATCATCGAGATGCTCAGAATCCAATTTGGATCACATAGCAGGACTGTGATATTCATGCAGTAGCGAAAGCATGGGTAATTCCAGCAACCAATCAGTTGCCAATTCATGACACCATTAGTTTTGGGCCAGCTTAGGCATACATCGACTTATACCTGATCCCACCCTCCACTTGCAGGGGACCCATTTAAAGTCAGCGCAAAGCCTCATATGAATTGGCCCCGCAAGAGTTGATAGCACCTAGGAGATTTCAACCTGAGACCGAGGAGGTAGCTAACCCTCAAGTCTCAAGCCTTGATCACTAAACCACCCCCCTTTGGACTAATGCTCGTTACCATTCTCAGGCATCTGGTACCATCTTAGCCATCTATGACCCATCTAGAATGTTGGCAAATTTAATTTTCATAGTGCACAACCTAGGTGTGAAGTAAATATAAACAGGACAACAATTTTCAAATCATCAACCATTCACAGTAAAATTTAATACGCAAGAAAACTACTGTAGTTTTGTTTACGTAGGATGTAGAAAACTATCAAAACAGGTGAATCTTATGCTAACCTCGTCACTGCTCAATGGCTTTTCAAGAAGCTCTTGGGAAGACGTCTTAGGAGCATCCTCATCATCGCTAGTACTGTCTGATTCCGGTGATGAAGATTCCTTTTCCAGACTCAGAGGCGTGGAAAATGTTCTCCAACAAATTCCTTGCATTGAATTTCTCCCAGTGGAAGTTTGTTTTGGATACATGAATCTTTGTGATCCCATTCTTGATTTCCATGCGGCCACATCACATTGAAAGCGACGAATATTATCCAATTTTGATTTTCTCGAATGCCACGGAAAGAACAATAAGTGGTTGTCAGGAGAACAACTGCAAAGATTACAGAGGAAGCAACCATAGTTCGCAAAAGTTCCTAAAGCAAATTGTGTTTACTTAAGACATTGAACATGTAAATTGAAATTTGAAACCAACAGCAATGTCAATCAGATATTTTCAAGAAGTTGAAAAAATCTTGAAATGTTAGTGCATGAGTGAATTCTTATGTCGACTATCTTTCACGTATTCGCTTAAAAGTATAGTTACTTGCCCAAAAGAGGGTTGACTAGAAACAGTATTGTCAAATGGGGATACCTATCGTGTACCGTTTAGTGTTTTATGAATTGTATAGGAATACGTATCACATATTGTAAGATACGTTACCAATTGCTTATGTATAATTAGAAAGTAATTACACTAAAAACAAACTAAATGTTTATTGCATACTGTAAGATACGTTCCAATTATTAATGTGTAATTAGAAAGTAGTTATACTAAAAACAAACTAAAAAAGAAATTCTTAGGATGCAAAATTCCTAGTTTCTCAATTGGTGTTTATCAAATTGAGGATTTCTAGTGTCTTGGAAATGGGAAGAAAGGAAAAGCCCTTATCTGCTTCATGCATAACACCATCAAAGTATGGTTCTTTCTTCTATTGAAGACCTAATGACTTGAGGTTCAGTTTTCTTCAGTGTTGCCACATTAGATAAACTGACTTAGAACGTGATTGGTGTCGCTTCTTAAAATAATGCTTGTTTTTTCTTAATAAGTAATCATAGGATACAGACCGAATCAGGACATGCATATATATCATAGGTATATCACTGTATCTTGGGATTCCCACCAAAAGGGGAAAAAAATAGAGAATATGGGTAGGATACATACCCCGTATCGTAGGTTTTTAATAACTATGCTAGAAACACGTTAAGGGTGGATGACATACCAAAGTAACAATAAATATGCAAACACAGCAATTGGACCAATCATAACAAAATTCATCTGTTAGGTATAGAAATGCCTAGAAAATAATGTTACCTCATTGTCTCCATTATATGACACTCCATGGCAAATAACTCCTACTGCCAAAGAATAATGAAAAAAAAAAAAACTTGATTATCAGAAGCCACACTTGTCAAAGTAAAACTTTCAATGATAACAGGCTTGCATTAAATGCTTTAAAGAACGTGTCGAGTGTGTGGCTAAAAAATTGGGCTCGTGCTCCTGCTGTCATCACACTAAGCCACAAAGAAACACACGCTCAGGCTCATCAAAAGCCCATGAAGTCTGAGATAGAACAACCCCAACCCGGACAAACATGTACTCAAGCTCTCTGTTTGGGCAAAAGAATGGTTACCACGAAAAGCTCTTCGTAAAACCAACTGAATCTATAACTCAATCCATTGTCACATACAGTAATGGGGATAATAAACAAATTAATCCCAAGAGATTCAAAGTCAACCTGTATTTGGATCTTGGATTTGTTCAAGAAAAAGAAAAGCAATTATACATAGATTGATGGAACTGTTCAAGGTCAGTTGGGGCAGCTATCCCCTCAGGACTTTACAAAAACTACTTCTACCCATACATGTTGAAAATCATTCTAATTTGTCCCCTTTAAATTGAACTTCTGGAATTCTAAAATCAATTTTACTCCTAATAACTCATACAGGATTCCAATGCTTATAACTTGGCCCCTTGCTCAGAGGCCATTTTACATGCATGTCAGTAAATTCCTTTGTATTTTAACCACTTTTCACTCTCCTGTTTTGTTTGATACCTATGTAATGGTTTATGCGTAGTAGACAGTTGCTTTAGCATCATAAGCTTTTGCATACTACATAATGACGAAGCACTTCATTTTTGTGAAAGAATTGGACAAATTTTCATTTCAAAAATTTACTATTATCTTGTCATTGTTTACCATGGAAACAAAATTGCTACACTGGTGTCTGATAGTTGAATTCCAATGATCTCCAAAGTCAATATTGAATCACAGCCTCATCGGTATTGACTATTGAAGACCATGACTCACATAGTCACATTTCTCATCTTCAACCAACTTCTCGAACCACCCTTGAACAGGGGATAGTAATGGTGTTAGAGCGTCTCCGGCCCTAACTCATTTTTACTCAAACTCAAGCTATGAGTAAAAATCCTTGAAAGTTGAATCCCTTCGATTCGAACCTACACCACATACCAAATTGAGTTTTTCTCCTATTTTGACTCAAATCAAGAAGACTCTAATCTTTACTCAAATGTCAAAATGCTCTTTTGTCTCCCACAAATTTACAACTTCGCCATTAATTAAGCTTTTACCCAAGTTTATTGTTGGATTGGAGTTTGTCCAATAGCATTTACACAAACAAAGTTAGAACAACATCAAACAATATACTCTTTGAAGAGAGAGAGAGAGAGAGAGAGAGAGAGAGGCTTACCTGAAGCAAAGGAAGGTCTCGAACTGCTACGGCACTTCGCAATTCGCATTGAATCGAGTTTTTCTGTGGCAGAGAAGAAGCGCAATCAGCACGCTGACACGTCTTCGAATCAGGATATGCCACGTGGGGATGCACCCGAGGTGGGAAAAAGCATTATTGTTTAATGTAGGAGTAATATTTTTGAGATTTTTTTTTCTATCATACACTCTCTCACTCCCACGAGCTGGGCATTTTACACGCAAATTTTGATTAATTGTTTTTGAAAAAAATTTACATTAATTAGTTCTTCACAGAGTGATTTTTAAATTGATGTAAAAAAAATTTGAAAAAAAACTCATGCTAATGTATTACTCCACTGGCTCATTTTAAGTGTCATTCTTTATATTTTGGGATGTCTAAATGTCTCATTTCTAATGTTAAATTTTCAGTTTTACCCTTAAAAAGTATTATTTCAGTCTTAATTGGTTTGTCACTGTTGGTATTCGTGTCATTTTTAAATAGTCTATATATTTTAATTTACAATATTTTTCAAATTTTCGAAAACTTCGTACAATAAAATTAATCTAAATGTAACAACAAAATCCATATTTATTACATGTTTTTTGAGATCCACGTTGAAAGATATATTGTCATATAGATATAAGCAATTTAAATACATTCAATTAACTTAACAGTTTCAAAGGTTAATTTTGGAAAATCTAAGGCAATAATTTTGGCTTCTTAAAAAGTTAGAATCCCCATATGGAGCTGGAGGGAGTATTTTTACGTGCAAAAATACACGATTTCCCAAATGGTAGAGCAGCTTGGGAGGGAGGGATTATATTTGTTTGCCTTTGGGGTCCCTAGCACTACACCCCCTAGTGTCCTAAATTGTGGGCTCTCTAAATTTTTTTGTTTAGGATCTGAACCAATCATATTTTCAGTAACGTTGAGTGCATCATGTGTACAACAAATTATAATCATCGGACATTGGTAGACACACAATTGAGACTTGTCTTACAGTTTATTGTCTAAATGATATTGGCCATCCATTTTCCTCTAATAAATGGTATCTGGCCATAAGTTTACACATATCTAATCAATTTGATTTTTTTGGATGAATGATCTACTCTAACACTCTTTGTTTGTAAACTTGCATTTAATTAGCAGTTATGAATGTAAACGTCTAATTTCTTCAAACATGATCACGTGTGAAAGCCATGGTACTCAGTAAGCATCCACCCGTCCTTCCTCTATCATTGAATGCATTTTTCAGTTGAATCATTGCGGTGAAGCATAAATCTCATACCCTTACCAGCAATTGGATGACTTATGCACAAATTGACATAAACTGACACAAATCTTACAACCTCACTAGCAGCTAGTGCTTCCTCGATTTTGAACATGGACTAGTTGCATTTGCATTTCCTTTACAGATTGATCAGCATCCACACATTGTCATTCTGTGCTAGCCTAGATAAAGGAAGGTCAATCCTAAAGATGTTTTGCGTTGCAATCCAACATTTGAAAGCTCCTGAGAAGAATGACCATATGGTAGTATCGTCGTAATTCATTTTGTTTCCTTTGAAACCCATCCATCTTATGTTCCTTTCCTACTCTTATAGTTGTGTTTCCTTTCCATTTCTCTAAGTTGCAGCAAGTGCATGTTTATGCCAATACGTGAGAACTGGTTGTTAGTGAAATAATTGAAAATTGTTCCTATGTTGCTCCATAATATAGTTCAAACCAAAAGGTTTCTCCTAGGTCTACGAAGTGCCCGTCAAAATGCCACCTTCTATTTTTCTCTCTTTTGCAATAAGTTTTCCGTCTTATGTAAGGATGCAGGATGTTAGGGTAGAACTCAGGTCTTTCCTTACCTTAGAAGGTACAAAAAGTTGTGTGTAGTAACCATTTTTTTGTGGATGGGTTCCATGTTTGTGGACAGTGGTCATCCATACTACCAGCATACAATGGTCATTTTGATGAGTCATAATGGAATGGATTGGCTGCCCTCTCTGAGCTATATTCCAATAGGTTATATAGTTATTTGTATTCCATTTCAACTACCTTGTATACGGGCAAAATATGTAGATAAATACAAATCAAATCCTTCCATTTTGGTTTTTTTCCTAAGTCCCCTTCTTTTACAGGCAACTGTTACGCTTTAAGTACCATTTCAGAGTCCCAGATCATATAACTTTTCCTTGCTTGAGAAGATGATATGCTTCACATACATAAAATTGGAAAAATTGCACCCAATTCGTGGAAGACTGAGAACCCACATGTTGTGCCTTGGAGAAGGCCACACTGTACACAAGGATGATGACACTGAGAACCCATAGTTGTGCCTAAGAGAAGACATACTTAATAAAAGAATCAGCATCATCTTAGATTATCTAAAGACAACTTTCAATTCATCAAGTCATTCCTACTCTATCTTTGATCCTTGAGACAAGCCTTTAGTTTCTCAATAAATCATCTTTCTTCCCCCAAGATTTGCCACCAACTTCAACAACTCTAAACCGGTGGATGTAATAGGATGTGTGTTGCCTATACGCGACATTCAAAAAGAAATTGCCCATGCCTAAAGGCATAACACGACAATGTTTAAACCTAATGTAAATGAAAATACTCCGCTATGGTATTTATCAACTCCATCAACCCAAAGCCGAATTTTTCGAGTTGTGCCTTGATGCGCAAAGGGAGTAGGACAACGAATCAAAGAAAACACATTCATTCATCTTTCTACAAGGAGTGAAACCCGGGAGTTTTTAGCTTTCACTTGATAAAACCATAGTTCGCTTCAAAGTGATCTGGAAAAACGATAATTAACCACATAGTTGTGATAGAGTACTACGATTTAGAATTGAACAAAAATCTGATTCTTAAACTTTTAATCATACATGGCTCTGTGCCTCTGTCGTACTATGCGTTTATGAATGATTATTGATTGATCACCATTGATCACTGTGTTTAATTCTTAAGGCCTTGTATGTGGACCACTAATATGTGGAAAGCTATTGTGGAAGAGGGGTTTACATATAGGATCTCACTACACATTAATAAAAGAGAAAGACTTTGAAAGTTGAAATGACTCGGGTCATGTAAGGATAGAAGGAAAATTTGTACCACTTTAGAGGAGAGAACCAATAACCTCAGCGTTTGACTTAACAACTCAAGTAGAATCAATGACCTGGATGAGGAACTTAGGGGCGCTACTATCCCTTGGGGGACGGCAGGCCTTGCTAGGGGTGAAAATTTAACCTGAAAAACCGAACCGGCCTGAAAAACCGGCTGAATAAACTGGTTCGTTCGAAGGTACCGGTTCGGTTTTGTTTTTTCAGAATATTTTTCCTGGTGCGAACTGGTTTATGTACTAAAAAAAATCGGAACCGAATAAATGTTATGTACCCCTAGTACTTTTATTTCCCATCTCACTTCTCAGCCGTCCATATCTAGCTATTAGAGTGAATCTTAGCCGTCCATTACTAACCCTATCTTCTAACTCGCCACACTCACCATTCTGCTCATTTTCTCTGTCTTACTCAAACAAATATAGAGAAACATCTAGCTCTCTCTGCCTCTGGTCTCTCTCTTCTCATTTTCCATCAATCCATTTTTTTCACAAGATGATAGGAGAAAGAACCCTAGAACCCCCTTAAGTTCTTAGCCAGTTAACCTCCTTCAACACTCTAAAATCTCGTGGTTATAATATCCGCAAATTTTAAGTATATGTTGCACTATAGAAGATATATCCAACAATACTCTAGAGTATAGAGTGGTCAATTGTATATTAGACTTAGAAGACTAAAAATCCATGAGTGGATATATGTCTTTATACTTTGGAAGTGCAACAATAATTTGGAAATCCTCATACGTGTAAAGTAAGGTCTACAATGGAGTCTGACCAACTCATCGCATTAGACAAAAGCTAGTAAACGGAGCAGCTATGGTATTTCTTAGAGGATGGTCCAACGTGTTCCAATTATGTGCCAAAAGTTTTAATGTGATGGCCATCAATAGTGGAAAAGGCATAGAAGACCATCTTGAATGGTAAGACAAACAATGTTTGTAGGAGACAAATTACCGTAGACTGCAATGTGTTTAGGATAAGCTTTGCTTTTAATGATTCTCATATCTTGAAAATTACAAGTGGGGTATAGCAGGACACTCTTAATGAGCAGATCACTTATGTGAGTGTAAAGTGGGCCGCTTCTATGAGAATTTTAGGGTTGAACTATTGAAAAGAACTATCTGAAACTAGTCGGTGTTCCAAGGCTAAAATGGACACAACCGTGAGAACTAGATTATGTCGGAAGTATTATGTGTGAATTCTATTGTCTTGATTTACACAAATGGTCGGGCAGCTAAAGACATCACGTCCATGATTGGCCAATAAATCCGATAATCTTTCACAAGGGAAGGTTCAAGGCCAATAGCTACCTTTCCTATGCAGGATGTTTCAATCTCCAGTTAAGAAGGCTATGGAGAAACATTTGGAATTGGGGGTTACTTCTCCATGTGAGACTGATCTTTTGGCTTCAAACATAAGTGAGAATCAGATTGTTGCACAATCATTGGGTAATGATGATGATGCTGAGCTGGAAAATGTTTTGGAAGATGTTGAAGAGGTGGCAGAAACAGAAGAACGGTCTATTGAAGATAAGGATAATGGTCTTCTCCTAGATAAATGAGAAACCAAACATCTCAATCCAGTCAAGGCAGCTACTAAAGGAATCAAAGGGGAAAAAAAGAAGAAGAGAAAAACGATTGAAGGTATTCTTGGTTTCTCGAAGGTTCATCCAGTATATCATAAGGGTGAGAGAAACAAACAAAAATGTGTAGTATTCAAGTCAGCTATGGCAGCTACTACTCAATCCGCTTCTGTCTCTACTGATGGTATTGCTAACAGAAACAATATTCTGTTAAACGAATCTCAAGCCATTTGGGCAGCCAACAAGGGCATATGTATTGGTTATGAAGGGGATGAGGATGAAATTATTATTAAAATAGCTGAATCTAGAAAGGGCTAATTGTCAGCTCTAATTTCTTTTCTTGAGTTGTTGGGTCTTGGTTGGAGGTAGAGTTGTGCTGGGCTTATGCCGTGTTGTGGTTTTCTATGCTAATGTTCAGTTTTGCTGCTTTGAGGTTGGGTTTGGTTCCTCATCAATTTCGGTGCTTTTTTTTTTTTTTGGTTTTTTTGGGGGAGTTGTTTGCAGGGATTGAAGCTTTTGGTTTTGGATCCTTCTTTTGGTTACTGGATCTTTGGATCCATTTCTCTGTTGAGTAGCAAAGGTTTTTTTAATTTTCAGGGCTTTGGTTCAGATGCGTGGGGTCAAGTTTTGGTTGCCATCTTGCCAATTGTTATTTCCTCTTTGGGTCCTAGCAGCGTATGATCTTCGGCTTGTGGGCTTCCAGTTCTCTTGGTTTGCTATCGCTCTGTTGTGATGCCTTATGCTTTTGATCCTTTTTAATTTTTGTAATCTATTTTAAAAAATTAATGAATTTGTTTTTGCTATTAAAAAAAGGATGTTTCCCTATTGTACTCTTTCACTGTCAGCATTGTTTTTCATTGTTTATCCGGTCAATTTCATTCATGTGGGGAATTGGTGAAAATATTTTTAGTATAAAATACTTTATTGGCAGTGTGAATGTGAATTGACTCAATTAAGAGTCGTGTGTTTTGTGTGGCACCTGTTTGTCATGGACGGACGCGTTTTTGTTAACCAGATCAGGTGTCCTTTCCCCTTGTGACTATTCGTAGGGTCACGAGTTTATATATATGGCATCATTCATCCATTTTTAAGAAGTTGATTTTTCTAAACTTTCATTGAGTCAGAATCTTTTCACTTGAGAGAGTACAAACACAAATTTGGTTCGACGAACCCATAGATTGTAGTTTTGCTTCTGTGTGGCGTTTGATCAAGCAATGTTGAGAGACAGTGTTGAGAGACAAGCGTATATATATATATATATATATATATATATATATATATATATATATATATATATATATATATATATATATATATATAGGCGTATCGATCAGACTCCCGCATTTTAATAAAATCCGGACCTCCCTCTCCCGGCCAAATGGTCGGGATCCGAACCGTTAGATATGTTTAAAATGTGTTTTCAAGGGCCTACGTGAAGATTCGGCAAAACAAAATGACCGGGAAGGGCTTCATCCGAGCAATTTTCATAAAATATATATCCTACGGTTTGTCATAAAAACTGCTCGGACGAAGCCTTTCCCGGTCATTTTTTTTGCCGAATCTTCGCGTGGGCCCTTGAAAACACATTTTAAACACATCCAACGGTTTGGATCCCGACCATTTGGTCGGGAATTGGCCGGGAGAGGGGAGATCCGGATTTTATTAAAATGCGGGAGTCCTGACTGGATCCGCTCTGTATATATATAATACGTGTACATAATTATATATCTTGATTTGGTAAGGTAACATTTTTTTTCCTAATAAGATATTCTTTTATATCTATTTTGGAGTAAAAATTTATTTTGTTAGAAAGTCTTTAATATATTTCTATAACTATTTGACCTAGTTTCGAACCCATAAAATCAAATGGTTGATTTTAGCAAATGAGGAAACTATTTGCTAAAATCAACCCTTAGATTTCAGCAAATGGAAAACTAGGCCCAATATCCAATTTTCAATTTTAATTCCTTAGTAAGACATGTTGCTGAATTTATTTTATCGTTTTTAGACTATTCTATTCTTTGTTTAAGCTACTTTATTGGTTATTTTCATCAATTTTAAAAGTTGTTTTTATTGATGGTAGATTGTCAAGTACTTTGTGGTAGATTGTCAAATACTTTATGTATCATGTGGACCATATTTGGTTTTGAATCTTATGAAATCCTATAATTATTTTATGAATAGTTTGGTGCTCCAAATTCTAGATAATCTTTTGAGTTCATGTAATGTGAAAAAGTGTTTCAACGCTTATCGGTTAGAACCGGAACCAAACCAAAACTGGTCCGGTATTGTGGTTTAGATTTGAATAGGTTCTACACATATATTGGTTAGGTTTTGGTTCCTAATTTTCTAGAACCGGTCGGAATGATTTGGTTATTAAATTTCTAGAGAAACGGTCTAATCCGGACTATGTGCACTCCCAGTCCTCATTGATTTCCAGATTTCGAGTTCTTATTATTGCATTCAGTTTTTAGTTTTTATTGAGTATATATCACCAAAGTAAACATTTTTCTTTAACAAGCCACATGTAACAGGTCTCTCTCCCACTTGCTCTGTCTTGATCTGTCCCTGACCAACTCATCGCTAAAGTCAATGACTACGACATTAAAGAAGTAGCAAGACACAAGTCAAGTAAAGGCACTACTTTAAGCAAGTGGAAGACACTTCATGATTTATTGCACGTTGCAAATACCCAGTGGGGAGTAGGGATGGGCATGGGGACGGATTGACGGACCCGGAGAGTACTATCTCCACCCCCAATCCCCATACTCCTTCTCCATATCCATCTCCTACCCAATCCCCAAGGGGATTTATTTTCATCCTCCATCCCCACTCCAAATGGGGAATGGAAATCCCGACGGGGATTCGGGGATCCAATCATTTTTTTTTTAAAAAAAAATTACTAAAAATCTAGAATCCCAGTTACAAATTAAATGCGAAAATCAAGTTACAAGTAGAGGTGTCGAATGGGTCGGCACGGTATCCATGTGTAAGCGTAAGTGTTTGTCAGCTTCAATTCAAGTTGTATCAAGTATCAACTAGATTTCTAATTTGAAAACTAAAGGAACCACAAGAAAGATAGCATATTATGGTATCCATCAGTCGTGGAAAAAATTAATTGGATCGCGTATCAGTAGGCATTTAATCGGATGAAAAGTATCATTAAAAAAACACAAATTAGGTCCCGATCGACAAACTTTCTAAACTCGATCGAGAAGAAAGTTTACACAATTGATTTCATCAATAGGAACAACAAAATCAACGGCTCGATTAGAAAAATATTGTTTTTATTTTGCATTTTTTTTGTGTTTGTTGCAAGGAATGCATATGATTTATAGTTGAGTAGATGTCAACCTAGTTGGGATGTATTCAAATTATAGTGATGCATTTCTTATTTAATCACATTTATTGTATTACAAAGTTCAATTATAATAAAATGTTTGGAGAAAATTTAGTGTGACCCCATGTGTTTAGAGAAAATTTAGCGGGACCCAAAAGTTTCATAACTCATGAATAGACCCCTATATTCGGGGATTCGGGGACGGGGCGGAGCGGGGCGGGGATGGATCGGGGAACGGATTCGGAGCGGATTCGGGGCGGGGACATGCCTATATCCACCCCCTACGCGATCCCCAAATATTTTCAAAAAAAATTCTCATATCCTATCCAATCTCCAAACAGATCTCCAAATTACCGATCCGTTCGGATCGGGGATCGGATCGGATTCGAACGGGTCGGAGGAAATGACCAACCCTAGTGGGGAGGAAGACTATGACGGGAAGTCAGGCCAAGAGTAAAGCTTAGAGTCTACCATTAGTACCGTAGAATGTTACGTTTTTTATTTTATTTTTCCATCACGCATGTTTTTGGTTAGTTACGAAAGGAGTGTATCCTAAAACTATATGGTATGATCAATTTTTGGAGATGATGCACATATTTTTTGTCAGTTACAAGTGTTTTTGGTATATGGTATGCATATTTTATAGCTTATTAGTTACGCAATACTTTTATGGTATCATACTATCATTTATGTATTTTTTTGGTTGAAGTTACGGATAGAGATAATTATGCATTTTTTTGGTTATTCACTTACTTAGTGAGATGTTTTGGACCATGAATGAAGGAAGCATAATAATGAGCACAAAAATTGATTTGGGTCTTTAGGCCTGCCCTCCTGAATGTCTTTCGGCTTTGATATGGGGGCATGATTTTACATTAAAACGTCCCGTAACTCCTCGGTTCTTGGAGGTTTAGGGGCGCCACTGTTTCAGTGGTATTCTGAGAACAACCATTTTGTGTATATTGCCAAAGGTTAGGTACTGTCTCCACTCTCCAGTCATCCCCGCCCATACCCCCAATGATTGGGGACTACATGAGTTCTGTTATTGTTGTATTTACTTACTTTTTCGGTGTTTGTTACACATTTTTGGTGTGAGTTAAGAATTTTTTGGGTAACATAACAAAAAATAAAAATAAAAAATAGAGATGTGTATCATAGTCTTCTCCATTTTAAAAATCCTATGGAGTTTTGTTAAGTTCGTCCATTGCTCATAGTCTTCTCCATTTTAAGAAATCCTATGGAATTTTATAAATAATGATTTAAAATGTCATATCCTTATCTGCTAATTCTTTTATGCTCATAGCAATAAGCGTTGCAGCTATAATATTTTAGCATATTTTCCATCATCCGCAGAATTATCATGATGGTCGTCGTTGATTTCATGATGGTCGTCGTTGATTTTAGCATATTTTCCATCATCCGCAGAATTATCATGATGATCTAGGCGAAAATTCAGTAAAGATTGGTGCGGAGACTTTTCTTCAACAAACAAATCATTGCAACTTTTACAGACACCACTTGCGATAAGTCATTCGGATGAAATTTCTTTCTTGAAAAGAGGAATTGGTCTTCCTTGCCAAATCTTGAATATTCCGGGATACAGTGTGGAGCATTCAAAAGTTCTACTGCATAAGTTAACCATCACTTGTTGGCCTAATAAGTTGCTTGAGTTATTTTTCGTTTTTATTTTTTTGTCATTCGTCATTCTTAATTTATTACATGAGGAGAGGGAAAGTGACTCGATTTCGGGATGCAGTGTGAGACATTCAAGAGTTTTACCGCATGAGCTAGCCACCACTTGTTGGTCTAATAAGTTACCTGAGTTATTTTTCATCTTTATTTGATTTCTTTTCGCGTTAGTTAAATTTTAAACAGTTTTTTTTGTATTTAGTAGTTTATCTCGACAAGAGAACTCACAGAAATGAAAAATTATGATCCAAACTCAAAGGCAGATTTTTATACTTACTTTCAGTTTTATTCAAAAAATTGAGAATTTCAATTCTAATTTTTCAGTTTTGTCGATTCCTCTCATTAAGAGGAACTTATAATACATGAAAACTTGATGAAAAACTAACTTGCGAAAAAAACAAATAAGGACAAAAAAAGGTCAAAGTCACTTATTAGGCCAAAATAGGCCTCAGTGTCTTGGCTTAATTGGGGAAATTACGGATGAAATTGATACTCTATCATAGCTCATCCAGCTTAATTAATGTTTCTTACAACTATAATCAAATTCAAGGTGTTCTACTTCTATCTCATACCCTGGGAAACCTCACCCAATTATTTTGATAATTGTAAGTCCGGATCAACTTGTGCGTATCTCGACTAATTTGGGGCACTGGAAGTAACGATCGGGCATCTCAGTGGGATCTTGGGAGGGTGTTGTGCATCCCCATGCACAACACCGTGCTGTGCATCCCCATGCACATCACCGTGCTATGTCACATCACCGCGTCTTTGTGCAACATTTGGCGCGGCCGCGCCGGCATTTTTTTGACGATCGGAGACGTTCACCTCGTAGAGCTCGTCGAGTACTACAAGTGTGCCAAAAATTAACTCAATCGAATATCTTTAAGTGTCTCACCAGAACACAAATAACTTGAAAATGTGATTTTGATCCAACGTTTGTGTTCATTTCTGTTCCATTTCTTTTTCAAGTTATTTGCGTTCTGATGAGGTACTCAAAGATTACCGATCGAGCTCTTTCAAAAAAAAAAGATTACCGATCGAGTAGATTTTTGGCACACTTCTAGTACTCGACGAGCTCTACGCGGTGAACGTCGCCGATCGCCGGAACGATGCCGGTGCAGAGCCGCCATGGCTGCACAGTGGCCCCCAACGTTTGCTGCAAAGGGATTCTAACAAATACTTTGGATGAAAGAAACCTCAAGTTCTCAAGTTAAGGCACACTTTGAGCAACCCTACTCAAGTTAAGACCACTTTGACAACCCTACCCAATTATTCCACCTCGACTTGTCTCAGACTAATATAATGGTCCAATCCCTTCAACTATTTGTAATTTGTCTCATCGAGCCCAAGTGGTTTCTCCATTCAAATTAATCAATTCAATGGTTTAATCCCTCGTGATATAGATAAGCTCAAGAATTTGGTTGAGTTGAATTTTTCTGCCACCAATTTCCTCGGTCCTATCCCTAGTCAAAATAGGTGAGCTAAAGAGTTTAACTATGGTGGATATGGGCCACAACAAGCTACATATATGGTCCATTAATTCCTCCAGAAATAGGGAATCTTGCATGTTTGACTGACTTGGACCTCAATGATAACCTCCTCGGAAGTCATATCATATCCCACATAATATTATCATATCCAAAATAAGTGTCCACTTTCTATAAATAACAATCAAAACATACAAAACTTTCAATTTTGCCCCTAAAAAGTAATCTTTCATTCGTAATTGATTTGACAGTTTTTGATATTCTTATCATTCTTAAATTAACAATATCTTTCAACATATAATATTTTTCATGATTTTGAAAACTTTATATAATAGAATTAATTGAAATCTATCAAACAAGATTCATATTACATATTTTTTGAGATCCATATTGAAGGATATAAACAATTTAAATACATTTAATTGACTGCACAGTTTTTAAGGTTACTTTTGAAAATTTAGAACACAAATTTTAACTTTTTAAAAAACTCGATTTCCCGTAAGGACGTTTAATTTTTTATTTTATTTTTAATAGGAAGACAATTTTATAGATCAAAAGCCTCAACAGAGGCATCCCTATTACAAATACTGGAAAGTATAGGAGGCAGATTCAACACCCCATCACCTGGGATGCCTCCTTTAAGAAATTGGGTCGCAAACCAATTTGCTGCCCTATTACCATTTCTCGGGATCCAGGAGAAAGAACAGTTGGCTAAAAGAACAAGAGATTTAATATCATGTATAATAGAAGTACATTCCCAAGGTGGGACATTCTCTGTAGAGCAAAGCTTGATAACCCTTTGGTTGTCACTCTCGATTGAGGCTTGCTGAAGGTGGTTGGCGAGAACAAGAGATCTAGCTAATCTAATAGCAAGTGCTTCTCCTTGAAGAGAAGAGGTTGTATGGACCTTTGCAATACGACCGTCGAGAATTTGACCTTTGTAGTCCCTTAAGGTCACAGCTATGGCAGCATTAGAACTTCTTTTCTGAGTGGTCACATCACAGTTAATTTTCACCTCTCCAATTCGAGGTGGCTTCCACCTTAAGGCCATCTGTAGTAGTGTGGTTAAAGACCAAAATTAGTCAACCACTAATACAGTTGACTAACATTTTCTCTTTTTTTGTCCACAATAGTGTAGTTAAGGGGTAGTTAAAGTGTGTAAGAGTTAGAAAAAAAACTAGTGCAGAGCTTAATTGGAAGATCTGGCGTAGCTACAAAGAAGAGAGAGAAGAGAGGAGAGAGAAAAAGAGAAATTGTCTGGAGCCTTCTGACACAGAGGAGAGAGAATCGGCTTTTGCTAGAAAAAGAGTAGGATAACACATGTGAGAGAATGGATCAAAAATGAAAAAACTAAAAGAAAGAAAGATATCACATGTGTACAGAGATGGATGTCAAGGATGAAAAAAGCGTTTTGATGCTTTTCCCAAAAAAGAAAGATCAATGTGTTCACAAAAAGGTGTTTTCCAAGGCCACCACCACTGGGAAGGGCTTGATCCAGCGGTTTTCGCATTAAAAACGCATATTTACAGTTTTGCGAAAACCGCTTGGATCAAGCCCTTCCCGGTATTTTTTTTTGAAGATTTCCCGCGGGGGCCTTGGAAAACACCTTTTGAACACATTGGACGGCTCGGATCGTCAAAAAAATATCGGGAAGGTGGAGTCCCGGATCCGGGACTCCCGGACTAGATAAGGAGTGCACATGTGTATACACAAAATTTTAACACCACCACTTCAACACTCATTAACTTAACAACATATTTTGTCATAACAATACATAAATGAGACCCACTTTTTACACTTTTGTGTCATATAACACTACAATATTTTTAACTCCGCCATTAGAGATGGCCAAACGCCTCAGGTGTCTGTCCATCATAATAGAGGACATTTAAATTGGGACGGAGGGAGTAAGACCCTAGGGGCATGTTTGATAACCTTTATACCATAGGATTGATAATGGGACACGATTAGAATTACGATTCTCAACGAGGAGGATTGACAAGGGAAGTGTTTTACTACTATTATCGTCCCAGCCAAAAGTCAAAAGTCAAATACCAATGTCTTCGAAAAGGACCAAAACCATACCTGTTGTTGTCAAGTCAGGTCTTCTGCACTACTCCAACCTTGCGCCCAGTCAACTCCTACAACACGCACACCACCACCACCAATTTTCGAGAAATTTTGCAGAGCGGAGCGGATACCGTGATGTGGAACTGGTAACGTCTGTTCACAGTCGTCCATCTCAGCGTTTAATGATTCAGTTTTTAAATGAACTACTCCAAGAAAGAGTTAAGAAGAATTTATTTAAAATTCGAACTCGGGTACCGCCACTTGGTACCCACTTGGCACCGAAAAATTCCTCCCAATTTTCTCTCTTTAAAAGCCCACCCAAGTTTTCTCTCCTCTCTTCCCTCCTCTCTGTCTTTACTTAACCAATTGGAACAACTACTTACATACATTCTCTCATAATTTTATAACTTCACTGCCGATATAAAGGAGTACCAAGATTGCTGCAGGTTCAGGATTCTCTGAACCCACCCACCACCCAAAATGAGAAGGTATGTAGACATCACTTCTCACCTGTTACTCTTCTTCTTGTTCCATTTGGTAGTCTCTGAAATTCCTTCAAACCAGAGAAACACCATGATCAACCTCTATAATCTCCTCCAAAACAACACGGGTCAATCCCCTTTTCCATGGAACTCAACTAGAGACCCAGACCCATGTGCATGGAGAGGAGTCACGTGCAGTTCCGACAACTCCTCCATCACCCAATTCTCTTTCCAATTCTTCTTTCTCTCTAACCCTGATTTCCTTCCTCTTCTTTGCCAAATTGATACATTAGAGGCTATTGACATGTCCAACAATCAACTGAAGTCAATCCCAAGTGAGTTCATGACTGCTTGTGGAAAACTTAGTGGGCTGGGAAGATTGGGTTTCGGTAGGAACCTATTGTCTGGTTCTCTACCTTATTTTCGCGGGTTCTTGAAATTGGAATTTTTGGACATGTCTCATAATATGTTGAGTGGAACGATTGGTTTACAGATGGATGGGTTGGTTAGTCTGAAAATTGTGAAACTTGGATCCAACCTGTTCACTGGTTCTGTTCCTTCCCACTTGGGGAAATCTATGGCTTTGCAAGGACTTGGGTTTTCTTACAATCAGTTCGAGGGTAAAGTCCCGGAAGAAATCGCGAATTATCCGAACTTGAGTGCGATTGAACTTAGTTTTAATAATCTCTCTGGGTCAATTCCTGATATATTCAAAGATCATTCCAATCTGAAAATCTTGATTCTGGCTTCCAATTCTTTAAGTGGTGCAATTCCACCTGGGCTTACAAATTTCCCCTTTTTTCTAGACCTTAGTTATAACCAGTTAAATGGGTCCATTCCTAGTGACCTTTTGTCCCGACCAAATTTGCTGAGCGTGTATTTGTCTCATAATTCACTAGAAGGGTCAGTACCTGAAAACCTATCATCAAGTTTGGTGAGACTCAGATTGGGAAACAACCGTTTGAATGGGACAATCCCATCTTCAACCTTTCGGAGACTCGAATTGTTGTCCTATTTGGAACTGGACAACAATTTTTTGGGAGGTTCGATACCTCTTGAATTGGGTTTCTGTCAGAATTTAGCACTGCTGAATCTTGCTAACAATCAGCTCACTGGTGTTGTGCCAGTTGAATTGGGTAATCTCAGCAACCTTCAGGAACTGAAACTTGATGCTAACAAATTGGTTGGGGAATTCCCAGTTGAGATTACCCAATTAGAAGGATTGAAGAAGTTGGATTTAAGAGGAAACAATCTCAGTGGTTCAATACCGGAGTCCATTGGTAATTTGAATTCTCTTATAGAGCTCCAATTGGGAAGTAACCAACTAGGCGGGAAAATTCCTTTGATGCCGCAGAGTTTGCAGATTGCTCTTAATTTAAGCAGCAATCAATTTGAAGGCCTGATACCTGAAACTCTGTCGCAATTGGGAGGATTGGAAGTGCTGGATCTATCGAATAACAGATTTACAGGGGAAATTCCAACCTCTTTTGGTCAAATGCATAAGTTGAAACGGTTGGTGCTTTCCAATAATCTACTCTCTGGATTGATTCCCGTTTTTCCTCGAGGTGTTTCGGTTGAGACAACCGGAAACATGGATCTTATCGAGCCCACAAACATGGTCCCAACACAAAAGAAGGGAAAGAGTCACGCTATTGGCCTTCTTGTTGGAGTCACTTGTGCTGCTATTTCTTTTGCTATTTTCGTAGGAACAATTGTTGTTCTATCGATTTCCAGACGGCTTAAGAAGAATAATGATGAGCACAGATGCAATATCTATGGTACGTATGCAATTATTTATCTGTATTACTTTTTTTTATAAGCATTGTTAGTCTTAAATTCGTAGTATTATGATTTCTTCATATAACATAGGCGTGTCTGGTTCATGGTAATGACTTAAACATGTTAGAAGAGATCTAATGATCATGTAGTCCTGTGTTTTAACTAAGTATTCAAAGAAGATAATATAGAGGAGTGAAAATGGATTGTCAACTTTGAATTATTGGGATAACTTTATGAAAGGACTTAGATGTTTTTAGTTGGCAAACTTAAGTATTTATTAGAAAAAGAAAAAGAAAAAATAAAAAATAAGCTAGAAGAGAAAAGGGATAAGAAATTCAAGAAGGGGCAAAAGATTTTCCAACTCACTTGTACACCTCAGATCTGTGTAATATCTGTACGTGAGATTTGTACCCATAGCATTGTTGCAATTGATGATATGTGCTTTGTAATTAGAGCATTAATTTATAGTCAGAACTTGCAAGCTAATACAATTGGTGGGGTGGTTAGTTAAAGTTCATTTAAGTCGAGAATCTAGCTTTTAACCAAGACCAACCTCTCTGAGTCAAGAATTTTTCTTGTCATTTGTCCCAAAACAAAAACAAAAAGCCATTTCATCTGTGTGTGTTATTTTTTCTGTTGTAACAGATCTATATCAAATGAAATGTTGTAGGACTAAATCTTTGGTAATATATGTTTTATCATCCGATATTTGAGAGAGAAATTTAGTGGACGAAAATAGAAAACATTATGCTTCATCTTCGAACAATATTAGGTTAAATAAAATAAAAGCAATTCAGCATTATTGAAACTTTGTATTATGTGTAGGATCACGTCTAAGGACAGAATTTTTTTCACATAAATTAATCCTTTTAACTAAAGATTTCGTAGAATAATGCCCGTTTTGAAACGTATTTGAGACATAAAACTCACTTTGAACTAGGTTTTACTTGGCTTGCATGGGACCAAATCCAAGCAAGGAAGTAAAGCATTTTGGAAAAAGCGCTAGCGCATTTTCTGCGTGCTTCACCTACCTCATGATCTCGCTCTTTGTGTGCGATGTCTCTCGCTCACTTGCCACCATTCGTTCACCGACTACCGCACTAGCACCATTTTCAAACACCTCCCTCTCACTCACACACACACACACACAAACACAAATGTATATATATATATGTACGTTTATAGAGATATATGTGAAGTATATGTCTTATGTATGTATTTGCATATAGATATGCGTGGTATTTATGTAGTGGTAAAAATTTGCATATTCAATATGTATTTATATGTATATATAGCTCTCATTTATTGCGCAAGTGATATGTTCGTGTATATATATATACATAAAACTTCTAGTCCACACCTCCCGAAAATAAGAAAAAAGTGATTTTTTTTGTGTTGCAAATTATTTTTGGAAAATCCGAGCCGTCCAATGTGTTCAGAAGGTGTTTTCAAGGGTCCTCGCCGAAAATCTTCAAAAACAAATACCGGGAAGGGCTTGATCCAAGCAGTTTTCGCAAAAACTGTATTTATATATTTTTGCGAAAACTACTTGGATCAAGCCCTTCCCGGTGTTTTTTTTTGAAGATTTTCCGCTAGGACCCTTGAAAACACCTTCTGAACACATTGGACGGATCGGATCGTCAAAAAAAAATTTGTATAAAAAGTCCGGAAATCAAAAGTCCGGATTAGATCCTTTACCTATATATATATTCACACATACACAAACATTTACACACTTGATAATGTGTGTAAAATCACAACTAAACAATCTGTCTAATGTTACACTATGTACTTGCGTCTCAGTGACTAGGGTTATACTATTGCGCCTCTTGCTTTTCCTCCATGGTCAACAAAGAAAATAGAACAATGATGCTTAATGTTAGCGGTTCTCTCCTTACCACAATTTTCCTTTCCTTGCTATAGGGTTTGATGTGTGCTTTTGTTTCCGTAAGACCCAAAAAATTCAAGGTGAAGCCAAAACAACGAAACATGGGGATATTTGCTCCATATGGAATTACGAGGGAAGAATAGCATATGAGGACATCATCAAAGCGACGAATGACTTCGACATTAGATATTGCATTGGAACAGGTGGATATGGCAGCGTCTACAAAGCTCAGTTGCCAAGCGGCAAAGTTTTTGCCTTGAAGAAACTTCACCGGTTTGAAGCAGAGGACCCTTCTTTCGACCATTCTTTCAGGAATGAGGTTGAAATGCTGACTAATGTACGACACAAAAACATTGTGCAACTCTACGGATTTTGTTTGCACAACAGATGCATGTTTTTGGTGTATGAGTACATGGAAAAAGGAAGCTTATTCTGTGCCCTACGATTAGATCATGAAGCTTCTGAAATTGGATGGACTCAAAGATTAAAAATAGTTAAAGGGATGGCACATGCTTTATCCTACTTGCATCACGATTGCTGCCCGCCAATTGTTCATCGAGATATATCGAGCAACAACATTTTGTTGAACTCTCAATTGGAGGCTTTTGTTGCTGACTTCGGAACTGCCAGACTGCTGCATCCCGATTCATCCAATCGGACTGTTATGGCAGGCACTAGAGGATATATTGCACCAGGTATGGGTACTTCCTTTGTTGTATCTAAGCAAACATCTTTGATTATTTTAAAATCCATCTTTGTGTTTGTGCAGAACTTGCTTATACCATGGTTGTGACTGAAAAGTGCGATGTATATAGTTTTGGAGTGGTTGCACTAGAGACACTGATGGGAAGGCATCCGGGAGAACTTATATCATCCTTGGCGTCGCCTCCTAGTGAAAATATGATGATAGTGGATGTCTTAGATCCTCGCCTTCCGGTTCCTACAAATCCAATGGTTGCAGGGAACATTGTTCTAGTTGCTACAATGGCGTGCGCATGCTTAAGTTCTGAGCCCAGGTCTCGACCGACAATGCATCAACTATCTCAAGAGTTTCTTTCTCGTAGGAAGGCTCTAGCTGCACCTTTGCATACAGTTTCACTGTTGCAGTTATGGGATCGGAAAATGGACTTTGTCCAACTATTTAATGAAGTGATCAGTGCCCAAGTTTGATTTGCAATTATGGGATCGGAAAATGGACTTTGTCCAATTATTTAATGAAGTGATCAGTGCCCAAGCTAGAAAAGATCTAGTATCGCATCCTTTGCAAACATTGGTTATTATGATCATCATGTATGTATCTTACTAAATATACAACATCAAATGAAAAAAAAATTACTCTCAGTTTCTATTGTGCAAGGAGCTTAAAGTAAAATCTGTATGGCACATGCATGGGTCCAAATAAGGGCCAGGTTGGTTTAGTGATAGATATTGATAGCCTTCAAATCATGCAGGTTTGAGTTGGGCGATGAGGTTTTTTATGTTACCACTTGGTTCAAGTAGTGGATTTAGTAGTAATGCACCTAAGGTGCAAATTCCAACATTTTTCTTTGAAAAGAAAAGTCAGGGCTCATCCTTCTTTTAGAACTTATTACCCGTGAGATAAAATTTGGAATAGTCCATTTTATAGATAATAACAATTTTTGCGTTTTAGGTCATTAATGGAAAATAAGTTTCAAAAATAGATCAAACCATGAGTTTTCCTCTTTCTTGGAAGCTTTTTCCAATTTTGGGCTTAAGCATACTCTAACCTTTTTTCTTTTCCATTTATCTTTGTTTTTAAATGAGCACACATTGAGAGACTCGCAAATAATCAAAAAGAAGAATTAGGCTAACAGAGTTCAAAACAATGACAGAAAAGCCAGTTCTTATATAGTGACGGATTAGGGAAAGAAAGTTTAAAGAATTAGTACAGAAAGTCATGTACTTTGTATTGAAACTTAATTTGATCAAGCACGAAACACAGAGGATTTTTAGATTCTCTTCACAAGATAAATCCACTGTAAGTGACATTGTTGTTTGTGAGCTTACAACTACATAATTATGTAGGTAAACGTATAATTTGTACCAACATGATCATATGTGAAAGCCATGGTACTCAGTAAACATCCATCCATCCTTCCTTCCTCTCTTACTGAATGCCTTCCTCAGTTGAATAATTGTGGTGATGCACAAATGTCTCACACCCTCACTAGCAGTTGGATGACTTATGCACAAACCGACATAATGGGTACAGGTCTTGCCATGTCTGCATTTCTA
The DNA here is from genome assembly GCA_016920895.1 of Vaccinium myrtillus. Lineage (NCBI taxonomy): Eukaryota > Viridiplantae > Streptophyta > Magnoliopsida > Ericales > Ericaceae > Vaccinium > Vaccinium myrtillus. Next base: position 28,659,021 of record CM029274.1, read on the forward strand.
TTGGAGATTGAGCATCTGTAGACTGTCATTCTGTGCTAGCATGGTAAACAATTAATTGTAAGGATTTCGTTTACGCCTGCAGCCTAGATAAGGAAGGTCAATCCTAAAGATGTTTTGCATTGCAATTCAACATTTGAAAGCTTCTGATAAGAATGACCATATACGAGTCTTTTTTCCTAATTCTTTTTGTTTCCTTTGGGACCGATGTATCTTATTTTCCTTTCACACACGTACACAATGCATAGTCCAAGATCTAGTTTGTTGTTTTTTGCGATTATCTCATAATTTTCGAAACTGGGATCAAAAGATTCTGAAGGATTTGTCGTTTCCTTTCCATTTCTCTAATTTGTAGCAAGCACTATGCCAAAATGTTAGAACTGGTTGTTTGTGATATAATTGATAATTGTGCTATGTTGTCACATAATAATGCTCAAATAAAAAAGGTTTCCGTTAAATGTCATTGTAACGACTCACCCCAGCTAACTTGCTATATCTTCGCCTAACCATCCACATAGCTCAAAAGGTTAACCTCAAGTATACAATAGCTGCTCGATTTGTATATATTACCCCACTTTAACTTTACCCACTGATGTGGGACTCAAATTAATGGGTTCTCACAATCTCGTCCACTTAAGATCGTAACGTCCTTGTTACGCTCCATAGTCCAACAACTTCCACCCACCAAGCGATGTGAGACAAGTACTCGTTTAACCACATCAAGCGACTCAAGCTCATCTCATGTGGGACCCGTCCAAGCATGACAAGCACCTCAAACTCCTCCCTTGTCGGGCCCACTGAAGCACGTCTTCTCGGGGGACTTGCCTCACACTGGTTTAAGCTTTAATATCCACTTGTAACGACCAGTGCCAGGTGACCCGCTAACCCTTCGCCTAACTATGTGGCTCAAAAGGTTAATCTCAAGTTATATAGTAGCTGCTCGATTCATTATATATACTACCCCACTTAGCCACCGATGTGGGGACTCAAATGGGTTCTCACAGTCACCAACGATTTTTCTCTCTCCTATGCGACAAATCTTCTAGCCTGGGTAGAACTCAGGTCCTTTGTTACCTAAGAAGGTCCAAGTATTTATATATACTACAAGTATATATGGTCGAGTCAGAATGGAATGGATTGGCTGCCCTCCCTAAGTTCTATTCCAGGTTTTGAGATAGTTATTTGTTTTTCCATTTCAACTACCTTGTTCACTGGAATTTTTTTCCCCTTGTAAATAGAAATATATCCATCCTGCCATTTTTGGTTTTTTCCAATTTCTCCTTGTTTCAGAGATAGGCAGTTGTTACGCTTTCAATACTGTTTTGATTTCCCATATGCTTCACTTTCTTTTAACATTACTTGTTTAATTACAATTACTGAATATGAGTTTTACAAAAATTGTGACAATATTGACAGTTATGGTCTCGTTTTCATGACATTAGCATCACAGTTTTGAGATTTATTCGTGAACTACTTGAGCTGGATGATAACATGCAGATCGTTGGATATGAGAAAGCGACAAGGCACGATGATGCAACTAGAAATTGTTTAACACAGAAAGCATATGGCAAGAAATTTATAAATCAGTGGGGTTAATGACAGTTTATTTTTTTATTTTTTCCACGACTGATAAGACAATCTGGCATGCAACCATCTTTTCCTAAGTGGCCATCACCTTCTAACTCCTATGTTCCGCTCCCAAGCATCACGCATCAACTTGTCCAAGCACTCAGACAGTTTTTAAGCCAACCTCTAAGTCTGCTTTCGTTTTGTTTCATCTGTTTCATTGAGAGAACATTCAGGTTGTTTAACATTAAAATAGGTCATCCAAACGATCCCCCATTAAACTTAAGGCACCACATTCTACTAAACATTTTTAAAGATTTTTTCAACTAAGGCACCTGCAACTTTTTCAGTTTTTTTCAAATAAGAACTTTTGCTCGCATTTTTAGTGTGCTGGAGGTGGTGCGGATAGTTTGGCGGCGAAAAAATATACCTTGTACCAACACCATATCTTAGAACCACTCATTCATTTATCACAACTCTACAGACCCCAAAAATTTAAACAGTTGATTCTTTTTTTTTGTTTGTTTGCTTTTTGTCATCAATCAATAATCCTTTTTAAATTTTGAGCCAATAATTTTTAATTTTTTGGTTCGTCTCAATGAGGGAAATCGAGAGGTAAGTGAAATTTACCCAAATCAAAATGCATGTATGTAGTCAATTTCTTTTTCTTTTTTTTTAAGAAAACATAACGAAGAGGAAGTACCAGGCTTTTTTTCTTTTTTAAAAAAATAAGTGGCTGGTGTTGTGTTTGTAGGAAGGGTGATAATAAACAATCATAAATCATTCTTCTTACTATTTTTTTTTTTGAACAACAAGATAATAAATTTGTGTAGCAATTTGTTGGGTCCATGTAAATATTATTTTAAATTTGCAGTAATAACGTAATTATAAAATGGGCCGGGCAGAAATCACGATGCATGGGAGAGTATGAAGAAAAAAAAATTGAAAAGAGGTAAGTAAAGGACAATGGCATATTTATTTTGAACTACTGAAAATTTATTCAAATTGCCTTTACATTAGTCAATTGGTGCAGAAAAAAACATGGGGCTATAAATAATAGTTTGGTTTTTTTTAAAGAATTTTATATGTATCTCAACAAGTACTCTCCAAGATAAAAATAAAAACACATTTTATACAAGTGGTTTCAAATATACATGTATAGAAATTTATTTTTTTACGAAGTTTCAAAAAATGCATGTGATAAATATATACCAATATATACTCTATTTGGGTACCTAAACTAAATTCTAGGATTTGGGTTCTAAATTCAAAGACACATAGGAATATATATTTATATATAAATGTAAATAAATATAGAAGTAAATGTACACACACACGCGCACACACACACAACAAATATCCAATAAGGGTTCCCTTAAACTCTATGGTGTGGAAATTTTGTTCGGGATTGAATTTCAACGATCTGAACCGTTAGATGTGTTTAAAAAGTGTTTTTAAGGTCCAACACGAGGATTCGTCAAAAAAAAAATACCCGGAAGGCTTCATCCGAACAGTTTTCGATAAAAATGTATATGTACGTTTTTAACAAAAACTGCTCGAATCAAGCCCTTCAGGGTATTTTTTTTTCGACGAATCCTCGCGTTGGACCTTAAAAACACGTTTTAAACACATCTAACAGTTCAGATCATCGAAATTCGATCCCAAACAAAAAAATCCAACACTGTAGCCTATATGAGGGAGCCCTTACTAGATATGCCCTTACTAAATCAAAACCCTATATATATAGGCAAATTTTCTAGTAAGGACCTCCCGTAAATAAGAAAAAATGAAATTTTTTCACTTTAAAACTTGTTTTTGGGAAATCCGAACCGTCCAATGTGTTTAAAAGGTGTTTTCAAGGGTCAGTTTTGCGAAAAACTGCTTGGATCAAGCCCTTCCCGGTATTTTTTTTTGAATATTTCTTGCGGGGACCCTTGAAAACACCTTCTGAACACATTGGACGATCTGGATCGTCAAAAAAATGCTCGGATCACGGATGTCCGGAAGTCCGGAGTCCGGATAGGAAGCGCTCCATATATATATTTATTTACAATCATGATCTCCTAAGGACTCCTTCACAGATCTCCTCCGTGAGGACCACCCCTTTTTTGATTTTCCGGATCAAATTTCGACGATCCGAACCGCTCAATGTGTTCAACACATGTTTTCCAAGGCCAACGCGAGAGATTGCCAAAAAAAAAAATACTCGAATGAAGCCCTTCCGGTTTTTTTTTTTTTTTTGCAATTCCTCACGGTGACCCTTCAAAACACGTTTTAAACACATTGAGCGATTCGGATCGTCGAGATTCGACCCTGATCGATGAGGTCCTTACGGAATTTTAATAAGGGAGTCCTCATTAGATCCATGTTTACAACATGATTTCCAAGGGCAACAACGCGAGGAATCGCCAAAGAAAATTATCCGAAAGGGTTTCATCCAAGCAGTTTTTCATAATAACCGTACATATAGAGTTTATCGAAAAATGCTCGAATGAAGCCCTTCCGGGTATTTTTTTTTTTTTTTTTTGCGAATCCTCGCGGTGACCCTTAAAAACACTAGGTCCTCATCAAACAAGAGTATACTCCTCGCGGTCCTCACTTTGGTCCTCATATAAGGGTCCTTATTAGAAGTTGATTATATATATATATATATATAGGATGAGCTTCTAATGAGGACCTCACCATGAGGACTTCCATGAGGACTTCACCATCCGGACCAAATTTTCATGATCCGAACCGTTAGATGTTTTTAAAATGCATTTTTAAGGGTCCACGCGGAAAATCTTCAAAAAAAAATAGGGCTTGATCCACACAGTTTTGGACCTTGGAAAATGCATTTTAAAAACATTGAGCGGTTCGGATCGTCAAAATTTGGTCCGGAAACACAAAAAAGGGGCAGGTCCGCATAGAACTTCCAATGAGGGAGTCCTCATTAGAAGCTTACTGATATATATATATATATATGGAGAGCTTCCCCTTCGGACCTCCGGTCCGCCCTGATCCGAGCATTTTTTTGACGATCCAAACCGTCCAATGTGTTCAGAACAGTGGCGACTCCAGGAGTTTGAAAGGGTGGGGTCATTCATAAACATCAAATGCTTTTACCAATCATAAATTAAAAAAAAATCACAGTAATAGCAACTAAAAATCTTGCTCCAACAAAAATCACGTTGAAAGGTCAACCTAATAAACAAAAAGATATATATCATCAAAAGGTATATATTAATACTCATTGTTTTCATTTTTCACTAAAAAAAAAAGAAGCTACACAACCTTTTACAATTGCTCACGACACGGTCTTATGTTCTCGAATCGTTGCATAATGATTTCTAGGTCAACACTGTCAAATACTTCTTTCTCAATGTATGCGACCAACCGCTCATTCAACCATTGGTCTCCCATTCGATTGCATAATATGCTCTTCACATATTTCATCGCCGAAAAAGATCTTTCTACCGTTGCAGTCGCGACGGGCAAAAGCAATGCCAACTTCACAAGCAAGTATACTAGTGGATATATGACATCTCTCTTTGTCTCCACCAACTTTTCAAAAAGGTCATCAATCCCGATTACTTCCTTAAAATCATCACACAAGTGCACATCAACAATGTAATTCTCAAGTTGATCATCAAGCATCAAGCATCATGAGTTGTAGAGGAGAAAAATCTGACGGATATAACTTAGCTTAGCTAGACAAATCAACCTCTCTTTATCAAAAGAACCAAATGAGTGTCTAGGACTCAAACAAGCCACACAAATAAGCAACTCGGTATTTACCTCCGTAAAGCGGTTGTTTAACTCTTGAAGTTGCATATCTATGACTGTACAAAATAGCTCAACACGGTAATGATGTAAAATTGTAACTTGTGGGGCTTTGCGTCGTGGTCTGCTGGGAACAACATACACATCCTTCATGTTTGGCATAGGAATATCATGTTTGCCACAAAATAAAGCTATTTCAGCTAGTAGAGAATTCCATCCATCATCTCTCACCATTTGCAATCGTTGCTTGGACGCTTTAACTAGTGTCATGGCAATTACAATATCTTGATTTTTCTTTTGTAATGCCAATGACAATTCATTTGTGATGCCCAAGACCTTTTCCATCAAGTGTAAACTAAATGCAAACTCAAAAGTTTGGATAGCATTCATAAGAGAACGAGCTTCAGCACTTTGCTCAGATACTACGACATCCTCAACAACAAACTTAAGAACATCGATAACAGAAGAGAACATTAAAATCAGGTTCAAAATAGTACCATGATGAGATCCCCAACGAGTGTCACCAGCTCTTTTAAAACTCGTTTCTTGATTCAAACCTCGACCACTTTGAAGATCACCATTATCCAATGCTTCCTTAACTTTATTAGCTTGGGTATCTCGAAGAATATCAACTCTCTTACAAGACCCTCCAGCAAAATTGACCACACAAGCTATCAAGCGAAAAATCTCAGCCACATCAATGTGATTTTTAGTAACAGCTACAAGAGTTAATTGTAGTTGATGAGCAAAACAATGAACATAAAAAAAGCTGACTCATTCTCCCTCAAAATCAAAGTTTTAAGCCCATTCAATTCACCTCTCATGTTACTAGCTCCATCATATCCTTGCCCACGAACACTTGATAAAATCAATCCATGTTTAGAAAGCAAAAATTCAACTCCTTTCTTGAGTGATAAAGCAGTAGTATCAAGTACATGCACAATACCAAGAAACCTCTCAACAACATTGCCCTTCTTGTCTACATAACGAATAACAAGTGCCATTTGTTCTTTAACCGATAAATCTCGAGACTAATCAACTAAAATTGAGAAGAGATCATGATCAAGATCTCCGATAATAGCATTTGTAGTCTCACTTGCAATCGCATTTGCAATATCCTTTTGAATATCCGAATGACACATCTTGTGATTTTTTGGAGTATTTCCCAACACAACCTCATTGATAATTTCATTATGTTCAGCGAGAAACTTCAAAAGGTCAAGAAAATTACCTCTACTGCTTGAATCTTCAGACTCATCATGACCACGAAAAGGCAACCCCCCGCGCATAAGGAATTTGACACAATCGATTGATGTACCCAAGCGAATCCAATACTCATTTTTTTCTTTCTCCGAGTGTTTATGAAAAACACTTTCAATTTGTTGCTTTTGATTCATTAGAGCTTCACACTTTCTCCAAGCAAGGTAATGTGCACTGTTATGGTCTCCAACATGTTTTTTTAGCCTTTCCATCTTATTCCATGCTGAGAATCCATCTTTCACAAAGGCGTCGCTTCCACTTTGGCAATTGGCATCCAACCTAAATAGGTAGCAGTACAAACAAAATATAGCACCCTTGTCAATGCTATATTCTAACCAATTTTTATATTTTTCAAACCAAGAAGGAACAAAGCGACGAGACACTCCACCAATCAATCGGGATGGGATGTCGTGGCTAACAGGTTGACAAGGACCTTTTTGCAAATAAAATCTTCTTATCGCCTCTTGATCATTAGGATGATAAGTTGAGATCTTTTCTCTAAGTCCTGGATCCGAGGGAAGGTTACTCAAATCAATGCGCATTTTCTTCGTACAGTTTTCCTCAATAGGAATAGCGAGAAGATGAATCTTGCCTCATTGACGGCTTCCTTATCACAAACTTGTCCATATTATCTGAATCCAACACAATAACAATGCTAGATAAGCACAACGCACATCTCAACATATTTAACAAGTATTATTGCTAACTTTATATCCAATGCTAAATGTAGGACAATAGGAATCAAATCAATATTGTGGTCCACCGTCCACGAGCGAGGCAAATTAATCTATATTCTCAACACAACAACACTGCCTATATGTTATATATATACTATATACGGTTCATTGGTTCAAGTACAAATTCCCGAGGAGGCAAACAAACTCAAGAATATATTATACAAGTTTTGAACAAGTCAAACCCTAGAATATTATAAATTGGTGAATAGATCAGTAAAATAAGAGCATATTTGGTCCTTTGGAGAAGAGAACATGTACCTCTCTGGCTGTCTCTCTCTCTCCTTTGTAGTTTAGGGCTTTCAATTGACCACCAAAATAATACAGAGAGCAACAATGGTCACTGGTAAATGGCTTCTGCTCTTCGCCTGGGGTCTAGGAACTGGGGAGTGGACCGACCGAGTGGCTTCTCTTCTCTACCTTCTGCTTCGTTTTCTTTTTTCCCCTTTCTTGTTTTTTTCTTTGGCTTCCTGTGTACGCTGTAACATTTTGGAAGGGGGTGGGGTTTGTTGGGACTTGGGAAATAATCTGGTGGGTTCAACCCCAAAAATAGGGGGGGTTCAAATATGAAATTTAAATTTTTTTTAGTATAATAATAGTAAATTTTTTTTTTTCCCGCGGGGTCGGCTAACCCCCACCTTTAAATGTGCTGGCGCCCCTGGTTCAGAAGGTGTTTACAAGGGTTCACGCGGGAAATCTTCAAAAAAAAATATACCGGGAAGGGCTTGATCTAGGCAGTTTTTCGCAAAATTGTAAATACACAGTTTTTGTGAAAAGCTGCTTGGATGAAGCCCCTCCTGATATTTTTTTTTTTTTTTGAAGATTTCCTGCGTGGACCCTTGAAAACACCTTCTAAACACATTGGACGATTTGGATTTTCCAAAAACAATTTTTTAAAGTGAAAAAATCATTTTTTTCCTTAAATTCGGGGGTCCGGATAGAAAATTTTCCACATATATATATATATACCTCACGCTTCTAATCCGAACCCCTGGATTGAAGCATTTTTTATGTTTTCAAGCTTTTAAAAATTGTTTTTGCAAAATCCGAACCGTCCAATGTGTTTAAAAGTGTTTTCAAGGGTCCCCGCGAGAAATCATCAATAAAAAAAATACCGGGAAGGGCTTGATCCGGGCAGTTTTTCACAAAAACTGTAGATCAAGCCCTTCCCGGTATTTTTTTTTTTTTGATGATTTCTCGATTGGACCCTTGAAAACATCTTTTAAACACATTGGACGGTTCGGATCGTCAAAAAAATATCGGGAACATGGAGGTCGAGGTCCGGAAGTCCGGAGTCCGGACTAGAAGTGGAACCTATATATATATATATTTAAAGGTGCAGAGGGGAGATATCTGTTATATTTAAAAACCTTAGGGGAGGTCAATGAAAGGGCAATATCGTACATTCACGTATACCGTTAACGGAAGTTAGCCGACAAATCTGATAGGGGAGGTCAGTGCAATTTCAGAAACTTGAGGAGAACTATCTGTTATTGTCAATGAACAAGCCTACTATTGAATGTGTTGTTCATACCAACACGCTCTGCCTCTTCTTGTAATCTACGTCTACGAAATCGAATTTTTGCATCCGATTCATTTGCATTTGTGACGTTACTACGAGAACTCTCTCCCTGTTCTAACTTTCTTCCAAATGGAAAGTTAGGATCCATTTCGCATAACTATTTGCGAGATACACACACATATATATAGGGGTCAGCATTTTACGACGCTTATGCCACATGCGGTCTACGGCAGAATGCTGCATATGCCACATGCGGCATAGGGTTAAATGCCGCAAGTACAACGCGCGGCATCTAGTACATGGCGTCTACGTGGTGCGACTGTTTTTGCCAGGTAGGATGCCGCATGCCCCATATGCGGCATGGTATATTTTTCAAATTTGTTTCAGAAAAGGGATATTTTGCATAATTGTTTCATTTTTTGGTATATATCGGCCAAAAATCCGCACTTCGCAATTAACATGCCTCTATGAGTGAATCCAGTTTTTCTTTGGCAGAGAAGAAGCGCAATCAGCACGCTGACACGTCTTCGAATCAGGATATACCACGTGGGGATGGGCCCGAGATGGGAAAAAGCACGTCACAAACGCCTGATCCTTTTTTTTTTTTTTTTGAGATTTTTTTTATCATATTACTCAGGAGAGTTTCTCGTTTGCTACCCCATCTCCCATTTGCACCAAGGAGAGGTTGGTTCCGTGGTTGGAAACTTGAACTTCATAGAATAAGGCTCAGGTTCAAGTTCCTGTAGCCCCTCATGGTGGCTAAATATACTCCTAACACCACCCCAAACGTGGTGGGACCTAAGCTTCGGTCCCGACATAGGTGTTGTGGGGTCCCCTATAGATAGTGGCGTGGTGTGACCGGACAATATTTGCTGCGGAGGTGACGGAGTACCATACCTGCACTTCTATTTTTTGCACCAAAAAAAAAAAAATTCATTTGCTAAAAGCACCAAGGTGATTTTGGTAACTTGTTTTTGGCAAAAATGAGTATGTGAGAGAATGGGAACATAGCAAATGGGAAATGCTATTTTTGTGGGTGAACATAGCAAATGGGAAATACCAAGGTGAACATAGTAAATGGGAGCAACATAGCTAAAACTCAACTTTTATGGGATTTCTCATGTTAGCAAATGGAAAACAACCCCTCACTCCCTCAACCTGGATAATCGTTTTACACGCAAATTGTGATATTTTATTTTTGAAAAAAATTTAAATTAATATATTCTTCATGGAGATTTTTAAATTGGTGTAAAAAAAATTACGAAAAAGTCATGCTAATATATAACTCCCATCTCGTTTTAGTGTCCTCTTCTTTCTATTTTGGGATGTTAAAATGTCTCATTTCTAAAAACAACCATCAAAACATGTCAAATTTTTAGTTTTACCCTTAAAAAGTACTCTTTTCATCTTAATTGGTTCGTCCAATGTTGATATTCGTATCGTTTTTAAATGGTCTATATCTTTCAATCTACAATATTTTTCAAAATTTTGAAAACATCGAATAACAAAATTAATCGACATACATCAAACAAGATCCATATTACATGTTTTTTGAGATCCGTATTGGAAGATATATTGTTATATAGATATAAACAATTTAAATACATTCAATTAACTTCACAGTTTCAAAACTTAATTTTGAAATATCTAAAGCAATAATTTTGGCTTCTAAAATGTTGGAATCCCCGTTGGGAGAATTTAGAATGAGACGGATGGTGTATTTTTACGTGCAAAAATACATGATTCCCCAAAAGGTCGAGCAATTTGAGACAGAGGGAGTATATTTTTTGCCTTTGGGGTCCCTAGCACTACAACCCTATAGTGCCCTAAATTGAGGGCTCTCTAAAATTTGTGTAGGATCTGAACTGTTCCTATTTTCAGTAACGTTGAGTGCATCATGTGTACAAAAAATTATAATCATCAGAAATTGGTAGACACACAATTGAGACACATTTGTTTTACAGTTTATTGTCCAAATGATATTGACCATCCATTTGCCTCAAATAAATGGTATCTAACCATAAGTTTATTAATATCTAATCAATTTGATTTTTCATATTAATGATCTACTCTACATTCACGACAAAAAGAATAGTTCTGACAACAAATACAGATTATAGAAAGCTCAAAATCGAAGGCACTATGAGGCACTACAGGAATCCAAAATCCCTTTTTTTTTTAGCAATTTTACAGGCACTATATATATTATATACAAACTATTATACTACATTGACACATGGCACTACAACATCAATGCATTATTGAATACAAGAATAAACTCATCCACTAAAAGACTGCCATTTGTACATTTAGTGTAACACTCCCTCCATCCTTTTTTATTGTCAGGTATTCCATCTTGGGCTCTCTAATAAGTATGTGTTTAGAAAAGTTAATAGGTAAAAGTTTGTACAACTATTATTTTGGTCTTTTGAAAAATTATTGGGTAAAGAGTTAAAGGATAAAAGTGGATGATAATTTTGGAAAGTGGAGATAAAAGTTGATGTAAAAGGTGCAAGTGTAGATAAAAGTTAATGTAAAAGGTGAATGATGATGTCTCTTTAATAAGTTGTATTTACAAAGCAACCCACATGCGGTGATTCCAATTAAAGCCAGAGCAAATCTCTCTATGGACTGAGCTATAAGAAATTTATGATACCTAAGATGTTTCAAACCCGAGACTTTAAGATGGAGCAAATTCTTTAATCACAAGTCTTGACTACAAGGCCAACACTTTGGAATTTAGTCCCATTCACTATTGTCATTCATGTTTCATTATTTTGGCATTTGTTTGCTTTGCGATCCTATTTTCATAATCTGATTAATAAGCAAATAAAATTGCTAAGTTCATAATGGTGTGTTGTTACTTATTTTGTATGAGTATCAACCAAAATAAATCCAATTAATTAAGTCAACCATTAACCAATCAAGTTTGTTTTTTTTTTTTATGTGTGTTTATTTACTAATTTTGAGGGTAATAATTAGCTTGTATGCTAACCATGCATCAACTACGTAGTAACTAGTAACATTATGTAGGTTCGGTTTTGTGGTTTAATGAATAAAATTAACTCGGAGAGGCAAACAATAGCTAACAATTGAACAGGAATAAGAGAGTGTATGGAGGGGTAAAGGATTAAGCCAAATATACAGAAAGAGAAGGCAGCAACGTCCAGTCCATTCCTATTTGAATCATCATCGTCCTCGAATCACAGTCTTAGAAGAAAGACGTGCTCGCGAGCACTAGCAAGAACAATGTTCTTGTTTCCAGAGCTCTGAGTCACTTCCTCTTTTTAAGATTTCCGTGCTCTAAGGATGAATCAAAATCTCTCTTCAATTTATGAATGAATGTCTCATATTTATAGGGATCCACACCCAATCATGGGGCTGCAGACATTTCCCCAATAATATGATGACACGTGCTCTCTCCGTATACCTGGGCGACGTGAGTGATGCCACTGGCCGTTAGGAAGCTTCCATTAGGTCATTCCAGTGCATCGTTTTCCCTCGTCGCGACCCTTAATCCTTTAAAGCGACCAAGCCACTTGTTTCTCCCCCATTCCCGCGACGCTGGGCATGGTCGCGAACCATTCGGCTCGCGCCAAGGCCTAATTCGAACTCGTATCGACTTCCCCATCCCTGCCTTTTGGTCAGGTACAATCGCGAGCTTATTCGCGTATTCGCGTGAGTGTTCACTTTTTCCCGTCGCGTCAATCCTCTTTGCTGAGGGCCTCGCGAGGGGTGAACTCTTTTCTAGTATGTACTTTCCTTATACAGGGCATCCCTTGCTTAGGGTGTCCTTAGCTTTGCTATGCCCTTCCGCGAGGTCGCCCTCTCGCGGTGGGACTCCACCTTAGTCCTTATTTTTAGTTGACTAATGACGTGTCGATTTGAACCTTAACGAGCCACGTGGCGAGCTGTTACAGGTCAGTCAACTGCCTCGTCACCCTACGCGCTGACCTTTCCTACATATGCCCCTCGCGCGAGCGTGATTTCGCGGCACGTGGTCTTCTACGCGCTCTATCGCGCGCGTGCGACGTCAGCAGAGTCCGTCGTTTTAGCATTTCCCTCCAAAAGGTGCTGTTCCCCAATTTCGAAGTTTTGTTGCAGGCCGATTGGACTGCTGATGCTGTTTCGACCGTTGAAGACAGAGGGGCTTGGCCTATAAATACTCATTGTAGGAGGGGCTAGAGCTCTCTTTACGCCTTCCGAAATCTTCTTGTGCTATTCTCAGAAAAGCCCTCAAGTCTTTCTTCTTCCTCCGCTTCATACTTCTACGAAACCCTAGCTTCTCCTTGTGAGTAAGTCATGACTCGATCCCGAAAGCACGAGCCTGATACTGAGGCTCTTTTGGCAAAGACTGCACTGCCTCCTGCTAGTGAATGGAGGAGGGCTCCGTATCTGAGGTCCGAAGGCGATATCTTTTGGGCTAACGTCCAGAATTACGTTCCTCTCCGTGGTAATCCTAACGCCCAGTACCTTACGCTTTCTGATGAAGTTAGCGCCTCGGAGGCAGATATGGTCGACCCATCTTCGTTGGTGAGGCTGAGGATCGAGAGGGGTGATTTCCCTTTCTCTCAAGTCTAGTACAAGGCCAATATTCAGCCCCCAAGGGATTGGGGCGACTGGGTGGCCACGATTCTCGACAAATTCGAGCACAGAGTAACCCTAGATAAGGTGGGTTTATTGAAGACTGTGCATCTCTCGCGATATCTTGTCGTGAGTCGCCCTCAGCGCGATCTCGACTTCGCGGTGTCTCGCTGGAGTACAACTAGCCATACCTTCATCTTCCCCTTTGGAGAGGCTGCCCCGACTCTTCTTGACACAGAGAATCTAATGGCCCTTCCTACTCGCGGCGAGTATCATTACGACCCTGCCAATTTTCCTTCTAACATTAAGTCGGTAATTGAGTTCATAGAGGGGGATTTCAAGAAGGCTGGCGAGTTTGGCTCTCGCTATGACAACATGGGGAAGGTCCGAGCCCCTCCAAAAGCCAACAAGACAACTTGGGGCTCCTGGCAGCGGTACTGGTTTCGCGACATCGCCCCTGTTGAAGTGGATGGGAAGCTCGCGATGACGATGAGTTCCTATCATGGAGGTCCGCTATCCCTGGCGGTCTTCCTTGTTCAGTTTCTGTCCCTCTTCCTTTTCCCTGACCTTCCACACGAGGGACCCCACCGCGAGATGATTCCTCTCGCAGCCATCCTCGCGTCTGGGAGGAAGCTTCCTTTGGGCCCTATGTTTCTGGGCCACTTCTACCATCAACTGGATCGCACCGTCCAAGATTTTGAGCGATCGATGGGGAGGTATGAGATTACTTCTATGGTTCACATCCCTTTCCTGCTCGGCTTCTTCTACGAGTACTTTCCTAAGGTTGCTCCTACTCCCCACGATCTCCCTCCTTTGAAGACTGTTCAGGAGAGGAATGCTTCTGGTGAGATCATTCTTGATGCCAAGGGTATGCCCATCCTTCGGTTGTGCGAGAGGGTGCCCAGGATTATGAGGTGGAGCAAGGCTTCCTCGAGCCATTTGTTCGAGGATTGGTGTGACGAGGTAACTTCTTTTAACCCGCGTCCTTATGCGCAAATTGTTGATGGTTCGATAGGTCCCGCTGTATTTCTAGAAGACACTATCGTGGATTTTCAGAGTCATAGCATTCGAACCCACAAGTTGAACTTCCTCACATGGGTCACCCCCAGCTATCTCCCAACTCCGTCCGTCGAGGGCCTCATCGTGGTCTTGTATAGACCTGACAGGCTTCAGCTACAATTTGGGTATGATCAAGGCGTCCCTCGCGAGTCTCCTTCTCCGCCCAAAGACTTCCTCACTGGGATCCGTCGATTCCTAAAGTCGTTCAATAACGAGCTCACCGCGAGCTATGGGGGTGAGAGGGTCATCCCCAGCTCCGCGCGCAAGGCGGCCTTCACCCCAGAAAACAGGGTATACTGGGCAAGAAACTTGCAATCTTTCCAGGACTTTGCTCGGACCCCAGCGGTGGTGCCTTCTGCGGAGCCCATCTCGAAGAAAGACTTGACCCTGCGGTCTTTCAAACCAGGGAAGGACCTTGATTGGCGTGGTCCCCAATCATGTTGGGTGAAGGGGACTATGGTTCCTTTCGACGTGATCAACGCCATCCCTCTCAAGAAGATCCGTCCTGCGGACCACCTGATTGCTCCCACACCGCAACACCTTACTATGAAGGACAAGAGAAAGGCCCGATCCCCTCCTCAGCTAGTGCCTGCTCTGAAGAAACCGAGGGTCAGATTCCCTCATTATTGATCCGTTGTTATTTTCAGCTCCTCACGTTTTGTTGATCCGTTGTTATTTCTCATCTTTCAGGGTCCTTCGCGGAAGGGTCGAACGATGATAGAATCCTCCCTTTTCCTTGCTGAGCCCTTATCCAAAGCTGAGCCTTTGGCTCAAACCGCTCAAGGTGATTCCTTTAACTGATGAATACATGCTTCGCAATTTTTTACTTCTTTTTTGCGTACTCATAAGACTTGTGTGCTTCTTTTCAGGCGAGAAGGCTCAATCGTTGAAATCCATTGCTGATGCCGAAGAAGGCGTGCCTCTCGCGAGCCCTTCTTCTCGCGACGTGGATAAACAAGCTGCCTCTGATGTTCCCCCAATAAAAGGGAGCTTTTAAAGAGTCCGAGAAGGAGGAAGCCGCCTCGCATCTTTCTGAGGGACAAGGTCAAGATGCCCTGCACGTTGACGAGTTTTACGCCCTGAATATCGCGAGTGACATCGCGAAGGAGGTCGTGCAAGAGGTTGGGGGTTCAAGCGATAAACCAGAGGAAGTGGAGAGAACCGAAGAGAAGGCCGCGGCCATGAACGCAGAGCCCGCCCAAGAGATTGATTCACCAGCGAGCTCTCCTAGGCTTAATCTTTTCCTTCAAGACCCAAGTCCTGCTAAGGATGTTCCAGCTCCAGGGACGAAGAAGAAGAGATTAATAAAGAAGGCTACCGTACCTTCCTCTTCTTCCTCGCATGAAAGGACTCTGTCGCCCCCTCGCGACAAGGATGTGGTGGACATACCCTCCTCCACGGAGAAGAGCACCCCTGGTCCCAAGTCCGTCTTTGAATCAAATGTTAGTGAAAGCTCAGAGATGGACGACCTTGGTGAGAGCAGCGAAGAGAGTGAAGAAAGTGAAGAGGTGTCTGGAGGCTCCAAAGGTAAGTCCAGCAGTGATGTTTTTGCAGGGATTGGAGATATCGTACGTCTTCCTTCTTTTACCCCTTCTAAATTGCTAACATCAAGCCATCCTTCTGACTCAGAGCCGCCTCGCGAAGGTGAAAATCAGGGAGAGAAGCTACTGAACGAGAAGGTTTCAGAAGATGCTGATCAGGGGAAGAAGCTACCGGAGGACCAGGGGAACTTAAGCCAATCCCAAGCTCGAGAAGAGGCATCGGGCCCTGGACTTCCTAAGTATTCTTTATTTCCTGATACACAAGGCGTACCTCGCTAGAGTGTCAGAACTTGCAATGCCGCTACCCTTCGCGCCATAGGGGAGCACTTTCCTCTTACTTTTGCAAACTTCTCTGCCAGTCGTCTCGTGGGCGGTCCACTCCTCGACGTTCTTGGCGGGATGGTACTATCTTTGCAGGAGACAAGTGTGAGGGATTTTTCTGAGGAGAAGTACGAGGACATAACTTCCTCAATCAGCGACATAGAGAAATTTGGCTTTGACCTTCAGTGGCTCCGCGAGCGTTTAGAGAAAGTTCGCTCTACGAAGATGTTGTTCGCGAGCCTCTTCAAAATTCAGGTCAGTGAAGCCCAAATTGCTGAGGCAAAAGAGACATACGAGAAGTACAAGCAATTGCTTGCTGATGCCAAGGAGAAGGTTTTTGTGTTAGAAGAGGGTCATAAGCTACTGGTCAAGGATCACCAAGCCTTAGAGGCTATTCCCAAGACCTTGCTGAGCGATGCAGAGCCTGTTCTTCCACCATCCGATTCGTTCTCTCAGGAGCTCTTGAAGTAGCTAGGCCATATTTTCTCTTCTTCTCTCTTTTTTTTTTTCCGAGTGTAAGCCCCTCTTCTAGGGGGAACAAACTTTGTATCTATAACATCAATGCCAATGAAATCTTTTAGAACTTTGTCCATGATTCACTGCTATTATTGCTTTCGTATGGTCGCGCGGGGCAGCAAAGGGCAAATCTTCCTTATGAACATTTTATTCGCTTTGTGTTTCTCCTCCTATTCGCAGACCTGTTTCCTCTGAGGGCCTTAGCATTTGGTTATACTAGGGATTCCCTTTGTGAGGTCTTTTTATTTTCCGACTTTTCTTTTTTAAAGTCAGTGATTCCAAAGAAGTTTACTTTGGTTCCCAATCATTTGTGGGGATTGGCCGTCGCGAGGGTCTTCCAACAATTTAGTTAGTATTCCAAAGGAAGAAACTTCCTTGGTCCCCATTTATTTCACAACTTTTAAAGGCCTTAAGCGTAAGTGAGTACTCTATCTTGTACTTTTTTCACTTCGCGAAGGGTGAAATTTCCCCCTGTGCTAACAACATTTCGTGCCGCGAGGTCACCATTGTGGGTGCCCGATTCATTCTACCATTTTCCTTTGTTATATTCTCAGTATGTTCCAATGAATATCCTTTTTGAAAAGAAAACATCATTTATAGAACATATTTCCGAGATAAAAGGGGTAGTACTTTCATTCATAACTTCAATGAACATTTCTTTGCCTCAAGGGTGAAAGATCAATACCCAGAGTTACATCTGATTGCGAACAAGCAAATTCTTGAAAGAAATAAACGACATATGATATAGGGTTGCAAATGAACCTACTTTCACCAAAGCTAGTCCATGTCATGGGTAATATTTCTTGACGTACTTCACATTGATTGGCCCTGTGAGGAATCCGTCGCTAACTCTTGCGAGCCTATAGTGTCCACTTTCTGCAGCTTTGATCACCTCGTAGGGCCCTTCCCATTTCGGCGTGAACTTTGGCAGCTTCAGGTTCTGCATGACCCCAGGAACTGACTTCCATACCAGGTCTCCCACTTTGAATTCCCTCGCGAGCACATTTTTGTTGTAGTACTTGGCCACAGATTGCCAATATTTTTCTTGGTTTTCAGCTGCGACTTCCCTTCTTTCATCCAGCGCCTCGAGATCAGCCCTCCTTTCCCCTTCAGTTACTTAGGTGGACAACGCGAGGCGTGCCGAAGGCACACTTATCTCTGCAGGCAACACTGTCTCTGCTCCATACACTAAACTGAAGGGGCTCATTCGCGTAGACTTCCTCTTAGCCATTCTATAGGCCCACAAAGCAATTGGGAGGTGCTCAGCCCTAGGTTCCCCCTTTTTCATCCAGGTGTTTGCTCAGAATCCTGACAATGGACTTGTTGGTAGCTTCTGCCTGTCCATTTCCCTGAGGGTAGTGGGGGGTTGAAGTCTTCTGATCAATTCCATAGGACGCGAGCAGCTGCTTCACTTGTCTGTTTATGAAGGGGGTCCCATTATCAAAGAGGATTACCTTTGGAATCCCAAATCTGCAGATTATGTGCTCCTTGATGAAATTGGCCACCACATCGCCAGTCGCACGCCCTCAAAGGAA
Source organism: Vaccinium myrtillus (assembly GCA_016920895.1). Classification (NCBI taxonomy): domain Eukaryota; kingdom Viridiplantae; phylum Streptophyta; class Magnoliopsida; order Ericales; family Ericaceae; genus Vaccinium; species Vaccinium myrtillus. The sequence continues at coordinate 28,677,418 of CM029274.1, forward strand.
CTGCCTCTACCCACTTTGTGGTAATTTCTGTTGCCACCAGAATCCACTGGTTCCCTCGCGAGGAGGGATGGATGGGGCCAATCAGATCCATCGCCCATGTGTGAAAAGGGTAAGGTGCTCGAATATGGTGCAACTCAACGGAGGGAGCATTCACCTTGTCTCCATGTTTCTGGCAGGCGTGACATCTCCTAACATGCCCTTTGCAATCCCCTTCCATTCTTGGCCAATAATACCCGAGATGGGTGATTTGCTCGTATAATTTTCTTCCCCCTGGATGCTCCATCTCATGTACTTTGTGCAAGACTTCCTCTGCTTCATTGTTTGATAAGCATTTGAGGGGAATATGATCAAGGGTCCTTCTGTAAAGCTGGCTATCTTTGACAAAGAATCTCTTTTCGCATCGTTGCACCTCCCGAATACCGCCGCGATCCATGGGAAGGGCTCCTTCCTTCAAATAATCAATGTATTTCTGCCTCCAATCAGTTTCTTCACTAGAGAAGCTGCACTCATGTTCGATTTCGTGAAGTGAACAATTGGGGCATTCCCTGAGCAGGGTCGCGGCATCTCTTTTCATCGTAGGCCAATAGTATCCTTGACGTTGAATTCTCCTGTATAATGCTACATCATTTTCTCCACAGGTTTCTTCGTGGATTTGCTTCACTTTCTCTTTGGCTTCTGCATCGCTGATGCACCTCGCGAGCCATCCCTGGGGGCCGCGAAAGTATAGTTCCCCTTTCAGAATGGTGAATTGTGACAGAGCCATCATAGGGATTGCACCATTCCCCGTCGCGATCTGCATTTTTATGGGGTCTCGCCAATCTTCCTCCTTGGAACCCTCTTTTTCTTCAACAAACGTGGGCTCAGTCCTTCTTGTAATTTCGATGGCCACAGTATTCCCTTCAAATTCTGTCTTAGCACCCAGAGTGGCTAATGCATCAGGAAACCTGTTCTCAGACCTGGGCTTGTGAATGATGCTAACATCGTCAAAGGCTTTCCTAAGTCTTTGAACAGTTGCTCTGTATGGTGCCAAATTTGCTTCCTTTAGGGCGTAGACACCCTCACTTTGTAAAATTATAAGTTTTGAATCCCCAACAATTCTGAGCCTTTTGATTCCCTTTTCTCTGGCCGCGAGCAGCCCCAGAATAAGTGCTTCATACTCAGCTTCATTATTAGAACACTGGAATGCTAGCTTGTATGACAGGTAATCCTTTGTGCCGCTGTCGCTTTGCAACGTGAAACCTGCCCCAGCTAAATTGCCTCCAGTTGCCCCATCGAAGCTTAGAGTCCAGCTTTCTAGTTCATGGCTGGCCGCTAGTGCTTCGAAATCATCTCCAGCAGAGTCGCCTTATGTAGGTTCGGTTTTGTGGTTTAATGAATAAAATTAACTCGGAGAGGCAAACAATAGCTAACAATTGAACAGGAATAAGAGAGTGTATGGAGGGGTAAAGGATTAAGCCAAGTATACAAAAAGAGAAGGCAGCAACGTCCAGTCCATTCCTATTTGGATCATCATCGTCCTCGAATCACAGTCTTAGAAGAAAGACGTGCTCGTGAGCACTAGCAAGAACAATGTTCTTGTTTCCAGAGCTCTGAGTCACTTCCTCTTTCTAAGATTTCCGTGCTCTAAGGATGAATCAAAATCTCTCTTCAATTTATGAGTGAATGTCTCATATTTATAGGGATCCACACCCAATCATGGGGCTGCAGACATTTCCCCAATAATATGATGACACGTGCTCTCTCCGTATACCTGGGCGACGTGAGTGATGTCACTGGCCGTTAGGAAGCTTCCATTAGGTCATTCCAGTGCATCGTTTTCCCTCGTCGCGACCCTTAATCCTTTAAAGCGACCAAGCCACTTGTTTCTCCCCCATTCCCGCGACGCTGGGCATGGTCGCGAACCATTCGGCTCGCGCCAAGGCCTAATTCAAACTCGTATCGACTTCCCCATCCCTGCCTTTTGGTCAGGTACAGTCGCGAGCTTATTCGCGTATTCGCGTGAGTGTTCACTTTTTCCCGTCGCTTCCCGTCGCGTCAATCCTCTTTGTTGAGGGCTTCGCGAGGGGTGAACTCTTTTCTAGTATGTACTTTCCTTATACAGGGCATCCCTTGCTTAGGGTGTCCTTAGCTTTGCTATGCCCTTCCGCGAGGTCGCCCTCTCGCGGTGGGACTCCACCTTAGTCCTTATTTTTAGTCGACTAATGACGTGTCGGTTTGAACTTTAACGAGCCACGTGGCGAGCTGTTACAGGTCGGTCAACTGCCTCGTCACCCTACGCGCTGACCTTTCCTACACATTCATAACCTGGATTTCTTATATAAAAAAAACATTCATAATCTGGAACTAATTGGTGTAGGTTTTACACAGCCGGATCAACTCCCGACCTCGAGACTAATTATTTGATATCTCAAAGAGTTTCATATTATAATATGATAAATTTAATTAGGCATCATGTATCAAAATTTCTCTTCTAATATTTTCATGGTATTCGAGGTAATAAGGAGTCACAAACTCCCAACCTCGATACAAATTATTAATTTGGAACCCCAAATATTTCATGTAATAATATTTTCTTAGCTATCTTCTTATATATTATTGCAGAATGGCTTTTTGTGAGGAGGGCTACAGTCGCGACAAGTGGTATGAAGTAATTGGATTGTGATTGAGGTTTTCAAGCAACACATGTGATTTTATTACACATGTCCTAAAAAATCATTTTCGAATTTCAAATCCAAAAATCTCAATCTTTCCCAATTCAAACACTTCAATTTATTCCTCATAATGGAAGCGAAAGTTGTCTAATAAAATTGAAATTTCAAATTTAAAAAGCTTTATAAACTAAAAATCAGTCGTGGTTTCAAAAAAAATAAAAAGGAAAGGAAAGGTATGATATTTCCCTTTGGATATATTATTTCTAAAATCGTTACTATTAAGTCTATACAAATACTTGAGTGAAACTGCAAACAAGAAATGTTCTTAACTTTTAGTATGACGTTAGTTTTTATCCTTTATAGGTGTGTAGCTCGAGCTTCGGGTATGTCTTCATTACTTTTCATATGCAGTCTGTTTGTACTCTAACTTTTTATGTGCAAACAATCGTGCTTAAATTTTTGGATTTCACAATGGAAGGCGTTGGGAATTTCATAATGACAGATTTAATTGATGACAATTTTAATTGTTGGGTTATGTTTCAAATATATTTGTTTTACTTTTCTTGAGTTTTAGTAGATGTGATGGATGATTATAAATTTTGACAATTTACACTAATAAATCAAAAATTTTGAGATATAATTTTTCTTTTTTTTTAGTGTGTGCACTTGTGTTGTAAAATTCAAAACCATGGATAAATTTTTTTTAGCATGTGCACTTGAATTTTTTTTTTACCATTTTTTTTTTTGGTTTTGACTAATTAAATATCAGTAGTTATGGAAGATGACAGGCTCACCAAATTGTAAGTCTTCCACACATTTATGTTTTTGTAGTTTTTCTCACGCACGTATATAGCAGCAAAAGTTTCCCCTCCTATTTGTATTCACTATAAAAAAATTATAGTTTATGTTTTGGCAAGAGAATTTTTTTTTACTTCAATCTACTTCTAATGCATTTTCTCTTTAATCATCATATGTATATCACATTAGCACGGGTATTTTGCAAGAATAATTTTGCTTAAGACTTAAGAATTATGGTTAATGCATTTTCTTTTTAATCATCATGTGTGCATAGCACATTAACACAACTATTCTACTACAATAATTTGGCTTAAGACTTGAAAATTATGGCTAAAATGTAGGTCTGTGTAATTTTTAGGTAGCAATAATTTTCAAGTATCGCTGTGGTAGTTCTCTCATACCATGCATTGCACGGGGTTTCTGCAAACACCGGGCAATTAACTATTCTATGAAAGTTGCTGCATAATTTGCACCTGGAAAATTAGAGTCAAGAGGAGAACATAGAAAATAGAATTGTTATACTTTTTTTTTCTAAGTAATCCACTAATAAAATAAACTTTGTTCTTGAGAGTACAATTTTTTAGATAATAAAAAAAGAAAAAACACATCATTTTATTTTGTTCTTGAGAGTACAATTTTTAGATAATAAAAAAGCATCGGGTTCATAGCACGGGTTCATATATTATTGCCGAATGACTTTTCGTAAGAATGGCTATGGTTGCGACAAGTGGCACCATTCAGGGAAGCACTAACAATTGAATTTCAAAATTTAAATCTTAGTTAACACTTTACTTAATCTTTATGAGGATTACTAGATTAGGGGATTTAGGAAAGGGAACTCAATTAATATATTCATGGAATTGTCCCTCTTTTCTGCGGATACAATTTCCAAACAATTGCAAAGGGATATACCATTATTATGAGTTTTATGGTAATTCAAATTTCAATAACAATTTTTATCCTAATTAGCTAAACAAATCTCTCTCTCTCTCTCTCTCTCTCTCTCTCTCTCTCTCTCTCTCTCTCTCTCTCTCTCTCTCTCTCTCTCTCTCTCTCTCTCTCTCTCTCTCTCTCTCCCCCTAATCAATTCCACTACATAATAGTACATTTCTATGCGTTTACTTCTTCTCTCTTCACATCCCACTATTTCCCTTCATCCGAATCCCTAATTTTTATAGAGGAGTTAAAAAAATAAGGGTGGGTGTTCACGGTAAATCATGCGGTAATCCATTTTCTAACCAAAAACTACTGCACATTTTTAGAAGCATAAACGGAACGAGTTCACTAAAAAGACTCACTGATTCAACGAATAGTTGGTAGGTTTAGCTAATGATTCTGCTTCAGCAAGAGGTGTTTTAAGGAAAAGGGTACAATGGAAGATGGTTGTAGGCAAGTGTGGTTCCATATACTCCCTCTACCCCCAATCTTTGGTCTCAAACATCACTTTTTGTCGTTCTAAGTTTTAATTTTGTCCCAATTCAAAACTAAGGGGGCATTAGCTAATGAAATTCCACTTTTATCCTTTCTTTTTTAGAGTAAGTATATGTAATAATGATGTTTTGAAGGGTAAAAAGAGGGGGAGAAAAGTATGACAACTGTAATGATTATGTCCTCTTAATTGTTTGAATCCACAAAAGTGACCATAAATTGAGACGGATGGAGTGTAATGCTTGAAACAATCTACAATTATACGACATGATTCGAGTTTGATTCTAAGAATTTCATCATGATATCGAATATTTTATTAAAGAATATTTTATTGTTTGTTACGTTCTTTATGCTTCTTTTTTTTGGTCACTTTTAATATTTAGTCGTGATTAGAATGACGCAAATATTCAAAATCGCTACTCACATTCTTATATTTTATTTGAAACTCTTTATACACTTCTTACCAGTTCAAAATTGGCCAATCTTGACTAAAAGTAACAAAAAAATCTAACGAGGCTCTTACGGTCTTCAAAAATACAAGTACTTTAGTTTAAACATGATGTAGAATTTATTGCAACTTTCGAACATAAATTGCTTATCGTTAGGCAATTTGGTATAGGGTAAGGAGTAGAGGAGGTATTTGGATGATTTTTACTCAAGTTTGAGATTGGGTCTAAATGTGAGTAAGTAGTGGGGATGCTCTAAGTGTAACATACGCTAAAGGAACGAAGACACCAAGTTTTATTTCAGTCAATTAAGAACTTCCTTGAATAGCACAAGTACATTTCATACAAAATCCCTAATGGCTGATGTAAAAACGAAACAAAATTATTTCGTATGATTAAGAAGAAAAGTAGTTTTTTCGTGCAAGGCACGGGTTCAATCTAGTTCAATAAGTTGTCACAACTCCCACAATCTGGTTATCACTGCTGTATCTGCAAAATCTGTCTCTAATAATCAATTTGGAGTACAACGCGAAAACGTCACAACACCTAAATTAGTGTGTATATATATATAGTTTGTTTCTTTTTTTTTTTTTTTTTTGTCATTCGATATACATCAGTAGAGTTAGCTGTTAGGTGTTAGTAAATCATAAGAGTTGACTTTCTCTCCATAGGAATCGAACCCAAAACTTCACCTCTATAGAAGAGCCGAAGAGACTACACAACCAACTAGGCTAACTGCCCTGGTCATATATATATATGGCTTGGGGCAAAAGTACATCATCTTTTTCCATGTGATTGCAATTAGTTAAAACACCCACAATTACGTAAAGCACATGCAATTTATGAACAGGGGCGGTAGGGGGTGCTAGCCTTAAAACCCACGGAATGGACATATTTTCAATTTTTTCAGTGTATTTTTAGTACATTTTCAATTTTTCTGTAGATTTTTTTTGATTTTTTGAACAGT